>BTPG01000002.1:135988672-136427673 GCA_036245525.1 Semisulcospira habei | reverse complement strand
GGGGGGGGGGGGGGGGGGGGGGCCCGTGGCGAGGCTGAGAAGGCCGGTGTTCCTGTGGCGGATCCAGGCGAACGGAGCGACTAACAGGAGGGCCGCCGGGCAGCGCCGAAGGTTGAGGAGGACTTTGGGTACGAGGACCGTCGAGGAAAGGCGGAGGCCGCCAGGACGTCCCAGGGAATGGAGCGCGCATCGACAGCCCAAGCCCAGGGATCGGGAATCGGGGCGACGAAGAGGGGAAGCCGAAGGTTCCACCTTGTGGCGAACAAGTCGACCTGGGGAGACTCCTAACGGGCGCGGGTCCACCGATAGATGTCCTGCCGAAGGGTCCAATCCGCATGCAAGAGCTGGCCGCGGCGGGACAGCGAGTCGGTCCAGACGTACAGCTGTCCGGGAATGTGTCGGGCTCGCCAAGAAGGTCCGGTCCTCGCACCAACCCCAGCTCTGGTAGAGAAGCATACCAAGCTCGAGAGAGCGTGTGCCACCTTGTAACTGGAAGTAATCCACCAAAGGTGTGTTGTCAGAGAGGGCGAGCAGCTCCTGGTGTCTGAGGAGGTCATCCCAGCAATGAAGGGCTTGTCAACGGCCTGCATCACTGGCCGGACGATGAGATAGTGCGTTAATCCGAGGGCCGAGGGCCGGAAGTCAAGGGGAACTGCGGCAGGAGATGAGCATCCCACCCAGAGAGGCTCGCGTCGAACCCAGAGAGTACTGGGGCGGAGAAGATTCCCGGGGAACTGCCGAAGCCAGCCAAGCGGCGTCGGTCCACCGACGAAGGCGAGGCGACAGAATCTGGGGCACCGGCGCCATCGTCGATACGTCGCCGGAAGCCGGGCACCCAAGGAGTAGGAGATGCAGCAGCAATGGCTGGGCGTAGAGACGACCTAGGGAAGGAGTGAGATCAGACTTGCCCTCGTTTACTAGGAAGCCCCAAGTGCGTCAGGAGGTGCAGTAGCGCGTCCTTGTCTGTCGCGAGAGAGCTCTCGGACTGGCGGCGAAGGAAGAGGTCGTCTGGGTAGATCGACGTCGGACTGGAGGAGGACTGTCGGGCCTTGGCGACTAAGGAGTCCATCGGCCCGGTGAACCGCCAGGGCAGAGGTTGAGACCGAACGGGAGCGCGGGAAACTGGAGAAGACGCCGTCGATCGCGACCAGCGAACTTCCTGGGGGCCTGGAGCATCGAGACAGCAGGTACACATCGGAAAGGTCCAAGCCGCCTGCGCAGTCTAAGGCTGGACCGCTGCTTTCAGGGCTCTGGCAGTCTCCGTCCGGAAGGAGGGCCGAAATCTGTACAGGCCGAGAGAAGAAACCTGACGCCACTTCCTCCAGGCTTCGGAACGAAAATCGGCGGCTGTAGAAGGTTGGCGAGTCTGAGAATCGGAAAACCTCCGTGGCAACTTACCTGAGGGAGGAGACACCTCCCGCCGCGCGGAGGCCTCAGCGAAACACGGGGAACATGAGACCTCGAGGGAAAAAGACGGCCAAGACGGGGTCAGGGCACAGTCGGTGGAGGCAGCGAAGCGTAGACCGACGCGAGGTAGGCGGCGCGGTAGGCGACTCCGCTAAGAAGAGCCGATCAACCTGGAGGCGTGATAGAAGAATGCCAGGTGTCTTCCACATGACGAACCAGGGCTTGAGTGAGCAGCTCCAGGAACCCAGCGCAGGCTAAGGTGTTCCGCACCAGGGACGCAGTCATATCCAGGCCACGAGGGGGGGAACGGGGAAGAAGAGCGGAGCCGCCAGCTTGCGACACGGCAGGGGGGTCCATCGCAGGAAGAGGGATGGAGGAAGCCTGGGAATGGCCGGCATACCAGTCCCGACGGAAGGCGATGTCCAGGCCAGCCGGCCAGCGACGAACGGAGAAGAACACCGGCTCTCGAGACGCGGGAAGTTGCAGGTGCGCTGAGAAGGCATCTCGCAGCTCCTCAAATCCAGGCGGCTGGGGAAGCGACTTGAACCTCTTAACTTGACGCTCGGCATCCACCAAGGCAGAGACCTTCCTCTTCAGGGGGGGAGAGGCTGGGCAGGAGTACGCTGGCAGAGTGGCCGCGGTGATCCTGGCGGCTTCATCCAAAGCTAAGAGGGTCTCCGCACGGGACGATGACGGAAGGGTCGAGGGGACATCAACACCGACGTCGGCGGGCGAAAGGGAGCGACCATCCTCACCCAAAAGGGCTGAGACGGAGTCCTCGGGCAGCAAACTGATGGCTCCTTCGTCCAGGGGGCGGCGAGAAGGCGGGCGAGGCACCGAGGAAGGCCGAAGCTTGGGCGGGGACGCGTGTCGAACCTCGCGGGAAGCCCGGGAACGAGCCGGCAGCGACGACGGAGGCGGGGATCGCCGAGGCGAACGCGAGAAGAAGCGAGGAGGGGTCCTGTCCGGTGCGCGGGAACGACGTCTGGACGAAGGACGGCGGACAACCGAAGAGGGGCGCCGACCACAGGAAGAGGGCCGATGATGGCGGCGACGCGGCGGACGCATCAAACGGTGCGAGCGCGAACGCGCACGCGACGAGGAGTGGCGGTGGGAGCGGCGACGATCCCGGCGGGGGGAATGATCCTTCCGGCGGCGCTCGCAGGCGAGCGCGAGTGTCTAGAACTGACGGTGGAACGGGATGAGTCAGGGGCGCGACTGTGTCGCGTAGGTTGAGGCTGAGGTCTCTCCTGGCCGGACTCAGTGAGAAGGGCTCTATGCCGGCATACAGATCCTCCGGAAGGATCGGCGGGCTTATCGTGGAGAGAGAGAGAGGAGGAAGGCCAGTCAACGTGGGACGGCTCGTGGCGGACTGCTGCAGGCCGGGCTCAGTGAGGCGGGCGCTCTGCCGGTAAACAGACCCTCCGGAAGGGTCAGCGGGCGTGGCAGCAGTGGCAGTCCTCTGATCAGCCAGCAAGTGAACTGAAAGTGGAACGGTGGGAGTCGGGGCGCGACTGTGTCGCGCAAGCTAAAGCTGATGCCTCTCTTGGCCAGACTCCGAGAGCAGGGCGCTATGCCGGCGTTCAGATCCTCCGGAAGGATCAGCGGCTTGTGGTGAGAGACGGGTGAGGAAGGCCAGTCAACGTGGGACGGCCCAGGGCAGACTGCTGCAGGCCGGGCTCAGTGAGGCGGGCGCTCTGCCGGCAAACAGACCCTCCGGAAGGGTATGCGGGCGTGGCAGCAGTGGCAGTCCTCTGGTCAGCCAGCAACACCGAGTCCCAACAGGAATCCTTTCCGTGAGGCCAGGGCGGGAAAGGGCGGTCAGCACCGTAAGGGCTGCAGAAGAATCAACCGGAGCCGGAAGTGAGGAAGCAGGCAGGGGCCGCTCTCGTCGGTACAGGCTCCAGAGGTCCGACCAAACATCTCCGGCCAGGTCGCACAGACATCACAAAGGTGGTCCGGGTAGCAGCCCGCACTAGGTAGGCAGACCGCATGGTCATCCGTCGGCACTGGAAGTTTCCCCATAGGGAGCACATAAGCATTTGGGTTCTGTAACAGACAAAGGGCATAGCAAGGTCGCAAACACAGGCAAGAGGGCGCCGAGCCCTGCTTTGTGATATCATTGTTTCCATCTCACCAGCCCTACCGGGCATTCTCTTTTCAATTAGTGGGAATGGCATCTTTATCATATGCCCTTGGTTATGCGTGCTGTGTACATGAAGGCGAGACAGGCAAACGTAAGCCGAGTCTGTAGAAATTGACTAGATGGAATGAGGAAAGTCCATATCCCATTCCTGCCCCCCAGGGGATATGAACCCGGGATCTTACGACTGCCAGCACAGTGTCTTATCCACTAAGCTACCTCCCCCTGTCCACCAAGGTACCCCAGGCGCCGTGACCGCCGGCGCGTGAAACAGTGGTTATACTCTCCAAGGGCTAAAGGGCCTTTAAGCTGGACGAACGGAACGGGAGTGCCGCCAGGCCCTACGAAAACCAGCGTCTGAAAGGCAAAGTCTACTCGTAAGCTAACGAGGCATAACCAGGAGAGAGAAGGCGACGTCCCGCTAGGAGAGTCGCAAGAAGGCTGTGCAAGGCACGGAAATTATCTCAATAGTTGGTGCCCTTATGTTGTAACCACAACGAAAGACGAGTCCCACGGCAGCCGGCTCTCGACCCGAGGGCCGGCTGTGGGTAGCTACCGTTACCTTACCTCCAAGCCGAAGCGGGAACGGGGGAAAGGGTCGCCATACAGCAGTCACAGCACAGAGGAGAGCCGAGGGAACCCGGAACGGCGCCAAGGAAGAGGCAGGCAGCGCTAGAAGGCGGCAGGCACGGAAGAGAAGTCGAAACGAGCGTAGGCAAGACGAAGACCGGTCGAGGCACAGCGGAGCAAAGCCCGACACGTCTTCTCGGCACGAGCGAAGTAGCAAGACTGGTTGGTCTCGTGACAGGAACTGGTAAGGAAGGAGCGGGAGATAACTCTCGGCCCCTCTGGGGTTCCCCGAGTGCCTAGCGGGTTGTGTAGGCACACAACGGGTAAGTAGGCTAAAATTGAGCTAGTAGTAGACATTTCCACAAAGTCATGTCATCGGTAATGTTTTTGAGGAAACAAACCAAATGTCATTTCCGTGAAATTGACCTGCGACCCGCGAAAAAAAATGTCCAGGGGAAAATTAAAATAATGAAAATACGGTGAACTGCGAGTCGCGGCCAGAGTGTGAGAGCAGACGACGGAAGTTGGCGGAACGCGGCCGGAAGTTACCGATGCGCGCGCACCTCACAGCTACCGCCATTTCGATCACAGGCCAAATATGTCGCGTGCAGACATCGTCGGGAAGAATTCTAGCAGAGCAAAGGATATAGACAAAGAGTGCGATAATAAATGGAACTGGAACTGGCTTGCTCGAACTTTCAAAAGCGTTCCTTTCTCTACATGGGTGTGTGTGAAGCTGGAGGAACCAGGCAAAGCATATTGCATGCTTCGCCGATGTGAGATACGCTACAGCAGTAGTGGGGCATGTGCTTTTTTGACTGGATTTTTTTTAGGGATTTTTTAAGAATTTGTTTTGGGAGCCCTGAATGAGTTAACCCATTTAACCCCAAGTCCCTATAGCAGGAGATAGATTAACCATGATAATTCAAGGGTAGTGCCAGATTAGCTTGGTGCCTTCAGGTGCCAAGCTAATCTGGCACTACCCTTGAATTATCATGGTCAATCCATCTCCTGCAACTGGTACACAGTCATTAGGCAACACCTCCAAAATTTGAGATGGGACCTTGGGGCTAAAACGGTTAAAAGATGCACGCTCTCTGAAGTGAAGGGCAAAAAGTGTCACCTGTCAATAAAAAACATCATGGCAGGTCATCTCTCACAAGGATGGTGGCTCAAAACAGGTTCCAATAATAATAATAATAATACATACATAGTTCTTGTATAGCGCTGTTCTCCAGGAAAACACTGGACTCACTGCACATGCACAACAGCACACCCTCTCTCTCAGACACACGCACGATTATACACTACTTTAAACCACCCCATCTCTTCCCAACACCTTACATTCACTTCCTCTAGGATCAGAATAAAAGGCAGTCAACAGTTAGCTAAAGATGAGCTAAGAATTAAATGCCCGACAGAAAAAAAGTCTTTAAGTGAGCTTAGAACTGTGATAATGTGGGCAGATTCCGCATTTCAGTTGGCAGCGAGTTCCACACACTTGGGGCTAAAAAGGTGAAAAAACGCTCCCTGACAGTTTTCATGTTAAGCTTCGGGATTTTAAAAAGTTTTACACTAGAGGAACGGAGGGTGCATGATGTCTGATAAACAGACAGCTTGGCAGAAAGGTACGGCGGGAGAGATCCATCAAAATGCTGATAGGCGCAAATTGCAATTTTGTACTGGCAGCGGAATTTTACGGGCAGCCAGTGCAGCTGCTTCAGTATCGGCGTAACGTGGTCTCTCTTTCGTTTCTTCAAGCTGAGATGCGCCATATTGTTTTGAATCATCTGCAAGCATGAAATCTGATCTGCCGGTAAACCTGCCAGTACTACAGAATTGCAATAATCGAGCCTGTAATTCACCTTTAAACTGTCACAGTCGACCTGTCTCATGAACTGTTAATGCAGTATTCAGAGGACACTTATCAAATTTTGGCCCTTGGGGCTCGATGCTTGTCAGTAAATCAGTCCTGGGAAAGTCTTGCACCAGACGTCATGTTTGATCGCAGAATGTGCATGTGATTCAAGGCAGTGGTCAGAAATGGTCGCACTGTGTTGATTTCCATTAGAGTCAGGTGATTTAACTGTCAGATAAAAAAAAAAAAAAGAGAGCCATAAGTGCGTACAGCATAAAAATACAGTAGACGTCACTTTAATGATTACATACTTCATTGCAATGATTACAAACATAACTGTAATGATTTTTTAGAGGTACTGTCAACACTGTAAGAAAAAAATGGTCCTTAACACATTACATCCTGAGGCTCATTTTTTTTAAAAGTTTGCTTATTGTCCTGTGAAGGCTACAGAGTTCATTAAAAATAAATTACACATGAATCATTGACCTGCACATCACGCACTGGATGGGCCGAGTGCATACATACTGAAAAGAATGGTGGGGGGGGGGGGGGGGGGGGGGGGGGGCAGGGGATGCTAGCGCGCCATGTATGTGTGTGTGACCATCAACACAGAAAAATCATCAGCCACACTCTTCTCTCTCTCCAACAAGGCAAAGGCTGGCAACCTAACACTGGGCAACACCCCGCTGCGGTATGAAGACCAACAGACATACCTGGGAGTCACCCTTGACAAGAGGCTGACGTGGAAGCCGCACATTTGGAATGCAGAAGCGAAAGCTAGAAGAAAGCTGAACATCATGAGAAAACTGGCTGGAACACAATGGGGAGCCAATGAAAAGATCCTCAAAAATGTATATCAAGGCACAGTGAGACCACACCTTGAGTACGGATCTAATGCATGGTTGACGGCAGCCCAGTCACACCAGCAGACCATTGACAGAGTTCAGAACCAGGCACTGCGTATCATCACCGGCGCAATGAGATCCACACCAATTGAAAAGATGGAAGAGACAACAGGCATCCCACCCCTGCGCATGAGAAGAGATTGCAAAGCCTTGATACAGTCCACAAAGGTCAAGTCTTCCAAAGACCATCCTATGAACGCTAGGATGAAACAACCAACCTCAGGGAGACTGAAAAGATCAAGCTTTGTGAAGGAGACGTGAGCACTGCAGAGAAAACACCAGGCAAAGCTGCCTGCGCAGGTAGAGGCTCTGAATCCTGCTAGCGACCTTCCACCTTGGGAAAGTAAGCCAGAAAACATCACCATCTCTTCCACGGTACCCTACATCACCACCAGAGATGAGCACAGCACTGTGAGCAAGAAAGCACTGACACTGGCCATGCTCGAAGAAAAGTATCCCCAGGAAGCATGGATACGGGCATACACCGATGGATCAGCCACAGATGCAGTTCAGGATGGAGGGGCTGGGGTGTACATTCAGTACCCAAACGGAAAATGGCAGGCAGAGGCAGTACCAACAGGCCTTCACTGCACAAATTACAGAGCTGAGGTGGAAGCCCTAGTCCGCGCAGCTAACACCCTTAGTGGCACTGCAGACCCTGATGCCCAGATTGTCTTCCTTACTGATGCCATGTCTGTCCTTGAGGCAGCAACAGCAAGCAAACTGCCACGTCTACAAGAGGCACTGCAAAACATCAAGTGCACCAGACTGGTGCTGCAGTGGATCCCTTCACACTGTGGCATCTACGGCAATGAAGAAGCTGACAGAATGGCAAAAGTGGGCGCAGAGAAAGAACAAGATGAAAATGGAGTCAGCTTCACAGAGATGAAGACCATCATTAAGTCTGTGTACAGACCACCACAACGGCCCCTAGACAGTTACCATCAGCTGTCCAGACAAGAGCAGGTGACCATCTTTCGTCTGAGGACCGGGCACAACCGACTCAATTTCCACCTGCACAGACACTTCCACCTCGTGCCATCTCCCCTGTGCCCTTGTGGAGAAGCAGAGCAGACCGCAGAGCACATCCTCCAGGACTGTGGGAACCACCAGCCGCTGAGGGAGGAGATATGGCCGAAGCCCGCCACTCTACAAGAGAAACTGTACGGGCCTGTGGAGGCGCTACAGAAGACCACAGATTTCATTTTGAGAGCCAAACTCCAAGTGTGACGGCGTTCGAGAAGAAGAAGAAGAAGATGTATGTGTGTGCGAGCACCTTCGTGACAACCACTGAGGTGGGGAGGGGGGTGGGGGGGGGGTGCTGTGGATGGGGGGGGGGGGGGGTGGACTGGGGCTGGGGGTAAGACCAAGTAGCCCTTGGCTTTAGAAACAAGTGAAAGGAGGGCCCACTGCCTACAGAAATCTAATTTACCTATGGGTCATTGACCCCTCAGCTCAAAATGTTATCTGTCATTTTTGGAAAACACTTGGCAATGGCGCATGGTGCGCTAACAAATGAACGCTGAGGCTACATTACAGATTAGGAGATAGATCAAACGTTTTATTTCAAAGGACTGATGCCAGAATAGCTTGGTGCCTCAGGAATCAAGCTATTCTGGCACCACCATTGAACTATCATAGTCATATTTATTTCAAGCAATGGGTGTGTCACGATGAAAAGGGTTAAAAGACAGTGAATGAGTTAAATACACACACACACACATTAACAGCAGCATGCGGAGACATACCTTGGCATGTGTGGCATCACTTTTTACAAACACATCAACGCTGCTTCTGAGTTTGGCCATGCGCAAATCCCAAATGTCTTTTATGAGAGTCTTCACTTCGTCTGCTTTAGGGATGTCATCAGTGGCGCTGGAAAAATGAATTTTTTTTCTAAAATGTATTTTTTTGAAAAATACTTACCGATGGCATTACTATCTGGGAATACACTCTATTGCCTATAGATTTCAGCAAAATTGTGTGTAGCACACAACTGGGAGGAGACACCGGGGATCCAAGCACTATGACCCCGGGTGGCCTCCCCTTACTACCCTATCCCGGCGAGCACAGGGCGACCTCGTCAGTTTCACACATAGCCACAAGAGGCAAGTGGGGCAGGCGGGAGGGCCATTCGAGTAATGCCATCGGTAAGTATTTTTCAAAAAAATACATTTTAGAAAAAAAATTCATTTGTTTTTTTCAAAATACATTACCGATGGCATTACTATCTGGGAGAATGGCGAACAGGCGGAGGGTGCCGTATCTAACCATAACCCAACCACTCCGCCGGCCCGCTCGAGAGAGAACTCCCGACGATTTCATCTATGATGTGCCTAAGACGCCAGCAGCGCTCGGAGGGAGTGCTGGGCCGCGGAGATGTTGCCCACCCGTGCCAGGGAGTCACGTCAGCCGGATAGGTCTCTTAAGTTAGAAGCGTGCGAAAGTGGAGTCTGAGCGCCAGCCACCCGCTGCCACAATATCTGTGACCGAGCAGTTGCGGTCCAGGGCTAGACTGGCGGCTACTGCTCTCACTTCATGCGCCCGGATTTGTAAAGGCTCAGCGCCGCGTGGGGAGAGGTCTAGGTAGTCTGACCTAATCACCCACCGCAGCCAGGATGACACGATCTGGGCCGCGATGTGGCGTCTGCCCGCGGACAAGGTAAGAAGAGGCGCGAGCGCCCCCGGCGCTGCGGCTAAAAGCGGCGCAGGTAAATCTTTAGCGCCCGCACTGGGTCCTGTTGCCGCGATCCAGGGGAGAGGTCCGCTCCACGGAGGGGCCGTATCGTTAGCACCTGAGGAGCCGCCGCGGGCGGCGGTTCTTGGCCAGGAAGGACGGATTGGAGAGCCTCTGCGCAGAGCCGTCGGAACGAACCGCAAACAGGCTGGGAGCATCGAGAGCGCGTGAAGCTCGCTGACTCGGGACGCTGTAACGAGAGCCAGAAGGAAACAGGTTTTCCGGGTCAAGTCTGAGAACCGAGCCAAGGGGAGGGGCTCAAACCGGTCCGTATTCAACCACGTCAGTACCCAGGCAAGATCCCACCGGGGTACTAGGGAACGTGAAACCGGACGTCGGAGTTCAAAGTGAGCCAGAAATTCGACAGATCCTTGCAGGCGCCTGGGTCCGGAAGACACCGGTGACGGTAGATGTCCGCGATCATAGCGCGGTAGCCCTTGATGGCGACCGGGGCTAAGCCCCGGTCGTCGAAGAGCCACAGGAAGAACTCCGCCAGTAGGTGGGAGGCTAAGTTAGTGGGAGGGAGCCCATGGGAGGTGCACCAGGTCTGAAAGACCCTCCACGTGCCTTCGTACACCTTCCTTGTAGAGAGTCTGCAGGCTGCTGCAATTGCCGCCACTGCAGCATCCGAGAACCTCTAGCGGCGCGGGCGTGCCGGACAACCTCCAAGCGTGTAGGCGGAGGCGTACGGGGCACGGATGGAAAAGCCGCTGACGGGGCAGCTTGAGCATCGTGGAAGGGGTAGGAAGCTCCAGAGGAGGGTCCGTCGCAAGCGCGAGGAGGTCCGTGGTCCAGCTCTTGGTCCAGTTGAAGGGGGCCACCAGCAGGAGGACCGCCGAGCATCCCAGAAGCTTCCGCAGTACCTTCGGAACGAGGAGTGACGGGGGGTAGGCGTAAGCAATCAGGCCGACCCAAGGAATGGGGAGCGCGTCCACTGCCCAAGCGAGTGGATCCAGGACTGGCGAGACGTAGACCGGGAGCTGGCTGTTTCATCTGGTGGCAAACAGATCCACTAGCGGCGTTTCCCAGTGAGAGCAGAGCAGGCGAAAAATATCCGGGCGTAGGGACCGCTCCGTGTGGAGCCACTGTCCGCGACGAGACAGGGCGTCCGCCATCACGTTGAGGTGGCCAGGGATGTGGCGGGCTCATAGGGCAATGCCTCGATCCCTGCACCAGAGGAGAAGGTGGTACCGAAGAATGCAAAGGGAGGGCGAGTGAGGGCCACCCTGATTCTGTATGTAAGCCACCACCGTCGAATTGTCGGAGAGCACGAGGACTTCCTGATTGGCCAAGGTCTCCTGCCAAACGTCGAATGCCAACCCAACTGCCTTCAGCTCCAGCCAGTTGACGTGATTCCCTAACAGCTCCCGAAGCCAACGCCCGAGGCCGAGAGAAATCCGGTAACAGGTGCGCGCCCCAGCCGGCCTGGCTCGCCTCTGTACAGAGAGACCACCGAGGCGGCGGGGAGTGTAGGGCACCCCCGAAGCCAAACAAGCGAGGTCCGCCCACCTCTCGAGGTGAGGACGAGCCAGAGGCGTGACAGGTACTAGATCCAACAGAGCGCCCGAGGGTCGCCAGTGAAGAAGGAGACGTAGCTGGAGAGGCCGAGCATAAAGGCTGCCCCAAGGGAAGCAGGTCCGCAGCCGCACTGAGGAGGCCCAGGAGTTGAAGCCAGACCCTGGCGGTGAAGGAGGATCCCATCCCCATCGAAGTCGCTAAGTCAACGATCTTCTGTCGCCTGGCCAGAGGCAGGCGGACAAGGTTGAGGTCGGTCAGGAATTCCATCCCCCGATGTAGAAACCGTCGAGAGGGAGAAGATCGAATTTCCCCAATTGAGCAGGAAACCTAGACGACGCAGAAGGGAAAGCAGAGCATCCCTGTCCGTCTGGAGGGCTGCGGAAACCAAGTTGCGCAGTAGAAGGTCGTCCAAGTAATTGGAGGCCGGGCTCAAGGAGCGCTGATGGAGAGAGGCTAGCACGGCGTCGAGCAGTCTTGTAAACACCCACGGACTGATGTTGAGGCCGAAAGGAAGGGCGCAGAACTGGTAGACGATCCCCCCAAGTCAAACCGAAGGTACCGGCGAAACGACGGATGAATCGGGACGTGCAGATAGGCGTCTGACAGATCGAGGCTGATCGCAAAGTCCATCGGCCGGAGGGCCGCACGGAGTGTCCTGGCCGTCTCCATCCTGAAGCGAGGGGCCAAGCTGATAAGTCGCCACTTGCCGCCTGGTTTGGGAACTAGAAGAGTCGGCTGTAGAACGCCGGAGAGTCCTGCCGCGAAACCACCTCTGTCGCCGCTTTGGTCAGGAGGGTCGCCACTTCCCCGCGCCGAGCGTCCGCCTGTGTACCGTCGAGCGGTTCCTGGGTCCACATGGGTGATCTGCGAAGAGGCGGAGGCGACAGGAACGAAGTTGCAGGCCTGCGGTAACGGTGGAAAGAATCCAGGGGTCGTCCGGGAACAGCGATCTCCAAGATCGCTGAAGAGCGACAGCCGCCCGCCGACGGGAGGCCCGATTACTGAGGCGGGGGCGGAGGCGGGGGCGAGTCCATGAGCCCGACCGCGGCCCGATCTACGGGCACCGCGGGGCCAAGCAGGGCGAGGGGCGGGGCCGGCCTGAGTAGCCTGGAATGGACGGGCCCGACCTCGTGAAGATCCGGCTGTAGGAAAGGAGGGCCTGCAAGACCGCTGGGCACGACCCCCGCCGTGCGGGGGGCGCGAAAGCGGGTCGAGGCTGGGTTAGATGCAGGCTTGGGCCACAATCCTTGGAAGATTCCTTAACGGTGTGCCAAGTGTCGCCGAACAGCTGAGGACCACCTAAGGGGTCTTGACGGAGCTGGGTCTTCACTGACAAGGGAAGGTCCGAGCAGAGGCGCAAAAGGGGTATCCCTCCTCCAGAGGTCGCATTTGGCCGCTGCTGCCCTGGCGGTGGCGGAAGAATGGTAGGCGGACCGGTTGGCCGCTATCAGGATGGACTGCACGTCACGAAGCGGGGACTGAGCCTCCAGGTCCCACGTATCCTGTAGGCACTGCAGGGCTGCCTGGGTAGCCAGTTCCAAACCCGAGCACGCCAGCGAGTTCCGCGCTAAGGGGGTGATCCTGTCGAGAGGCCGAGGCCACGAGTTCTGGACGAGCCTGCGGCCGCCCGCCTGTAGAAGGCCGCCGCATCCACCGCTGGAAAAGGTATGGCGAAGGCTTGGGAGTGTCCAGCGTACCAGGCCTGGCGGAAGCTTAAGGTGATTCCCACCGGCGATCGAGCGGCGGTAAAGTATCCCGTGTCGCCGAAAGCGTCGTTACGCAGCTGGGCGGAGAAGCATCGGTGAGGTCCCGGAAGCCGGCTTGCGGGAGGGACTTGCGGCGCTGGACTTGCCTCTGCGCGTCGACCATGGCCGAAGCTTGTCTCTTTGGAGGAGGCGAAGGCGGACAGACCTCGGGCGGTAGGGACTTGGCGATAAGCCTTGAAGCCTCACCCAGAGCGTGGACCGTCTGTGATCCGAGCGAAGGGCCGGCAACGTCTGACGAGGCGGAGGCCGACGCGACAGCGGAAAAGGCGGGAAGGAGAACCAGCCGCCGAGTCCTGCAAGAAGATCGCCGAGGCCGAGTCCGACGGATGAAGGCTGAGGACGTCCGGTTCCAAAACTGATCTTCTCGCGGCAAAGACGAAAGGGGCGAGCGGCTACGAGAGCGCCGCACCGCCGCGCGCGAGGTAGACGCAGCCGCCCGCGACGCACGCAAAGAGGCGCGCCGCGGCGACGGAGGGACCGTGGCAAAGCGACGGTCCACCTCGAAGTCGGGATCCGCACGCGGCAGCCGACGTGAGCGACAAACCGCGATCGGAATACCGAGGAAGTGGCCTGGTCACCCCTGGCCCGCCCGGGAGAACCGGTGCGAGGGGGGGGGGGGGGGGACCGCCAATAGTCTCCCCTAGCCCGCTCAGGAAAGGCGGAGCGGGGAGGGGACAAATACCGGGCACACGGCCCCCCGTCCGATGTTTCGGACCGTGGAGGACGCGCGATGTCACACCGGGCCCGCCTGGTCGATACGAGGCGGGGGGGGGACAGTCTAGGGTCGCGCCAAGCCCGCTCAGGAAAGGCGGAGCGGGGAGGGGACGATTTATGAGCCCGCTGCCCCAGCTCCGAAGCCTCGGAGCGAGGGGGGGGGGGGGGGGGGCGAGGGTCCAAGTCACACCGGGCCCGTCCGGTCGATACGAGACGGGGGGGGGGGACAGTCTACGGTCACACCAAGCCCGCTCAGGCGAAGCGAAGCGGGGAGGGGACAATTATGTGCACGCGACCCCCGCTCCGACTCCTCGGAGCGTGGGGGGCGAGAGTCAACCACACCCCGGGCCCGCCCAGGCGAGACGGGGCGGGCGGGGGGGGGGAAGAAAGCGAAGCATGCCGTGCCCGTTCGGAAAATACAGAGCGGGGAGGCAGCATTACTAACGGTCTCGAGTCACGTTCCGAAGCCTCGGTGCGTGAGCGAGAGCATCTCTTATCACGTTTACTCTCTTTCTTATGCTTGCGTTCCATCACCCGTCCCCGCTCCGGAGACCTAGAGCCGGGGGTGGCCGACGAACGCTCATCTCTCCCAGACCGCTCGCCCGAAGCTGAGCGGGGGGTGGGAACCAAAATGGGCTCAAGCCACGCGCTAACGAAGCAGAGCGTGGGGAGCGTGACTCCGAAACTCGCCTACCCTGCTCCGAAGACTCGGAGAGGGGAGGGAGAACCTGCGAGTTAACGGTACAAGAAGGGGACTTACCTGTGGGCCGGAAAGCCCGATGCGCCGAGGGAAGTACGTCCACCCGTGGAGGATCCCGTGGAGACCGAAGCGGGCGAGGGGACCGGTCACGCCTGAAGAAGTCCCACCTGCGCGAACACCGGTCTTCCGTCCAAGCGGCGCCACCGTCACACGTTCCGTCCGAAGCACAGCCCGAACACGGCAAGCCAGAGTCGTGTGCCTCATCCGGCCACTGGAAGTCCACGCACGGCGGCAAGTCTTCGACACAGAAGAAGCCAAAAGGCCCTAAACCAACTACGCCGGCGAAGAAAGTCAACCTTGCACAAAACAGCCGGGCACAAGTCACGTGCGTCGTCGAACCCCAAGGCCAAGCCAAGGGTGAACTCACAAAGTCAGAGCCGGAAACCGGTCGGCGCACAGGTCACAATGAGTCCAATTGTCAAAGGAAAAACCACGAATGTAGTGAGTCCAGGGCTGAATCGAAGACTCCAATTCAAGCCCACAGTAAAAAACCACTGAAACCCGTAGAACGGAGAAAGGCAAAAACTCGACCGTCCCCGGTCGAGCTATGAGTGAAACTGACGAGGTCGCCCTGTGCTCGCCGGGATAGGGTAGTAAGGGGAGGCCACCCGGGGTCATAGTGCTTGGATCCCCGGTGTCTCCTCCCCAGTTGTGTGCTACACACAATTTTGCTGAAATCTATAGGCAATAGAGTGTATTCCCAGATAGTAATGCCATCGGTAATGTATTTTGAAAAAACAAAACAAGGTAAGGCACATTTAACTCACCACCCCTCTTACAGTACACCTGCCAGAGGCATTGGTTCTCATAAGCCCTTGCAGGCTGCAGGGGAAGCTGAGAATCTATGGCACTTGCTGGCAAGGATCCTCCCATTTGCATCAATCTTCAGTTTGAGGGAAGTCACTTGGCAAAGTTTAACAGTTTCAAACTCTTGATCATAAATTACATACAAACTTCATAACGAACCTCCCAATGTGCAAAAGGCTGTGAGCGGGCCAACGTCGGTCCGATGGCTTTTGCGCATTGGGCTGCATATTTCCAAATAAAGCATGCACGTCGGTTCATTACGATCCATGCTTCTGGCTAGCCATATTTATAATCAATCACATGTCTTGAGCAGACTGGATTAACCAGCAATCCGTGATGCTTTCCTGTAGGAACCATTGTGACAAAAAGCACTACCCACAGCCAAAGGGATAAGAATATTAAATCCCTTGCACATGCAGCTGTTGGTACTGTAAACACCAGTGGCTGCATGCACAAGGGGATTGGTTAATTTTATTGTTCTGAAAAAATGCTCACTATAGAGCTCGAGAAGTTCCCCGCGTTGCCTAGCACTGGTAGCAGTGTCGCGCGTCAGCCACCATCTTAAGAGGATAGAACAGGCTTCAGATAGTTGCGAAGTAGTGTTTCAACACGTTTTTCTTCATGTTTCTTCCTCTTTGGAAACAAACAAAAACAGATTCTGGTTAGCGGTTTCCTACGGTAATGTCAAGACTTGCTGTTATTGCCTATAGCACGACAGGACTTTCCTGAAATTGTCCTGACAGCGATTTCCTAATGAGGGCCTTATCGCGAATCCTCTCAAGATGGCTGCCATGACTAGCGTGATGACGTCAGCTTCCCGAGCCCTATTGACGCAGAAAATGGGAGACCCCTTGCGCTGGAAGGAGCCACTCTACACATATCTCCAAACAGTGCCAGTGGCTGCATACACAAGAGTTAATGTTTTTGTTCTCACCACTGAAGCAGTAGCTGGGAGACCTCAAGGTAGTGTTGACTGGGCATCTGCGTGAAGAATTTGGACTCTAACTCCTCTTGTTTCTTCTCGCTCAGCCTTTCCACATCCATCCACTCAGGGGGAACAATCCGACACTTCTGGCGTTGCTTCAGACTACAAGCCATCCATAGTGGAACTGAGGTGGGCAGTCCAGGGCTGAAGGGTCCAAGATCTCCCTGCATACACACAGTGGGTATGAAAAGCGCAATATATATATGACGAACCCACCAAGCTCTGCCACAAGGGCACTTGTTGCTAGTCTAGACTTATGTAGTAATGAACTACCTATACAATATAGATTATACTTTTCTGATGCCAATCTTCTTTTTCTGATGAAATAGTGGGTTATTCCTCTCCACAGAGGTTTCTACTCTAGTTTCTAAAGAAAAAAGAAGAAATACAACCATCCAAAATTGTATCAGTAATGCATTTATTTATAAACATGATTACAGTTTCACAACTTAAGCTAATGTATTACTTGGTACAGAGGCTTGGCTGTAATGCGCTATTTGTACACCAAAGAGATCAAATGAGCACACAGTGGGACGGTCCTGTAAGTGTGTAAGGTAGAGAGGAAGAGATCCTATATAGAGGGATGACACCAGCATCACAGTAGCAGACGATGCAACAAGAAAACTCAACTTACACCAATCAGATACATCTGATCCAAAGTGAAATTTGGAACTATACTGATGCTTTCTTTTTCTGCCAAAAACTCAACTTCAGAGGGATCCATCGCCTGCAAATTTGCACAAATATTGCACCAAGACAAAAGCGCACATCAACTTCTTTGTAAATCGCGGGAATTGGCTGGACAAGGTGAAGGCCACATGTTCACCTTCAGTGTCTCATACGCAGAAGATTTCTGTATGTACGAAAATGGCTGCCTCCTTTTTGAGAGAGGCCGGGATTCTTGGGCCTTGTTTAGTGAGATTCGTCACATTTCAGGTATTTTATTTATTTATTGTATATTGTAGAATTATATTTGTTCGACTGGATTCGTTTTTAATGAGCGACACATCCATACAGTCTGGTCTGCAATGTCGATCTTGAAACGTTCTTGAAGCACAAGTCTTGCTTTTGCAGTGCTAAAATTGTTTTGGACTATGCTCATCAGTCTTGTACAGTCAAAGGACAGTCGATTCTTATAATTATTAAATATTGCATCTGCAAGTTTTAGTTTATTTTCAGCTTGTTAAACAGCAGGAAAAGCAAATTTTCAACATACTAGTCCCGGGTGTATTTTGGGTTCATTTGGGTCGCACCTGTACTAACAGGTGCTCAGAGGTCTGACTCAGGTTGTGGGTGTGGTGGATAGACAAAAAAATGGTTACACATGTGTGCAAAACTAGTGTTGCAGTGCTTGTTCAGGAAATGGGATGATAGCTCTGTGGAATTGGGACATGCCATAAAAAAGAACACCAGATGACGCAATGCCACATTCCTTACTTTCCAGTGTTTCTGTTAACCCTTTGCACACAGCAGGAATCACCACAACAGAAACCACTACCAACACGCAAAGGGTTAATGCCATCATTTCAGATTCTTAACACCTTCACTCTCAGTACATCCTTAGCACCACCCAGCTCTAAGAGGCATAGGCATATGAGCCCCCAATGATGAGGGGATCATGAGGTTCTCTTTCACTTGCTGTCTCTTTTTGTTATCTGATTTCCTGAGGCAGAATGTTTTTTTTTTAGGTTTTCATTCTGTTATGGTTTTGCATGGTTATTCATGAGCACTCAGTGAAGGAGATATTGTGCCTAGTCTTTCCTCATCAGGGCCCAAGAGTGACCGGTTAAAGGGACAACCAGTGTATATAATTAGCACGCTGGCCTAGTATCTAAGTATGGCATTTGATGTCACACTGTCCGTGTATAAACATTGTGCTGCAGTCGATTGTCAGTTGTTGTGCCATTAACCCTTTTAGCCCCAAGGTCCCATTTCTCAAATGTTGGAGGTGTCGCCTAACGACTATGTACCAGTTCTTCAGGCACCAATGACCAAGCTAATCTGGCACTACCCTTGAATTATCATGGTCAAGCCATCTCCTGCTGTAGGGATCCAGGGCTAAAGGGGTTAAAGGATCAGGTCCCGATGGTTATCTTCAGTTTAGTCGCAGACCAGGTGGCGCTGTGCTTTCTCGCTGACAGCAAGGATTCAAATGACTCGTCAGGACTGCAAACGTGTTTATATAGTCCGGCCGACAGTTTAAGAAGAGTCTTTTAACCCTTATCATTTGGAATACACCAGTGTGTGAAATAAGTTTGACCAAAATAGTTCAAGGGTAGTGCCAGAATAAATTGGTGCCTCTAGGCGTTAAGCTATTCTGGCACCACACTTGAGCTAAAGCCATTGGTCTATATCCTTATCTGTAAGTACTATTACTACTATAAAGTAGCTTGATGGCAGTGTACAAATTTGAAGCTTTTAGCCTCATTATGATATGGGTTAAGAAATACCCATAATAGTTTGTCTAATATTCTTTTCAAAGTTTAACTGAAAATAAAATGACTTAACTGTTTTGTTTCATCTTTCTTTCTGACAGCCAACATTGCGCAGCGCACGGCAATGCCTGTGTCATCTGCATCTGCTGCGTCAGCATCACAATGGCGTACATTTCGTGCGGACTTTTGCATCAACCCCTGTCACAGTAAATGCGGCATCCACAGCTAAACCCCCAGATGCTGCCAAAGCCATTCAGCCTGTCCTAGAGGTAGCAGACCCTGAAGATTTGTATAGGTAGGTACATGATAAAGCAGATGCATGCATCAAAGTACAGGTCAGGCTCAGTAATACACGCTCCAGTATACCACAGCTTCAGATATAATGTGCACGTGTCTCTGGCTCCCATGGAGATGCTCAGTGAGCAAGAGGTCACAGCCATGTGCAGGCCAGCGAAGGCAGACATCAGCCCAAGGACCTTTTGCTTACCAAGTGTTTTAGCACTACACTTTATAGTTCCCAGGTACTGTGATTTACTGAGGCTGACATAGATCAAGTGGAATATTTGTTTCCTCAAAACACATTACCGATGACATGACTGTCCGGAAATAGTCTACATGCTTACCAATTTCAGCCTAAGACCCAAAAGGTCCCACCCAGGAGGCTCTCGGGGACCCTAACAGGGACGAGAGTAGCCTCCCTTGCCCATCCGGTCACGTGCCAGGTGGAGCCTCCTTTAGCCAGTTGTCTACTTCGCTGCTAGCGTTCGCACGCGTTTTCACAGCCTCTGACCCTTCGTAGACTTGTACACTTCGACCGGCCGTTCGCTCTGCCTTCGCCTAGCTTCTCGGCTTCCTCTTCTAGCGTGGCCTTCCTGCTACCGGCCCTCGTCTGCGCCTCGTGCTGTTGCCGGGCCTGGGGCCTTACTGCGTCTTCTCGTCGCTCACGGTGGTTTGCGCTTCGGCGCCGCCATGGAAAGGTAACGTCTCGGCCGTGTCCTTCGTCTCGCCCGGCTGGGCTGGACGGCGGTCTCGTCTCGACCTGTTTTGTTTCTTCCCGCGTTTCAGCGTGTGCTTCACTCGTTACTCTCGTTTGGAGAAAGTAATTGGCGGGTTAGTTCCCGCCACCGGTCGCCTCTTACCTTTTGGTTTGTGTTGCAGTGATCTTGTGCGCACCTGTCCCCTGTGCGGCGACTTTCAGTGGCCGAGTGACCGGCATAAGTACTGTCTCCCGTGTTCCGGCTGCTCTTCGGACCTCCCCTGCTCTGTCTGCGCTTCGTGGCCGGAGGTTCGTTGGTCGGAGCTTTGGAGGTTCTACCGGCGGGACCGACCTGTCACAGCTCGCCGGGACCCGGTCCAGCTCCCCCCCTCGGACGTGGAGATACGCACGCCTCGTCTTCTCGGTAAGACTATTGCTGCTACGGTGTCCGCACCGCCCTTGCCCGCTGACACCCCTGGCAAGTCGCCTAGCCGGCTTAGTGCCCCCCTCCATGAGAATGGTGCCCCGCTCCTTGCGATAGAGCCCCGTGCACCTCGACCGCTGCCGCCTGTGAGTACTCACGTGGGTCCTTCGGCCTCTCCGTCTACTGGTGCCCCGCTCCTTGAGAAGGAGTTCCGTGCACTGCTTCCGCTGTCGCCTGTGAGGTCAAGCGTTGGCCGTTCGGCCCCTTCGTCTTTGCGTGCCCCGCTCCTCGTGAAGGAGCCCCGTGCACCTCGACCGCTGTCGCCTGTGAGTACACCCTTGGATCCTTTGGCCTCTCCATCCACTCGTGCCCCGCTCCGTGTGAAGGAGCTCCGTGCACGGCGTTCGTCTATTCGTGCCCCGCTCCTCGAGAAGGAGCCCCGAGCACCGCGACCGCTGTCGCCTTTTCGCAGACGCATCGGCCTTTCGGACTCTCCGTCTAGTCGTGCCCCGCTCCTTGTGAAGGAGCCCCGTGCACTGCGACCCCTGTCGCCGGTTCCTAGACGTGTGGGCCGTATGGCCCCCCCTTCTACAGCCGAAAACGTATATGACCAGTCGCATAGCCCGTTACGTGCTCCCCGTGAGCCCCGGGCGCCGCGTCACTCGTCTCCTCGTCCGCCGGCGCGCGACAGGACAGACCGCTCCCGTTCTTCCACGCGCCGCTCTTGGGATCGTCGGCTTAGCCCCCGTCGCGGCGATAGGATTCGTAGCCCCCGGCATCCTTCGTCGTCACGTTCGGCTTCTTCCTATACTTACCGTCGGCGCAGTCGTTCGCCACACCGCTGGTCCTCTCGGCGCCGCTCCCCGCGCTCCCCTCGTAGGAGTCATAGAGACGTCAGGGCGCCACCTCGTTCTAGGCGTAGTCGCTCCCATCGGGACCGGCGCTCGCTTCGCTCTTCGCACCCTTCGCCTTCCTCTTCCTCTCGGCGTCGGCAGCCTAGCCCTTCGGCTCTCCCTCCGCCCCCTGTGCGCGCCGCTCTGCCCCCTGTGCTTCGGGCGCCTCCCCACCCCCCTCCTGCCAGCGATGGAGAGACATTAAGCCTGCTGCCGGAGGACTCTGTTTCGGCCTTCCTGGGGTCTGGCAGTCCTTCCCCCTCGCTCGTGGAGGACCCGGCGTCTCCAGCTACCCTGGCCTCCCCTCGTGGTGAGACTCTCCGTGCCTTGGACGACGCCGCCCGGCTCATAGCGGCCTGCCTGCCCGCGGATGCGTGCCCTCCTTCCCCACCACTGAAGAGGAAAGCGGCCGCCTTTGTGGACACTGCGCGTCAGGTGAAGAAATTCAAGTCGCTTCCCCAGCCGCCTTCCTTCCGCGACCTGTCAGACGCCCTTTCTGCGCATCTCCAGCGGGACGCCGCGCCGGCCTCGGACTTCTTCACCGACCGTCGCTGGCCTTCAGGTGTTGACATCGCCTTTCGGCAGGCCTGGTACGCCGGCCACTCGCAGTCCTTCTCATGCCCTCTGCCTCCCGTGGATCCGCCTGCCCTAGTGCTCGCCGGCGGCGCTTCCCAGCTCAAGCGCGTTCTGCCTCGAGGATTGGACCGTACTGCCTGCCTCGTCCGCAACGCTCTCGCTTGTTCCGGTTTCCTGGAGCTGCTTACGCAAGCCTTCATCAACCGTATCGAAGCGGCCTGGCTTCCTTCCGCTCCTCCACTGCTGTCAGACCTGCACTCCTTGGCAGTTGCAGCCAATCGAGCGGCCTACCACTCTTCCATCAACGCCATGACAGCCGCCGCCAACTGCGATCTGATGCGGCGTGATGCGGTGCTCCAGTCCTGCCCGGGTCTTCCCCCTGATGTGAGATCGCAGCTCCGCCGGGCTCCAGTCGGCGCTCCTCTCCTCTTCGGCCCTTCCTGGCAGGCCCTGAAGGAAGCCAACAAGGACCGTTGGCCCAGCGCTCCCTCGTCTCGCTTTCCGCAAGCCCGCAAGGCCTTGGGTCGAGCCCTGCGGTTCGTCAGACCCACCTCCACGGCCCCAGCTTCCGCCTCGGCCTCCCGTTCTCGCCCCTCCCCTCGTGCGCCAGGGCCTGGCCGCGCCCGCCCCGCCCGTCCTGCCCGCCCAGCCGTTCCGGCCTGGCCCAAGCCCGCCCGCCGCCCGGGGCGTGGGAGGGCCCCCTGACTACCGCCCGCCGCCGCCCCCGCCGTCCGCTTCCAGGTCCCCCGTCGGCGGGAGGCTCGCCCTGCACGGAGACGTCTGGCGCTCCCTGTTCCCGGACGACCCGTGGATCCTCTCTGTCATCTCCGAAGGTCTTCTCATCTCCTTCCGTTCCCCGCCTCCGCTTCGGCGCTCTCCTCTGTGGACCAAGATCCCGGGGGATCCGCCCAAAGCCGATGCCCTTCGCGGAGAAGTCGCTGCACTTCTCGGGAAAGCTGCTACAGAGGTCGTCGCTCTCCCCGACACTCCCGCCTTCTACAGCCGACTGTTCGTAGTCCCCAAGCCTGGAGGCAAGTGGAGGCCGATCATCGATCTCTCCGCCCTGAACCGGTTCATCGCCGCCCCGGCCTTCCGGATGGAAACAGCCCGGTCCCTTCGCGCCTCCGTTCAGCCCATGGACTTTGCCGTCAGCCTGGACCTGTCCGATGCCTATCTGCACGTTCCGATCCATCCAGCCTCGCGCCGGTACCTCCGCTTTGCCATCGACGGGACTGTCTTCCAGTTTCGGGCCCTCCCCTTCGGCCTCAACCTCAGCCCATGGGTCTTCACGCGGATCATGAACGCGGTGGTAGCCAGAGCCCGACGTTCTTCCTCCAGCCCGATCTCCAACTACTTGGACGACCTCCTTCTGCGGAACCAGTCGGTGACCTCTCTCCGCCTGGACAGAGATTCTCTTCTCCTCCTGTTGTCTCGCCTCGGCTTCCTGGTCAACGCGGGCAAGTCCGACCTCACTCCCTCTCGCCACTTCGTGCACCTGGGGATGCAGTTTCTGACCGACCGCAACCTAGTGCGTCTACCCGAGCCTCGGATCCAGAAACTCGCCGATCTCGCCCGGTTGGTAGCCCAGGAAGCAGCTGTCCCCGCCAGGGTGTGGCTCCAGCTCCTTGGCCTGATGAGTGCGGCGGCGGATCTCCTTCCCCTCGGTCGTCTGTACTCTCGTCCTCTTCAATTACACCTTCTCCTCCACTGGAGACCGTCCTCCGGCGATCTCTCCACCCTGGTGCCGGTTTCTCCTTTGCTGCGGCCCCATCTGCTTCGCTGGACGGACGTTTCTTGGCTCGGCTCCGGGATTCCCCTGTCCTCACCTCTGCCCCGTCTCTCTCTCTGCGTCGACGCCAGCCTCTCCGGTTGGGGCGCTCACCTTCTCCCGAGTTTTCGCTACGCGGCCGGCCGCTGGAACGAGGACCTAGCATCGCGGCACATCAACTGGCTGGAGCTGAATGCAGTTTGGCAGGCCCTCCGCGCGTGGGAATCCGATCTTCGGACCCAGGACCTCCTCGTCCTCTCCGACAACTCCACGGTCGTCGCTTACATACAGAAGCAGGGGGGGACCCGCTCCCCCAATCTCTGCATCCTCCTCTACCGACTCCTTCGCTGGTGCGAGGACCACGGCATTTCCCTCCGAGCCCGTCACATTCCAGGTCACCTGAACGTTCTGGCAGACTCACTCTCACGGCGGGGCCAGCTTCTTCACACAGAATGGACCCTGCGCCGGGACATCTTCCGCCTGATCTGCGAGCGTTGGGAGACTCCTCTTGTCGACCTCTTCGCCACCAGGTGGAACCACCAGCTTCCCCTCTTCGTCTCCCCGATCCCCGACCCGCTGGCCTGGGCGGTCGATGCGCTCTCGATCCCTTGGGACGGTCTCGTTGCCTACGCCTACCCTCCGACGGTCCTGGTCCCCAAAGTCCTGCTCAAGCTCCGGGGGTGCAACGCAGTCCTTCTCCTGGTGGCCCCGTTTTCCTGGGACAGATCGTGGACCACCGACCTGCTCAGTCTCGCCACGGATCCGCCCCTCCCACTTCCCACCCCTCGCTCGATGCTCAAGCAACCCCGCCAGCCACTCTTCCACCCCTGCCCCGAGAGACTTCTCCTACACGCCTGGAGATTGTGCGGCACGCCCTCTCCGCTAGAGGCTTCTCGAGTGCGGCAGTGGACGCTATCGCTTCAGCCCGCAGACCTTCCACCAGACGTGTCTACGAGGGAAAGTGGCGAGTGCTTCGTGCCTGGTGCTCCGACCGTCGTCTCTCCCCCGTCGACCTGACGACCCCTCAGCTCGCGGACTTCTTCCTCTGGCTCTTCCAAGACCAAGGTTTGGCTCCCATCACGATCCGTGGCTATCTCTCCATGATTGCCGACACCTACCGTCACCTCGGCCGTCCCGACCCGGGGACCTGCAAGGACCTGGCCGACCTTATGGCACATTTCGGCTTGCAGCGTCCGGTTTCCCGCTCCCTCGTTCCACGCTGGGACCTGCCCTGGGTCCTCACCTGGCTGAATTCGGACCGCTTTGAACCGCTCCATCTGGCCAGCTTCGCGGACGTCACTCAAAAGACCTGCTTCCTGGTGGCCCTCGCCACGGCAGCCCGCGTCAGTGAGCTCCACGCGCTCTCGTCTCGCCCTTCCTGCCTGCAGTTCCGAGTGGACGGCTCCGTTCAGCTCCTCCCGGATCCTTCCTTTCTCGCCAAAACTAGATCTCCCTTGACGGCGCCTCAGGTCATCGCTATTCGCCCGCTTAAAGGTCCCGACCTTCCGCGGGAGACTCGGCAGCAAGATCCGGTGCGGGCACTCCGTATCTACCTGCGGCGCTCCAAGTCCGTACGGAGGGGACGGACTCGCCTCTTTTTGCCTCTCTCCGCCGGCAGAACTGACATCTCCGCCCAAACGATCTCCTCTTGGCTCCGCTGGGTTATTCGGTCCGCCTATTGCGACCTTTCCCCACAGAGAGCAGAGGCCCTCAGGATACGAGCCCACGAAGTTCGCGCTATGGCCGCTAGTCTGGCCTTGGACCGCAACTGCGCGGTTAAGGACATTGTGGCTGCAGTGGGGTGGCGGGCCGAATCCACCTTTGCCCGCTTCTACCTCCGCGACCTGACGTTCCAGCGCGTCAACCTCTCACTCGTGGGCGACATCTCTGCGGCTCAACACTCCCTCCGGGCGCCCCCGGCGCCTTAGGTATGCACTTCGCTGAAATTGTCGGGAGTGTGTGATCAGGAGCGACGGGCCGCCCTCGTCCCTAAGAGATTTCTGAAGGGGATTCTGCGGCACCCTCCTCCTCTTTGCCATTCTTCCGGACAGTCATGTCATCGGTAATGTGTTTTGAGGAAACAAATTAATTTTTCTCTAAAATGTCTTTTTTCGAAAAATACTTACCGATGACATGACTCGGAGGTCCCTCCCCCCTCCCCGCTTGCCGCTGGTAACTCCGTAGACAACTGGCTAAAGGAGGCTCCACCTGGCACGTGACCGGATGGGCAAGGGAGGCTACTCTCGTCCCTGTTAGGGATCCCCGAGAGCCTCCTGGGTGGGACCCTTTGGGTCTTAGGCTGAAATTGGTAAGCATGTAGACTATTTCCGGACAGTCATGTCATCGGTAAGTATTTTTCGAAAAAATACATTTTAGAGAAAAATTAATTTTTTTTTTTTTTTTTTTTTTTTTTTTTTTTTTGGGGGGGGGGGGGGGGGGGAAGGGGAGGAGGAGGGAGGGAGTTACAAGATCGGTGTTTCTGGCTCATTTCTCATTTTTAGTGTGGGAGTCCCTGTTGCTTTTGTGTGCAGAGGTGGGGTTTGATTACCATCATCAAACTGAACTTTGTTGGACTGAAAATCAAATTAATGTTGTGATTAGCTTCACATAACTCTTATCATTCTGATACACTACTGCTTAAAATTAATTTGACTATGATAGTTGGAGGGTGGTGCCAAAATAGCTTGGTGCCTCAGGCGCCAAGTTATTCTGGCACCACCCTTGAACTAAAATGATTGATCTGTCTCCTGTTCTGTAATGACTAATGTAGCCTTTATAGGACAATATGCAAATTTTTAAAAAAAATCTGCCTCAGTTTGTAATGGGTTACATCCCCCCTCCCCCATCTCCCCCTGCATGCACACACACCAACTCACCCCACAATTTCTCTTTTGTTCCTGGGTTTTATACTTATTATAAGAAGATAAAAATTAACTTGTTCTACCCTGTATCCTTTAGTTCTGAAGAAGAATTTGAGTTGAGTACTGCTTTCAGATTTATTCATTACGGAATGCACTGCCCTGTTAGCATCATAATAGAAGGTTTCAGTAAATCAGCAGTAGGCCAAAATACTGCACATCTTTTGACACAAAGACTGGGTGACAAACATGTGATACCACATGTTTTTCTGAACTTTTAATCCACTTTTTTTGTTGAAGCACATGCAGTTTTGGCCTACTTCTGATTTATGAACGTCTGTTGTTGTTTTAGAGAGAGGTACATCCCCGTCACACGTCGCTCCATCATCCGCTACATGATGGAAGAGGAGAATTTCCTCAATGAAGATGAGAAGAAGAAGTTTGAAGACTTTGCCCTGGCCCTGGATAGTGCCATAGTCAACAAGTACCATGGCATTCTGCAGGAGCTGAAGGTTTGCTCATTTATTTCAAATTCAATTTTGTTTGGCTCTTTGGCTGTCGGCAGTGGTTTTAGTCACAGGAATCATCACAACTAAAACTGCTACCAATAGCCAAAGGGTTATAATATCCCTGTGACTGCTATTTTGACGATACTGCTGATGGAAAAGACATGTAGTGATGCATCTTTTTCAGCCGAAGAGTATGATCAGTGAAGGGGTTAAACTCTGATGTGAAATTGATACTGTGGAAATTTCCTTATTTGAATATTAACCAAACGCCCTACAACAGGAGATGGAACAACCATGATAATTTGAGGGTAGTGCCTGATTAGCTTGGTGCCTAGAGGCGCCAAGCTAATCTGGCACTACCCTTGAAATATGGTCAGTCCATCTCTTGCAATTGGTCTTTAGGTAACACCTCTAACATTTGGGAAATGCAGCCGTGGGGTTATATGGGTTTAGGCCTTACTGGCGCTAGTAGCAAAATAGGAATTTATGTTTCATTGAAGGAAAAGTAACAAAATGCTTGGAAAATGCAAATAAATGTTTGTTGATGCTCCACTAGCATATAGGTAGCTTACCGAGCTGTGTTTGCTTCTAAAATTGTCACACTGATTGTCAGTTTTTGGCTCATGTGTGAAGCATACCAATTTGATTGATCTCCTGTAAAGGTCAAGGTCACATGGGATCAGTAATGTCAAAAATTGACATATTCTGACAAAAATTGAGTTTTTCTCAAATTAAATACTATTCACAACTTCAAACCCAAACTTGGTACAAAGATACCTGATGGTAAGACCTTTCTATGCATACAAATTTGGTTGACCCATCGGAAAGGTCAAGGGTCACAAGAGCATAGGAAATAGATAAAAATAGCCATATTTTGACAAAAGATATTTTTATCTCAAATACTATTCACAACTTCAAACCCAAACTTGGTACAGAGATACCTGATAGTAAAACCTTCCTATGCATACAGATTTGGATGACCCCCTTGGAAAGGTCAAGGTTTCAGTGACCTGTCGGAAGATCAAGGTCACAAAGGTCATTAATTATATATGGATCAGTCATGCACATGAGTCTTGAACTTGAAGGCTTTGCCATACTGCAGGCATATGACTTTTCCTACTTTTGGCGGAAATCATACTTTTTCCCCTTCATTTTGGTCATTTTTTAGATCAGTGCAAATTCATTGAGAAAACTTTTTGAGTTATGGTGCATGTTAAACATACACACTTATCTGGAATGCGCTTCCCGACCATGTAAGGGTCTCTGCAAATATTTTGTGGATCACTCGTAGGGATGCCTTAACCACTTGTATTATATGTCTCTTTTTATGCTGGGTCCAATTTATTCCCAATTAATTCTGTTATCCTTTTCAATTATCATTTGGACTGCTTAGCTCTGTCTATGTGTGAAGGGGGGCGGGTGGGGTGGGGAGTGTCTGTGAGTCCATGAGTATGTCTGTCTATGTGAACAGTGGTGTCATCTGTTTGCAAGTATTATGTTTACTTATATGTATGTATATTTGTAGTAGTCTTGTAGTTGTTAGCAACGGCAGGTTTGTAAAATGGCTGTGTCGATGACGATGTCAATGCCTAAACCGTTGTAAAATAAAGTTTCATTGATTCATTGTATCCCTATTCTGCCGTATTCGCACATTGCCCTTTGCTGAAATGACCCTGTCACCGGAAGTGGCACAAGCTACCGTTTTCGTTTGGAAATGGCGCAGTGCACAATCGTACAGCGTGGCACGGTGAGTGTTTGAGTATGAGTCGCAACCTACCTTACCCCCCCCCCCCCACCCCCCCCCCCCCCCCCCCCCTTGTTGATTATTATGGACTTTGGAAGGAACTCTAGTATGTCCATCACGCGCCTTCTTCAAACCCTCCCCTCCTCCCCCCTCCTCCCCCCCCCCCCTCCCACACCCCCCCCCCTCCCCCCCCTGCTTACCGACTTCCTACAATTTGATCTCAACCCGGTCTCATGTCTGATACTTGTTACTGAAACACGTGTATAGCTTGACTTTTTCAGGACCCACGCAGTAGGAAGAAGATAGGAGCATATTTACAAATGTGAAGGTGCACTACTAATAATGGGTGGGTGAAAGCGAAGCATCCTTTTAGGACCATTGTATACTTTATGCTCAGTGATTTTCCTGGGCTGGCAATTAACCTGTCCACTCTGATACTCTACAGCAAGATGTGGATTGCCTGTGATTGTTCAGCGGTGGTGCCAGAATAGCTTGGCATCTGGAGGCGCCAATCTGTTCTGGCACCACCCTTGAACTGTCGTGTGTAATCTCTCTCCTGATCTGAAATGTATCCTCTAGGAAAAGAGCTCCCAGCTTTGGGGTTGCGACCCAAAAGGACAATGTGTTAGATGTGCAAGGAAAGGGCAGGGGATCTAACTGTTTGTTTGTCTGTTGCTGAGTAACGTCCCTTGGCATGTGTCTGCTGCATCTATCAGCACTTGCCTCCCCTATATGGACTGTGAGACCGTTTGCCAGTGGATGATCTCTGCTCTTCGGTGCCTTTGTTGATCACTGTAAACTGTAAATGCAGGTTTGACCGTATTTTCCATCCATATGTATTGTCTCAGACACTTTTCGACCCCATAAACCCTGACAAGGACACCGTGCAGACGCGGCAGTGGTCACGGCGAGAGAAACTGGACAATGAGTTCTGGTTGCTGCAGCGACTGGAGGACATTATGGAGCGAGCCAACTTCCATGAACTGGAGAAGTCACAAATCCACGATCTCCTGGCCGAGCACCAGTCCCGTGAAGGAGTCCGAGTAAGTTTTAATGGGGAAAAAAAAAGAAAGTAAAACTTAACTCCATCACTGCCAGTGGTTGCAGATTTGTGTTCATGAAATCTTTCTTAACCCATTCAGCCCTGACACACTATAGCAGGACATGGGTCGACCATGATAATTCAAAGATAGTGTCGGATTAGCTTGGTGCCGACAGGCGCCAAGCTAATCTGGTATTACCCTTGAATTATCATGGTCGATCTATCTCCTGCAAGAGATGCATAGTCATTAGATGCTGCCTCCAAAATTTGGGAAATACGTGCGTCGAGCTGAATGAGTTCATTTAATACCCAAAAAACCCAGCGGTCCAAGTAACATGGATAAAAGGTTGTGTCAGCAAGAGGCATAGATCCTCATGAGCCCCAGCAACTGCAGGGGCTCATGAGGATCTGTGTCTCTTGCAGTGCTTTGCGTTCATATTTTCTCAATATTTAAGGTGGATAACTCGCTGTAAATGTACCTGTGGCTGCATGAACAAGGTGGTTGATGTTTTGTCACAACAGAGATCTCGTCTCCATGAATTAACATAAATGTGATGTGTGAAAAGTGCAGGAAACTGCAACATATCTACAAATGTTAACAGTTGGACATTTATTTCCTCAAAAACATTACCGATGACATGACTGTGTGGAAGTGTCTACTACTTACTCAATTTTAGCCTAAGAACCCGTTGTGTTACCACACAACCCGGGAGGCACTCGGGGGAACCCCCAGAGGGGCCGAGAGTTGTCTCCCATTCCTGCCCATCCGGTTCCGAGTCTCGTGGTGACCAACCAGTCATGCTACTTAGCTCACGCCGTTCAGACATGTTTGCCTTAGCCTACGGACTTAGACTTTGCCTTGTTCGACCGGTTGCTTCGCCGGTCTTCTGCACGACTTGATTTCTTGTTGGACTTCTGCTTTCGCTGCCTCTGCCTGTGCCCTGTGTGGGTCTGCTTGTTCCCTGCTTGTTAGGCTGCTGCCCTCGCCTGTGCCTTGGGTTGCTTGGGCTGCTCGGTGCGGTTTTGCTGGGACGCCCCCCGCGTTCGCGTTCTGAGGGTGTTTTGGAGGTTCCTTCCCCTGTCCCCGCTCCGGCGGAGAGGTAAGGTAGCTGTGTTAGCCCTCAGCCAGCTTCGGGGCTGGGCGCTGGTTCGTGCAGAGACAAATCATTCTTCATCTTCGCTGTGGCTTGCGCGCCAAACATTCGTCTTAGCTTGGTGGGGCCCCACGTGCCCGCGCTCGCTCACCTTTCACGTGATTGGTGTGGCAGGATTTGGCGCTTAACTGCTTGCTTGTACCTTGTTGTTCTTGGGCTTAGCCTGGCGGGGCCCCTTGTGCCCACGCCCTGTCGCCATTACGTTGATAAATGTTGCTGCCTTCATGCTTGTACCTATCATGACATGCGGTGTTGAGTGCTGGCCTTAGCTTGGGCCCGCGCTTCTTGCTTTGCCGGTTGACGGGTGGTGCAGTACCAGGCTCTTGCCTGCATGCTGGTGTTTTGTTGTACCTGATGCGTCGTATGCTCGCCTTAGCTTGGCGGGGCCCCACGTGCCCGCGCCCACTAGCTGTTACGTTGATAGGTGTTGCAGGACCAGACGCGTACTTGCAGGCTTGTTCCTTGTTGTTTTGTGCCATTATGTTGCGAAGGCTCGCCTTATCTGGTCGGGGTCCCACAGGCCCTCGCCCGTGTGCCTCCATGTCTGTTATGTGTTGCAGTTGCCAGGTACTGACCTGCACGCAATGCGGAGGGTTCCAATGGTCATCGGACAACCACAAGGTCTGTCTCCCCTGCACCGGATGAGCCTCTGACCACTCTTGCGACATCTGCTCCACCTGGCCTGAACTAGCCTGGAATCTACTTCTTCCAAAACCCTCTACGCTACCATGAACACACTCCTAGGCACTCCTAAAGACACTTCTCTCCCCAACACACACAGCAGAGAAGAACTCCCGTCCGCTTTTTCCACCTACTTTTCCGACAAAATTTTTTTCAAACTCTGCATAACACACTCGACTCTCTGCCTTCTCCTCCTTGCCCTCCCGACACCCCCTCTTCCGGCACCCCCCTCTCGTCCTTCCGCCCCGTCTCTCAGGAAGAAGTCCTCAAGACCATAAAGTCCATGCCTCTTAAAACCTGCGAACTAGACCCCCTCCCAGCTTCTCTCTACCGGGACAGCCTTCCAAAACTTCTGCCCTTCATTACCGACATCATCAACACATCTCTAGAGAACGGTTAAGTCCCTGATATCTTCAAGTCCGCCATCGTCCGTCCTCTCCTCAAAAAACACAACCTCGACCCAAACGAACTCAAAAACTATCGCCCAGTCTCCAATCTCTCTTTCCTGTCCAAGCTTCTTGAGAAGGTTGTTCTCAACCAGCTCAACCTCCACCTTGCAGACAACAACCTCCTCAGTCCCTTCCAGTCTGCCTATCGCAAACACCACAGCACTGAAACAGCCCTTCTACACATCTTAAACGATCTGCTTCTCTCCACCGACTCGGGCAACATCTCCCTTCTTACGCTACTCGACCTCTCTGCCGCCTTTGACACCATAGACCATTCTATCCTCCTCCACCGCCTTCGTCACTCCTTTGGCATCACTGACTCTGCTCACTCCTGGTTTCTCTCCTACCTCTCCGACAGACAGCAGTCCGTCACCATTGACGGCGTCTCCTCCAACCCAGTCACACTCTCCTGCGGAGTACCACAGGGGTCCGTCCTGGGCCCGGTCCTTTTCACACTCTACACCTCCCCCCTGTCCAACATCATACAGTCTCACCACATACGCCACCACCTCTACGCTGACGACTCACAACTACTAGACAAAGACAAACTCGACAAAACTCAGTCACTACCGACTCGCACGGCTGACTGCTACGAAGACGTGAAAAACTGGATGACAGCAAACAAGCTTAAACTGAACGACGACAAAACGGAAGCCATGCTGGTGAGCACTCGCCAGAAACTTTCCCAGCTCCCTTCCTCTCTCCACCTTCAACTTGACAGCACCCCGATCTCCCTCAGTGACTCGGCCAAAAACCTTGGCGTTATCCTTGATTCCTCTCTTACCATGACCAGCTTCGTCTCCGCCACTGCCCAGGCATGCTACTTCCACCTCCGCCGCATCAGTCAGATCAGAAAATACCTCACCACCGAAGCTGCCACCAAACTTGCTGTCTCTCTCATCCTATCTCGCATCGACTACTGCAACTCTCTCTTTTCCGGCCTCCCTCACTCCACCACTTCCACTCTCCAGCGCGTCCAGAACAATGCTGCCCGCCTCATCCTCAGAAAGAAAAAATCCGACCACATCACTCCCCTGCTCAAACTCCTTCACTGGCTTCCCATCCCCCAACGCATCCAATACAAGATTCTGTCTCTCTGCTACAAATCCCTGAACAACTGCGCTCCTGCCCATCTCTCCAACTTACTTCACCCCTACACCCCTTCCCGCTCCGCCTCCGACCCCCTCCGTCTCCACATTCCCCGCACCAAACTCAGCACTTTCGGCCCCCGCTCCTTCTCAGTTTATGGTCCATCCACCTGGAACACTCTCCCACTCTCTCTCTCCGTCAGAAAGACTCTCTCTCCTCCTTTCAGTCTGCCCTCAAAACTCACCTCTTTCAACAGTTCTAGCACTATATCACCACACTCCCCACAAAAGCTGACTGTCGCAATGTATTTCACCATTTGTTGTACGTGAGTTGTCTAAAGCGTGCGCATGCGTGCGCGAGTTGTGAGTGCACGCTTAGAGTTATAATTATTATAAGATCAGCGCATTATAAATACCGTAATTATTATTATTATTATAAACTGCGCTGGTCGCAGTTATGGAGTTTTTACAGACGCGAGCGACTGGCACCAGTGTGTGATCTTACTCCAGTCGAGGCGCCATCACCCATGCCCGGAGCAGTGACCGTACGAGACAGCACCGACCTTGTGGAACGGATGCCACACCGGACGCGGGAGCCCAACGCTCGGAGCAGGATTGCTATCAATGCGATCGCTTCCAGGAGGGAGCCTGCCTGGACAAAGCCCGCTGGTTCCTACGGGCAGCCTACTTGCCGGCAGAGAGCCCGCCTCACTGAGCCCGGCTCGGAGAGACGCGCCACGCGTCGTCCCATGTCGTCTGTCAGTCCTCGCTTGTCTCCAAGACAACCCGCTGAATCTTATGGGGAGTCGCTTCGCCGGCAGAGAACCCGCCTCACTGAGCCCGGCTCAGAGAGACCTTTACCCACGTGTCCGAGGACTTCGGGCAGTTCAGAGCCCTCACGCTACTCCAGCTCCACCAGACGCTCGCGCTCCCCTGTTGTCGAGCGCAGGAAGGACCACGCTTCACTCCGCGCCAGGGGCCGCAGCCCCCACCGCTCTTCGGCTTCGTCGCACTCGACCCACTCTCGGACGTCCTTCCATCGACCGGCTGCCCGCTTGTCTCGTCCCTCCCCTCCGCGCCCGGCCCACCACCCTTCCCCCCCCACCCCCACCTCGACGGCGCCCTAGTCGGAGCCCCGTCCCCTCTCGGCTTCATCGGCACCTTTCGCGTAGTCGCAGTCGCGCTCCGGAAGCCCTTCCTGCCTCAATCGTTCTTCGCCATGTCGTGCCTCGCCACGGATGCTGACCCGTCATCGTCGACAGCCCCCCCCTCGGATCTGGTCTCTTCCCCTCCTCCTCCTCTGGCCTCTGGCGCTTGGATGTCGTCACCCTTAGCCCTCATCTGTGTCGCCGGACCTCCTCCCCCGCCCGGTGGATGACGAGACCCTGAGCCTGCTGGCCGAGGACTCCGTCTCCGCTCTTCTCGGTGGACTTAGCCGCTCTCCTTCGCCTCGCTCTCCCTCTTCCAACGCCTCGGATTCCCCAAAGCTGGCCTCGTCGTCGCGTGTGGACACTGTGCTATCCCTGGACGCAGCTGCTCATCTCATCAACGCCACGCTTCCCGCTGTCGCCCCTGCGCAAGAGGAAGATCTCTGCGTTTGTCGACTCTGGAAGACAGGTGAAGAGGTTCAAGTCTCTGCTGCAGCCCCTCAGCTTTCGTGACCTGCGCGACGCCTTCTCCGCTCACCTCCTGTTGAGTTCCCGGGACTCCGAGTTCTTCTCGGACCGTAGGTGGCCAGCTGGACTCAACATTGCCTTTCGTCAGGACTGGTACGCAGGCCATTCCCAGGCGTTCACCTGCCCTCTTCCTGCTGTGGATCCGCCGGCCTTGAGATGGGTCGCGCCCTGCGGACCTCTAGACCCACCGTGTCTTCCACCCCCGCGCCTTCGCGGGCCCCTCGTCGCCGCCCCTCGGCCGCCCTGGACCCGTTAGTGCCCCTGCCCCCACCTGGCCCCATCCTGCCCGTCGCCTGACTTCTCCCATCAACTGCCTCCGCCGACCGCGCCAGGGTCTCCATGTCGGCAGGAGGCTCGCGCTGTGCAGCAAGGCGTGGCGCTTGCTGTTCCCGGACGACCCCTGGATCTTGGAGACCGTTACCGAGGGCCTTCGGATTGCCTTCCGCTCCCCGCCTCCGCTGTGTTGCTCCCCCATGCATCCGGCATCCAGGAGGTACCTCCGCTTCACCTGTGACGGAGTAATTGTTTCCTCAAAAACATTACCGACGCCATTACTACAATGGAACAACCTATAGCTTGCGTGATTTTAGCCCAAAAACTTACGATGTGTAACTTTAGAGCCAGGGGAGGCCACCAGGGGTGCCGTGACCTAGTACCCGGGTAGCCTCCCTTCCCACCCCATACGGGTAACTGCCAGCGCAGCCAAGCCAAACCAGTTCTTTCCTTTAGCTTGCAGCATGTAGACATGTTAGCTTAGCCCTCTGCTGTGCTTCCTACGGCTGTGTACGGTTCAAGCACTTGTGGACTTTGGAAAGTTGTTTCGTTCCCGGCCTGTGCTTTCGCCTTGCCCTGGAACTTTCTTGCCTTTGTGTGCCTGTCTATGAAGGAGTGTCGTTTGTGCTTCTGTGAGACTTCGTTGCCGTGGAGCCCCTCTTCACCCCACGTGGGGGCTCTTTTCTTCACCGGTTTTCCGGCATTGAGACTTTTGCGGCTTGTGTGGTACCTCTCGGAGCTCCGCCGTGCGTCCGGTGTGCTCCTGCTTCGGCCTCCCCGGTCAAGTTCGCCGGTTGGACTGCCGGGACACTCGTCAACGATCCAGCCTTCTCTCCGTTTCGTCTGGGCCTCAGCCGCGTGGGCGCCGCTTTTTTCTTCTTCTTCTTCTTGCCCTTCAGGTGCTACCCTCCCCTGCCCCCTGCGAGATGTCCAGGTAAGGTCTCAGTGTTTGCCAGCGCCCGCGCCTCTGGCAGCGTGCGCCGGCGTCCCTTGCTTTATCGTTGCTTGTTCGATTTTACTCGGCAGGATAGTGGGGAATGGTGAGGATTGGTGCACGGTTCTCGTTTCGTGGCCTTCTGCTACGACCAGTCGCCTTGTAGTTTCGCTCTATGTTGCAGTTGTCAAGTCCGCACCTGCGAGCGATGTGGCGACTTCCAGTGGCCGAGTGACAAGCATGTGGTCTGCCTCCCCTGCGCTGGTTGTGCTTCAGGCCACACCTGTGATGTCTGCGTTCTCTGGGTAGAGGACCAATGGGCCCAGCTGTGGAGTTTTTATCGGCGTGACAGAGGACCGCCTCCCTCCCGCAGCCACGAGCATGCATCGGCCCCGGAACCAACAAGACGCACCTACGCTGCCGTTGGGGGACGGCATTCAAAGGCTCCCCCCTTGCGCACCCACTCTCTCGACAACTCCACTGTCGTGTCCTACATACAGAAGCAGGGCGGGACCCGCTCCCCTTTCCTCTGCATTCTCCTTTACCGGCTCTTCCGTTGGTGCGAGGATCGACGCATCTCTCTCCGAGCGAGATACATCCCCGGCCACCTGAATGTCCTTGCGGACGCACTCTCCCGGCGCGGTCAGCTTCTCCACACCGAGTGGGCGCTTCGTCCGAACATCTTCCGGATGAACTGCGCCACGTGGGAGACCCCCCTTATTGATCTCTTCACGACAAGGTGGAACCGCCAGCTCCCCCTCTTTGTCTCGCCGGTCCCGGACCCCCTAGCCTGGGCAGTCGATGTGCTCTCCATTCCCTGGGACGGCCTCTGCGCTTACGCTTACCCTCCCTCACTCCTTGTTCCCAAGGTGCTTCTCAAGCTCAAGGGATGCAACGCGATCCTGTTGCTGGTGGCGCCATTCTGCTGGACCAAATCTTGGACCACCGACCTCTTGAACCTCGCCACGGGTCCTCCACTGCGGCTTCCCACTCCTCACATGATGCTCAAGCAACCGTGCCAGGCGCTCTACCATCCGTACCCCGAGCGACTCCTGCTTCACGCTTGGAGATTGTGCGGCAAGTCCTCGCCGCTAGAGGCTTCTCGAGTGAGGCAGTGGCAGCTATCGCTTCAGGCCGCAGACCCTCGACCCTGCGTGTCTACGAGGGAAAGTGGAGAGTACTTGGAGCCTGGTGCGACCTCCGTCGCCTCTCCCCTACCGATCTGACTTCCCGACAACTGGCCGAGTTCTTCCTCTGGCTCTTCGCCGAACAGCACTTGGCACCGATCACCATCAGGGGCTACCTCGCTATAATCGCCGACACTTAACGGCACCTGGGCCGAGCGGACCCCGGCAAGTGTAAGGACCTCGCTGACCTTATGGCCCACTTCGGCCTACAGCGACCTGCCCTCCGCTCCCTGATCCCACGCTGGGACCTACCCTGGGTACTCACCTGGCTGAACTCTAAGCGTTTCGAACCGCTTCTCTTAGCAAGCCTGGCCGATGTTACGCGAAAGACCTGCTTTCTGCTCGCCTTAGCCACAGCCTCCAGAGTGAGTGAGCTGCACGCGCTCTCCGCCTGCCCCGCCTGCCTGCAGTTCAGGTCGGATGGTTCCATGCAGCTACTAACGGACCCGGCCTTCTTGGCCAAGAACCAGTCCCCGTTGGCTCCCCAGGTGATCACTGTACGATCGCTGAAGCCGATCGACCCCAACAAGGAAGTCGGACAACAGGACCCGGTGAGAGCCTTATGCGTGTACCTATGCCGAACCAAGCCGCTCTGCCGGGGACGCATCCACCTTTTTCTCCCTCTGTCCCCAGGTAGACAAGACATCTCAGCCCAGATGATCTCTTCCTGGCTAAGATGGGTGATACGTTCCACCTACCAAGACCTCTGCCCTGACGCTGCCAAGCGACTACACATCCGGGTCCACGAGGTCAGAGCCATGGTTGCTAGCGTCGCATTCGACCGCAACTGCGCTGTCCGAGACATTGTGGCTGCTGTAGGCTGGCGGACCGAGTCGACCTTCACCCGGTTCTACCTCCGAAACCTGGTTGGCCAGCGAGACAACCTGGCCCTGGTGGGGGACATCGCGGCGGCACAACACTCCCTCCCGGCACCTTCGGTGCCGTAGGTAATCCTTTAGCTAAAATTACCAGGAGCTTGCGCTGGGGAGGACGGGTCTTGCTAGCTCGGTCAGTCACTGAGTTACGCGGCACCCTCCTCCTCTTTGCTATTCTCCATTGTAGTAATGGCATCGGTAATGTTTTTGAGGAAACAAATGAATTTGTTTTTTCAAAATACATTACCGATGGCATTACTATCTGGGAATACACTCTATTGCCTATAGATTTCAGCAAAAATTGTGTGTAGCACACAACTGGGGAGGAGACACCGGGGATCCAAGCACTATGACCCCGGGTGGCCTCCCCTTACTACCCTATCCCGGCGAGCACAGGGCGACCTCGTCAGTTTCACTCATAGCTCGACCGGGGACGGTCGAGTTTTGCCTTTCTCCGTTCTACGGGTTTCAGTGGTTTTTGCCTGTGGGCTTGAATTGGAGTCTTCGATTCAGCCCTGGACTCACTACATTCGTGGTTTTTCCTTTGACAATTGGACTCATTGTGACCTGTGCGCTGACCGGTTTTACCGGCTCTGACTTTGTGAGTTCACCCTTGGCTTGGCCTTGGGGTTCGACGACGCACGTGACTTGTGCCCTGCTGTTTTGTGCACGGTTGACTTTCTTCGCCGGCGTAGTTGGTTTAGGGCCTTATGGCTTCTTCTGTGTCGAAGACTTGCCGCCGTGCGGGGACTTCCAGTGGCCGGATGATGCACACGACTCTTGCTTGCCGTGTTCGGGCTGTGCTTCGGACGGAACGTGTGACGGTGGCGCCGCTTGGACGGAAGACCGGTGTTCGCGCAGGTGGGACTTCTACAGGCGTGACCGGTCCCCTCGCCCGCTTCTGTCTCCCCGGGATCCTCCACGGGTGGACGTACTTCCCTCGGCGCATCGGGCTTTCCGGCCCACAGGTAAGTCCCCTACTTGTACCGTTACCTCGCAGGTTCTCCCTCCCCTCTCCGAGTCTTCGGAGCAGGGTAGGCGAGTTTCGGAGTCACGCTCCCCACGCTCTGCTTCGTTAGCGCGTGGCTTGAGCCCATTTTGGTTCCCACCCCCCGCTCTGCTTCGGGCGAGCGGTCTGGGAGAGATGAGCGTTCGTCGGCCACCCCCGGCTCTAGGTCTCCGGAGCGGGGACGGGTGACGGAACGCAAGCATAAGAAAGAGAGTAAACGTGATAAGAAATGCTCTCGCTCACGCACCGAGGCTTCGGAATGCGACTCGAGACCGTTAGTAATGCTGCCTCCCCGCTCTGTATTTTCCGAACGGGCACGGCATGCTTCGCTTTTTTCCCCCCCCCGCCCGCCCCGTCTCGCCTGGGCGGGCCCGGGGTGTGGTTGACTCTCGCCCCCCACGCTCCGAGGAGTCGGAGCGGGGGTCGCGTGCACATAAATTGTCCCCTCCCCGCTTCACTTCGCCTGAGCGGGCTTGGCGTGACCGTAGACTGTCCCCCCCCCCGTCTCGTATCGACCGGACGGGCCCGGTGTGACTTGGACCCTCGCCCCCCCCCCCTCGCTCCGAGGCTTCGGAGCTGGGGCAGCGGGCTCATAAATCGTCCCCTCCCCGCTCCGCCTTTCCTGAGCGGGCTTGGCGCGACCCTAGACTGTCCCCCCCCCCGCCTCGTATCGACCAGGCGGGCCCGGTGTGACATCGCGCGTCCTCCACGGTCCGAAACATCGGACGGGGGGCCGCGTGCCCGGTATTTGTCCCCTCCCCGCTCCGCCTTTCCTGAGCGGGCTAGGTGAGACTCTTGGCGGTCCCCCCCCCCCCCCCCCCCCGCACCGGTTCTCCCGGGCGGGCCAGGGGTGACCAGGCCACTTCCTCGGTATTCCGATCGCGGTTTGTCGCTCACGTCGGCTGCCGCGTGTGGATCCCGACTTCGAGGTGGACCGTCGCTTTGCCACGGTCCCTCCGTCGCCGCGGCGCCCCTCTTTGCGTGCGTCGCGGGCGGCTGCGTCTACCTCGCGCGCGGCGGTGCGGCGCTCTCGTAGCCGCTCGCCCCTTTCGTCTTTGCCGCGAGAAGATCAGTTTTGGAACCGGACGTCCTCAGCCTTCATCCGTCGGACTCGGCCTCGGCGATCTTCTTGCAGGACTCGGCGGCTGGTTCTCCTTCCCGCCTTTTCCGCTGTCTCGTCGGCCTCCGCCTCGTCAGACGTTGCCGGCCCTTCGCTCGGATCACAGACGGTCCACGCTCTGGGTGAGGCTTCAAGGCTTATCGCCAAGTCCCTACCGCCCGACGTCTGTCCGCCTTCGCCTCCAAAAAGTCCGAAGAGACAGGCTTCGGCCATGGTCGACGCGCAGAGGCAAGTCCAGCGCCGCAAGTCCCTCCCGCAGCCAGCCGGCTTCCGGGACCTCACCGATGCTTCTCCGCCCAGCGGCGTAACGACGCTTTCGGCGACACGGGATACTTACCGCCGCTCGATCGCCGGTGGGAATCAACTTAAGCTTCCGCCAGGCCTGGTATGCTGGACACTCCCAAGCCTTCGCCATACCTTTTCCAGCGGTGGATGCGGCGGCCTTACTACAGGCGGGCGACCGCAGGCTCGTCCAGAACTCGTGGCCTCGGCCTCTCGACAGGATCGCCTCCTTAGCGCGGAACTCGCTGGCGTGCTCGGGTTTTGGAACTGGCTACCCAGGCAGCCCTGCAGTGCCTACAGGATACGTGGGACCTGGAGGCTCAGTCCCCGCTTCGTGACGTGCAGTCCATCCTGATAGCGGCCAACCGGTCCGCCTACCATTCTTCCGCCACCGCCAGGGCAGCAGCTGCCAAATGCGACCTCTGGAGGAGGGATACCCTTTTGCGCCTCTGCTCGGACCTTCCCTTGTCAGTGAAGACCCAGCTCCGTCAAGCCCCCTTAGGTGGTCCTCAGCTGTTCGGCGACACTTGGCACACCGTTAAGGAATCTTCCAAGGACTTGTGGCCCAAGCCTGCATCTAACCCAGCCTCGACCCGCTTTCGCGCCCCCCGCCCGGCCGGGGGTCGTGCCCAGCGGTCTTTCAGGCCCTCCTTTCCTACAGTCGGATCTTCACGAGGTCGGGCCCGTCCATTCCAGGCTTCTCAGGCCGGCCCCGCCCCTCGCCCTGCTTGGCCCAGCGGTGCCCGTAGATCGGGCAGCGGTCGGGCTCATTGACTCGCCCCCGCCTCCGCCCCCGCCCTCAGTACTCGGGCCTCCCGTCGGCGGGCGGCTGTCGCTCTTCAGCGATCTTGGAGATCGCTGTTCCCGGACGACCCCTGGATTCTTTCCACCGTTACCGCAGGCCTGCAACTTTCGTTCCTGTCGCCTCCGCCTCTTCGCAGATCACCCATGTGGACCCAGGAACCGCTCGACGGCACACAGGCGGACGCTCTGCGCGGGGAAGTGGCGACCCTCCTCACCATCCGGCTTTCTACAGCCGACTCTTCTAGTTCCCAAACCAGGCGGCAAGTGGCGTCCAGTTATCGACTTATCAGCGCTAAGCGCTAAACAAGTTCATTTTGGCCCCTCGCTTCAGGATGGAGACGGCCAGGACACTCCGTGCGGCCCTCCGGCCGATGGACTTTGCGATCAGCCTCGATCTGTCAGACGCCTATCTGCACGTCCCGATTCATCCGTCGTTTCGCCGGTACCTTCGGTTTGACTTGGGGGGATCGTCTACCAGTTCTGCGCCCTTCCTTTCGGCCTCAACATCAGTCCGTGGGTGTTTACAAGACTGCTCGACGCCGTGATAGCCTACTTCCGTCAGCGCTCCTTGAGCCCGGCCTCCAATTACTTGGACGACCTTCTACTGCGCAACTTGGTTTCCGCAGCCCTCCAGACGGACAGGGATGCCCTGCTTTCCCTTCTGCGTCGTCTAGGTTTCCTACTCTATTGGGGAAATCCGATCTTCTCCCTCTCGACGGTTTCTACATCGGGGGATGGAATTCCTGACCGACCTCAACCTTGTCCGCCTGCCTCTGGCCAGGCGACAGAAGATCGTCGACTTAGCGACTTCGATGGGGATGGGATCCTCCTTCACCGCCAGGGTCTGGCTTCACCTCCTGGGCCTCCTCAGTGCGGCTGCGGACCTGCTTCCCTTGGGCAGACTTTATGCTCGGCCTCTCCAGCTACGTCTCCTTCTTCACTGGCGACCCTCGGGCGCTCTGTTGGATCTAGTACCTGTCACGCCTCTGGCTCGTCCTCACCTCGAGAGGTGGGCGGACCTCGCTTGGCTGGCTTCGGGGGTGCCCTACACTCCCCGCCGCCTCGGTGGTCTCTCTGTACAGATGCGAGCCAGGCCGGCTGGGGCGCGCACCTGTTACCGGATTTCTCTCGGCCTCGGGCGTTGGCTTCGGGAGCTGTTAGGGAATCACGTCAACTGGCTGGAGCTGAAGGCAGTTGGGTTGGCATTCGACGTTTGGCAGGAGACCTTGGCCAATCAGGAAGTCCTCGTGCTCTCCGACAACTCGACGGTGGTGGCTTACATACAGAATCAGGGGGGCACTCACTCGCCCTCCCTTTGCATTCTTCTGTACCACCTTCTCCTCTGGTGCAGGGATCGAGGCATTGCCCTACGAGCCCGCCACATCCCTGGCCACCTCAACGTGATTGCGGACGCCCTGTCTCGTCGCGGACAGTTGCTCCACACGGAGCGGTCCCTACGCCCGGATATTTTTCGCCTGCTCTGCTCTCACTGGGAAACGCCGCTAGTGGATCGGTTTGCCACCAGATGAAACAGCCAGCTCCCGGTCTACTTCTCGCCAGTCCCGGATCCACTCGCTTGGGCAGTGGACGCGCTCCCCATTCCTTGGGTCGGCCTGATTGCTTACGCCTACCCCCCGTCAGTCCTCGTTCCGAAGGTACTGCGGAAGCTTCTGGGATGCGCGGCGGTCCTCCTGCTGATGGCCCCCTTCAACTGGACCAAGAGCTGGACCACGGACCTCCTCGCGCTTGCGACGGACCCTCCTCTGGAGCTTCCTACCCCTCCCACGATGCTCAAGCTGCCCCGTCAGAGGCTTTTCCATCCGTGCCCCGTACGCCTCCGCCTACACGCTTGGAGGTTGTCCGGTACGCCCGCGCCGCTAGAGGTTCTCGGATGCTGCAGTGGTGGCAATTGCAGCAGCCCGCAGACTCTCTACAAGGAAGGTGTACGAAGGCAAGTGGAGGGTCTTTCAGACCTGGTGCACCTCCCATGGGCTCCCTCCCACTAACCTAGCCTCCCACCAACTGGCGGAGTTCTTCCTGTGGCTCTTCGACGACCGGGCCTTAGCCCCGGTCGCCATCAAGGGCTACCGCGCTATGATCGCGGACACCTACCGTCACCTGTATCTTCCGGACCCAGGCGCCTGCAAGGATCTGTCGAATTTCTGGCTCACTTTGAACTCCGACGTCCGGTTTCACGTTCCCTAGTACCCCGGTGGGATCTTGCCTGGGTACTGACGTGGTTGAATACGGACCGGTTTGAGCCCCTCCCCTTGGCTCGGTTCTCAGACTTGACCCGGAAAACCTGTTTCCTTCTGGCTCTCGTTACAGCGTCCCGAGTCAGCGAGCTTCACGCGCTCTCGATGCTCCCAGCCTGTTTGCAGTTTCGTTCCGACGGCTCTGCGCAGAGGCTCTCCGATCCGTCCTTCCTGGCCAAGAACCGCCGCCCGCGGCGGCTCCTCAGGTGCTAACGATACGGCCCCTCCGTGGAGCGGACCTCTCCCCTGGATCGCGGCGACAGGACCCCGTGCGGGCGCTAATGATTTACCTGCGCCGCTCTTAGCCGCAGCGCCGGGGGCGCTCGCGCCTCTTCTTACCTTGTCCGCGGGCAGACGCCACATCTCGCCCCAGATCGTGTCATCCTGGCTGCGGTGGGTGATTAGGTCAGCCTACCTAGACCTCTCCCCACGCGGCGCTGAGCCTTTACAAATCCGGGCGCATGAAGTGAGAGCAGTTGCCGCCAGTCTAGCCCTGGACCGCAACTGCTCGGTCAAAGATATTGTGGCAGCGGGTGGCTGGCGCTCAGACTCCACTTTCGCACGCTTCTACCTTAAGAGACCTATCCGGCCGACGTGACTCCCTGGCACGGGTGGGCGACATCTCCGCGGCCCAGCACTCCCTCCGAGCGCTGCTGGCGTCTTAGGCACATCATAGCTGAAATCGTCGGGAGTTCTCTCTCGATGGGGCTGGCGGAGTGGTTGGGTTATGGTTAGATACGGCACCCTCCGCCTGTTCGCCATTCTCCCAGATAGTAATGCCATCGGTAATGTATTTTGAAAAAACAAATGAATTTTTTTTCTAAAATGTATTTTTTTGAAAAATACTTACCGATGGCATTACTCGGATGGCCCTCCCGCCTGCCCCGCTTGCCTCTTGTGGCTATGTGTGAAACTGACGAGGTCGCCCTGTGCTCGCCGGGATAGGGTAGTAAGGGGAGGCCACCCGGGGTCATAGTGCTTGGATCCCCGGTGTCTCCTCCCCAGTTGTGTGCTACACACAATTTTTGCTGAAATCTATAGGCAATAGAGTGTATTCCCAGATAGTAATGCCATCGGTAAGTATTTTTCAAAAAAATACATTTTAGAAAAAAAATTCATTTTTCTCTAAAATGTATGTTTTCAAAAAATACTTACCGATGCCATTACTCGGGCAGCCCTCCTACCTGCCCCGCTCGCCGCTAGCCACCTAAACGAAAGAACTGGTTTGACTTGGCTGCGCTGGCAGTTACCCGTATTGGGTGGGAAGGGAGGCTACCGGGTACCAGGTCATGGCACCCCTGGTGGCCTCCCCTGGCTCTAAAGGTACACATCGTAAGTTTTTGGGCTAAAATTACGCAAGCTATAGGTTGTTCCATTGTAGTAATGGCATCGGTAAGTATTTTTCGAAAAAATACATTTTAGAGAAAAATTCATTTTTTTAGTTTTGGGCCCTGCCGTTCGGTCTCGACCTCAGCCCCTGGGTTTTCACCCGCCTCTTGGACGCGGTGGTGGCCAAGGTGCGACAGTCGTCTTCCAGTCCGACATCGAACTACCTCGACGACCTCCTTCTATGCAAACAATCGGAGGCCGACCTGACAACGGACAGGGATGCACTGATATGGCTGTTGTCGCGGTTGGGGTTCCTAGTCAACGCGGGCAAGTCGGACCTCACTCCCTCGCGTCGCTTCGTCCACCTCGGCATGGAGTTCGCCACCGACCTCAACAGGGTGCGTTTGCCGGAGCCGAGGATCCTGAAGTTGGTCGCTCTAGCTAGCCAGGTAGTTCATCAGGACGCAGCCCCCGCCAGAGTCTGGCTTCAGCTCCTTGGCTTGATGAATGCGGCGGTGGATCTACTCCCCCTCGGTCGTCTCTACGCCCGGCCACTACAGCTGCACCTCCTGCTTCACTGGCGTTCCTCCTCCGGCGATTTGGCCGCCTTGGTACCCGTGACTCTGATGCTTCGCCCCCATCTGCTATGTGGGATGGACACATCGTGGCTCGCTTCGGGAGTTCCCCTGACCTCTCCGCCCCCTCAACTCTCCCTGTGTGTCAATGCAAGTCTTGCTGGTTGGGGAGCCCACCTGCTACCGCGGTTCCTCACGACATCCGGCCTCTGGCCTCCAGAGTTCGCGAACAAGCACATCAACTGGTTGGAGCTGCAAGCAGTTTGGCAAGCCCTCATCGCGTGGGAGGAACAACTTCATCACCTGGAGCTGCTCGTCCTCTCCGACAATGCGACAGTGGTGGCTTACATCCAGAAGCAGGGCGGGATGTGCTCACCCGACCTGTGCATGCTCATCTACTGTCTGATGCGCTGGTGCGAGGACCGCAACATTTCCCTCCGAGCTCAACACATCCCCGGTCACCTGAATGTGTTGGCTGACTCTCTCTCCCGGCGCGGCCAGTTGCTACACACGGAATGGACCCTACGCCGGGACATCTTTCAGAGGATCTGCGCGCACTGGGAGACGCCTATGATCGACCTGTTCGCCACGAGGTGCAATCACCAGCTTTCCTATTTGTCTCCCCGATCCCAGACCCCCTGGCCTGGGCAGTCGACGCACTTTCCATCCCGTGGGACGGTCTCATCGCGTATGCGTACCCCCCGACAGTCCTCGTCCCCAAAGTACTCCTCAAGCTTCGAGGATGCCACGCGGTCGTCGTACTGATCGTCCCATTCTCCTGGAACCGGTCCTGGTCCACCGACCTCCTCAGCCTCGCCACGGACCCCCCCACTGCTGCTGCCCACGCCGAGCACGATGCTCAAGCAGCCCCGACAACCGCTGTTCCACCTGTGCCCAGAGCGCCTTCTCCTTCACGCTTGGAGATTGTGCAGCAAGCCCTCGCCGCTAGAGGCTTCTCGAGTGCAGCAGTGGAAGCTATCGCTACAGCCCGCAGACCCTCGACACGACGCGTCTACGAGGGAAAATGGCGAGTACTGTGCTCCTGACCAGCGGCTCTCCCCCACCGAACTGACTAATCCCCAGCTCGCGGACTTTTTCCTCTGGCTCTTCGGGGACCAAGGGTTAGCCCCTATCACCATCAGGGGATACCTGTCCATGATTGCCGACACCTACCGGCACCTCGGCCGCCCGGACCCCGGCGCCTGTAAAGACATCGCCGACCTTATGACTCACTTCGGCCTGCAGCGTCCGGTGCCCCACTCGCTCATCCCTCGCTGGGACCTTCCCTGGGTACTGACGTGGCTGAACTCTGCCAGATTCGAACCGCTGCCTTTGGCCCGCTTCGCGGATGTGACTCGTAAGACATGCTTCCTGTTGGCCCTTGCCACAGCGGCCCGAGTAAGCGAGCTACACGCGCTATCAGCACGCCCTTCCTGCCTGCCTGCAGTTTAGAGCGGATGGTTCCGTGCAGCTGCTCACGGACCCTGCTTTCCTTGCCCAGACCAGGTCTCCTTTGACCGCGCCACAGGTGATCACCTTATGGCCGCTGCGAGAGACAAACTTTCCCCGGGAGACCAGACAACAAGATCCTGTGCGCGCCCTATGCGTTTACCTACGCCGAATCAAAGCCATCCGCAGAGGATGCTCACGCCTCTTTCTACCTTTAAAACCCGGCAGAACTGACATAACAGCCCAGACGATATCTTCCTGGCTATGCTGGGTCATACGGTCCGCCTACCAGGACCTCTCCTCACAGGGAGCGAAGAGGCTGAAGATACGCGCACACAAGGTACGAGCCATGGCCACGAGCATCGCGTTCGACTGGAACTGAGCTGTCAAAGACATCGTGGCAGCCATGGGCTGGCGGGCAGAATCGACCTTCGCCTGCTTCTACCTCCGGGATCTGGCAGGCCAGCGAGACAACCTCGCACTGGTGGGGGACATCACTACGGCGCAACACTCCCTCCAGGCGCCATAGGTACTTACTTACTTACTTACGCCTGTCACACCTCCCCGGGTATAGGCCATCGACGAGAGACATCCAGCGACTCCTGTCCTGTGCTTCTCCTTCGATTTTACTCCAGATAGTTCCCAGTCTCTTGATGTCTGCTTGGAGGTCTCGACGCCAGGTGTTTCTCGGCCTGCCTCTTTTCCTCTTTCCCTGGGGGTTCCATGACAAGCACTTAGCTGAAATTGTTGGGAGGTTGCGGCAGGGAGGATGGCTTTGACTATAGCCCTTGCGGGGGTGTTGGGCGCTGCACCCTCCTCCTTATCGCAATTCTTCCACATAGTCATGTCATCTGTAATGTTTTTGAGGAAATAAATTCATTTTTCTCTAAAAGGTATTTTTTCAAAAAATACTTACCGATGACATGACTCGGAGGACCCTCCCACCTGCCCCGCTTGCTGCTGGTGAGCTAAGTATACTGACTGGTTGGTCACCGTGTGACTCGGAACCGGATGGGCAGGAATGGGAGACAACTCTCGGCCCCTCTGGGGGTTCCCTGAGTGCCTCCCAGGTTGTGTGGTAACACAACGGGTTCTTAGGCTAAAATTGAATAAGTAGTAGACACTTCCACATAGTCATGTCATCGGTAAGTATTTTTCGACAAAAATACCTTTTAGAGAAAAATGAATTTTTTGCTGTCGTTTATATCTTCTCTACAGACATTCACTTTAAAACAGTGTGCATTCTTACCCCTTTGGTTGGTGTCAGCGCTTATTGTTGCAATGATTTCTGCCGGAATCATTATGTCCAAAAGTGCTGCTGACGGCCAAATGGGTAGATCAGTTATCATAGTTAGTTATTTGGGTTTAACGCCGAGCTGGCAACTAAGGCCATCTCATGGCGGCAGTCATCATAGTTCAGAGTTAGTGCTAGATTAGCTTGCTCATGGGAAGGCACCAAGCAATTGTTACACTACACTCCAACTATAAAATGCCTCTAAAAGTGGTGAAAAACAACCTGTAAAATTATGATGTGTGAATGAATGAATTACAACACTTTCTTTTTCTCTTTGTACAGGTGAGTGTGAACCCTGACAGGTATGACATCCTGCGTTTCTGGGTGCTAGGTAAAGAAAAGCCAGACCCGGAACCTACCACATTTGAGAGGATCCTCAACCGTGTTTTGCGTCGCAAGCCGAAGCCGACAGTGGAATACTACAAACGGGTTGTGGTTGCCATCCGCCTCAAAAAGGACTCCAAACTAATGCTGAAAGCCTTTAAAGAGATCCCTGTACATAACCTGGAGATGCTTCTGCCGGATGGCACCATCAAGATGAGCACAATGGACAAAAGCATTTTGACTGCATCCATTTTCATCGCCGCCTCAGGTATAGTCGCCAAAGTTGTCACCTTGCTGGCGTCTATGAAAGTTGACTGGATGCTGTTGGTCACCGTAGTTACCGGTGCCATGGCCGCCCGAGCGTGGACGACGTACAAGAACCGACGCAACGCCTACCTGGTGGATGTGTCCCGCACGCTGTACTTCAAGAGCGTGGCAAACAATCGCGGGTTGCTGGCCTTACTGGTGGACCGAGCTGAGGACGAGAGTTTTAAGGAGGCACTGCTGGCGTACACGTTTCTGCTGACCACGCGGCCGCCGTCAGTGAAGGGCAAGGCCAGCAGCCAGCAGGTGCCAGCACAACTTGGTGGGTGTTGTGTACAGTTCAAACACTGATTAACCCTGGTATTGCCTAACGACTATGTACCAGCTGCGGGAGATGGATGGACCATGATAATTCAAGGGTAGTGCCAGATGAGCTTGGCGCCTTCAATTCAAGGGTAGTGCCAGATGAGCTTGGTGCCTTCAGGCGCCAAGCTCATCTGGCACTACCCTTGAATTATCATGGTCCATCCACCTCCTGCTGGTGGGCATTGGGGACTCAGTGAGTTAATGAAGACAAGTACATGTCTGTGCTGTGAAGGCAAAAGACAGTAAGCATGGGTGACAGTCTTCCATCCTGGAGGCTGATTCGGCTTTTTCAAAATCCCAGACAGCTTCATTTCAGCTTTTTGGTGCAGACGGAACAGAGCCCTTCAGCCGGCTTGTTCCATCTGCAAGAGGTGTAAATTCTCATGAGCCCCTGCATCTGCAGGGGCTCATGAGAATTTGTCTTTTGCTGGCCATGGATTATGGGGCATAGTTAGTCCATGGGCCCGGAAACGCTGAAGAAGAAGAAGTCCATGGGCCATTTTTAGACATTTCAGTTTTTCACACTGTCACCCATGTGTGCAGTTCAAATACTGATTACCGAAAATAAGTCAATATCTGTCCTGTTGAGGCAAAAAAAGGGTAAGAGATATTTTTGTTGTATAACAATGAAACTTTTTACTTTTCTGAAAAAATGCATTTACCGTTCTTTGCCTTTTAATCAGACATTGATTATAATTCCCAGTTTCATTGTGACTCTTCACAGTCTCTATACGTACATATGCAACTGATACTTTGGACACAGGGATCGTTACTACATTATGCACTAGGATTGGCATTGCAAGTTTACAGCCGATCATATAGATCTGTCACAAAGACAGTGGTAAGGGGAGACAATCCAGCTTTGGTGAGGTGCGCCTGAAAATGTGTAAGATTGTTTTTCCACTGTGGGCAGTGGTAACCATGGCTTCAGCTATCGTTATGTGAACGGGTATGGTGTGTCTCGAGGTGGCTAATGAGGCTGATCCAGGCACGGGAATCCTTCCCACATGCGGGGTTCACATAGGTGGATCCAGTGTGCGGAGGTGCCATGTGCTCTTGCTACATGTGTCCAAAGAACATGGATATGAATCGGTTATAGGCAAGAGACATAGATCCTCATGAGCCCCCGCAATCGCGGGGGCTCATGAGGATCTATGTCTCTTGCAGTTGGATCGTGTTAACATTTTCTTGTTAGTAAAGGGGGTCAACCCCGTCGCCGCCAGCGGTCGCAGATTGTCAGTTCAGCGCCAAAGAGCTCCAGCTGTCCAATGATACAAATGAACATGGATACAAAGTGGGGTCAGCAAGAGGCATAGATTCTCATCAGCACCTGCAACTGCAGGGGCGGTTGCAGGGGCCCATGAAGATCTTTGTATCTTGCAGTTGGGTTGTGCTTATTTTATTTTTTTCTCGGCAGGGAAGGGGTTAGTATGCTAAAAACGTGTGTGCACAGGGTATAGGTGAATGTGTGCAGAAGGTTTGAACATAAGGTAATGTCCATCAGCTGCATGTACTTGCATCCACTGGTTAACCCATTTAGCTCCGAGTCCCTACAGCAGGACATGGCTTGACCATGGTAATTCAAAGGTAGTGCCAGATTAACTTGGCACCTGAAGGCGCCAAGCTAATCTGGCACTACAAGGTGCCAAGCTAATCTGGCACTACCCTTGAATACTGGAAACAAAACACAGGCTATTGTGAAAAAAAGCGCATACCCCTCTTTACTGTTTGAGAAAACTCAGATCATTTAATGTAAGCACTCAGCTTGTACGGATGTTTTACTGCTCCAGTATTGTTAGCACTCTAACTTTTGGACTGACGTGCTGGGGTAGAAATTTATGTAAAAGAGATCAAGATCATCTGAACAAAGTAATTGGGAAAGCGGGCGGGGTGATTGGTAGAGCACAAGATACTTTGGACACACTGTACAAGAGACGGATTATGAACAAACTGGCTGACATTCTTGATTGATGACAAAACACATCCACTTAGATATGAATTTGACAGCAGACGTATCGAACGAAGCGGCAGACTTTGAGTACCCAAAAGTAGTACATCACGTTATGCCAAACTCTTTTGTCCCTCAGGCTGTTACCCTTTTCAACAGTAATATCAGTAGTGTCTGTCAACATTCTTTAGTACTAGCCCATTCAGTAGTTCACTGCAACATGGCTGACACCAGAAGCACAGGGGGCATACACCATCAGTGTTTCTGATGCCAAGAGTGTTACAATGGTAACAGTATGTCTGTTACAGTCCATCTCTTTAACTGAGAGTTATAGGTTATTTAATTAATTGAATGAGTGAATGATGATACCATGTGTTGTATGGGCAGACAGCGAATTTCCCCATGAGGGATTAATAAAGTATTATTGTATTGTAAGTATCATGGTCAAGCCATCTCCTACAACTGATACATAGTCGTTAGGCAACACCTCCAAAATTTGAGAAATGGGACCTTGGGGCTAAAAGGGTTAAGAGGGTAATAATTCCAACTGATCCCCCACCCCACCCGGGTCTGCCCTGGGGGACTTGGGTGGGGTTAGGTATTTTTTAGTTCCCAGGGTCACCCTGGTCAGCCCCACAGGGTGGGTTTTTCTCTCTATTCTGGGGCATGTGTTTCTGTCTACCCTTTGTCCATTCACCTGTATTTGCCTTTTTAAAACTCTCCCTACTGTCTGCACTGCCTGTAGCTCTTGATATTGGATGTGTGTTGCTAAATGGTCTTAGCTTTATTTAGGCCCCATGTGTTAGGTTTATTTAATGTATTTGACCGGCTGGCGACATACATTCAATGTTCTGTTTCTTTTTTTTTTTCACAAGCAGTGCAGGCACGTCCTGAGAAAGCCTTGTTGCTGTCGGGACGTTAAGCAATGTACAATCAATCAATCCAACTGATCCCCATTTTTTTTGTCAGGTGGTCTGAGTGATGCTGCCCTTGAGTCCAGAGTGGAGCGGTGGATTGAAGCCAAGACCGGTGTAACACTGGAATTTGAATCTTCTGAAGCCGTGCGGCTGCTGAAATCCTTCGGCATCCTCAGTCAGAGTCAGGACAAGATGCACGTGCTGCCCCTCGAGGCCGCTCTTCGTTGCCTTCCCATCACTCCACAGTCACTTATCGCCAGATCAGCGGAGGCAGATATTACGGAAGGCTATGATCGAGACGAGTACTTGGAGACAGAACATGAGTACAAAGAAGAAGAGAAGCGCACCAATAGATACGGATGGTTTTGAAAATAGACGATTAGGGTGGTAACGCAGTGGAGAAGTTAATTAGTGAAAACAGGTTAATTAGGGACTTGATGTGTGTGCTAGTATGTGATATTTAACCTTACAGCTCTGTACCTGTACACAATGGCCATCAGGCTGAAGTCGGCCACAGTATGCCCACACAGGGCGGTGTGTGGAGCAGTGGTTAAGGCGTCTGCCACCAGTGCTAAAGGTGCGAGATTTGATACCAGGTTTCTCGGCGTCAGACTTTCCTCCTCTAGTAACTAGTAAGTGTCGTCGTTAATTCGCGCGGACCGTCGGGGGGGTTCTTTCTCCAGGTACTTCGGCTTGTCCTCCCCCTCCACTTTGGTACTGGTTTCAGGCCACTTTATAAATTTCAAATACAAGCGATCAAAATTTCTGAAACCTCGGTAGCTGAGCTGACCCTTCGCACCTCATGAATGACCTGTGTTTGTCTTGCACTGTGTTTGTCTTCAGAGTGAATGTGTGTGTGTCACATGAGCGTGTGTTTTGGGTTGATTCAGTTTGCGGCGCTTTGAGCCGATTCGCAGAATTGGGTAAAGCGCCTGTATAATAACTGTTATTATTATTATTATGACTCTATGTGTACTCACTGGCACTTACTTCAGCCAGATAACCATTGTGTACAGGGTAGTGGTGTAGGTTTTCAAAACACAGACCAGCACAGACTTGATGTGTGTGAGTCCGTTTGTGATTTGGCTTAAAGTTGAGTCGTAAAGTCAGGATCAGCTGAACAGCACTTATAAAATTCCTTTTCTTTGACCTCAGCTTTGTGATACAAAGTTACCATGGATGTTGCCAGAAATTTTGTGAGGATTAAGGCCTTGATGTGTGCAATGGTCAATGATTTTGAACCTTATGGCTAAAGCCAACAGGTTCAACTCACAGACCAGCACACATGTTAACCCTTTTCATCCTGATGCTTGAAATAAAATGTGGTAGTTTAAGAGTGGTACCAGAATAGCTTGGCATCTTAGGGACCACCCTTGAACTAAAACGGTTAAGCTAGCTCCTAGTCTGTAATGTAGCCTTCATATGACAATAAGCTTTTTAAAAAAAAAATCAGCCTCAGAATGAAATGGCTTTAAAAAATTGGTAACCTCAGCTTTGTGAAACGAGGTTCATAATGGAAACCGCCACATATTGTTTCTGATGAATTTTGAAGTGTAAATTGATTTCTGCTCCAGTCTGTGATTTGGGCCCGTAGGATTCCAAACTGTAAGATTTTGGACGGCACTACAGAACCGTAATGTCCAAAATCACAGGCCAGGACACGTAAATTTCCCTTCCTTTGACCTCAGGTTTGTGTAAGAAAAGGTTCACTATGGAAGTTGTCACAGATTTTGTGCTGAAGTTTGTCATCTCATTCCTGGTCATTATGATCATGTATGGCTGGTGTTTGATAAAGTCAAATTATGTGTGTGGTCTGTGATTTTTCGACCTTACAGCCTATGGCTGTAAGGTCCAAAATCACAGACCAGCACACAGTTATGTAGAGGTTATTTGTTTCCAATGATTCATACTGGATTCTATGCACTTGTACTTCCAATCTGTCATTGTTACAATTTCAACAAAAGAAAAAAATTCCCCATGATTTTTACAGTGTTCTGAATGTAGTCCCTTGTAGACTGTATTTTCAACCCATTTATCCTTGGCACACTACAGCAGGAGATGGGTCGAGCATGATAATTCAAGGGTAAATTACCTTTACACCTGATTATATGGTCAGTCCATCTCCTGCAACTGGTACTTGGTCTTTAGATGACGCCTAAAAAATTTAGGAGACTCGGCCATGGGGTTACATGGGTTTTTAGTTCCATGACAGTCATTTCCTCCACTGTTCCAAAGCATTTTCAAATCCTTTATTTCCGAGTTCCCTATTTTCCCTATATTTCCCACAACTGCTACGAGTACTCATGCCAACATGCGGAGGTGATTGGGGCTATCCCTCAAGGTGGTCCATTTATTCCTGACTATAGAATAGCTCAGCCTACTGGCTTTCCCTACTGTAAAGGGACTCAGCCTGCTGTCCCTGACCTGATAACTGATTTATGAATAACTCCTAAGGGTTCATTGTGCTAGCTTGCCAGTCGTTATATTAACCTAAACATAAAACTCACATGCTTCAAACTCCAAGCAACTTCCATGCTACCAACCAAGGCGATATTTATAAGAATCACAGTGTTAGCCTCTGTAGTACTGGTAGCTAAGTTTTGCGTGATTTCATTTCAGTCATAATGTATCATCTAATTCTCAGATGAGGGACCGTTACAAGAAAATGTGGCGTGTGCTGTACTAATTTTGTGTGCAGTCATGTAGGTCAGTAGATTAAAACCCTTATCATTCGGAATACACCAGTGTGTGAAATAAGTTTGACTGAAATAGTTCAAGGGTAGTGCCTATAGGCGCCAAGCTATTCTGGCACTACCCTTGAACTATTTTAGTCAGAGTTATTTCTCACTGGTGTATTCCGAATGATAAGGGTTAAATGAACGCAGTCTCTGACTCGGAGACACATATTGCATTTTGTGTGAATTAAGTTGTAGAATCCTTCAATCAACAACAAATAGGGATACACTTGGTAATCCCTTTAGTGTTATGCTTCCTTCTTATTCAGGGAATTGTGAGCATTGCTGATACATGTACAGTATATGTATGCAAAAGTACGATTAAAAAAAATTGAACTGTAAGCCAAGTAGCTTAAAAGATTTTTAATGCTGTTTTGGAACTGGCAATTTTCTTATTTATTACCGATTAAGTGCAGTGCACTTCATTAAGTCTGTGAATGCTAAGTTTTTGTAGTTATGTTTACTTTCCTTATTATAAGTGTATTAATTTGTATGTTGATGAAAGGTGTACACCTGAAATATGTGATTATTTCTGTATGATTTTGAGTTTGGAAATGGCTTTTCCCACTGTCATTATGGTTGTTTTTGTACATACTTAAGAGCCAGGCATTTTGTAAAAGACATTTATCTGTAAATTGGTACACTGTACAAGGCACAGTGTCGTAGTTGATGTAGTAAACTTATATACCTCATCAACAGATTTGTGAGTATGTTTGAAATATTTTGTTTGTGGATTATAGATATATTGCGGTTGCTGGGGTCTATAAAACGGGACCGGGATATATCCGTCCGTGATATACTGAGTTTGGCGTGGGGGTTGGGGGGGGGGGGGGGGCGGGGAGGTTATAAGTCGGAAGGGAAGAACAAAAGGGAACCACTACTAATGTAATCCAATCTGCGTGGCGTTTATGAGCCTGTCTAGTCTGGAGAGGGGTTGACTGGAGGACTTCAAACCCGCCCAGTCTAATTAATAATCCTTTCACTTTAGAGGTCAAACACATTCACAACAGTTTTCAAAACATTGCACGCTCATTCCAGCACATACATTGACCATGACAGCTCAAGGGTAGCAGTGACTGATTAGCATGGCAACTATTCAAGCTAACAGCCACTAAACACGAGCCAACATAAACGATCCTTTTGGCTGCAGTTGACACTGGAGGTGAAAGCTATCGCTTGAGGCATTCGCAAAACCAATGGCGGTACCCATGCTATTGTCTTCTTGACAGAGATCTTCATATGGCACTGCCAACGTTAGGGACCAATAGAAATTATGAGTTGCCGACTAGTAAATCTACATCTGTGTTATGGTATGCATGGGGATGATCAGGTGTTCAGTGATACACTGAGCAGTCCTGGGAACTGCAGCCTATAGATTATTATACCGCACAGCGCGTCGCTTTTGTTTAGCAGTGGGGCACACCTATTGCCGACACCTCGCTTGACTAGCCATAGCTTGACAGATGCAGCCAGTGAATGTCTCGCAGCAAATCCTGCATCTCAACAGTGAACAATTTCTACCTGAGACAAACCTAGACTTTCAGTATTCATTGTACCGTACAGGGCCCTTCGTGTATGTGTATTCTTCATGTGGAGGAGGGCCTTCTAGTTTCATCGTCACGCTAAGCATCCTAACCACTGGAGTGTGACAATATTATTGTTTAACAGACTTTCATTTCATATCAGTTCTGCGCTTACACTAGTTCCATCCCTAATTATTGGCATGTGTGGTCTTAATCTGGAGGAGGTCATTCGGAGTTGAGTGTGTAGCGAGGTGTGCGTGTGGTAATGGGGAGAGGTTTCAGGTGGGGGTTTGGGCAGGTGACAAAGATTTATGCAGTTCACTGGCGTCGCCGTCCAATTCGGGATCCAAGGTCCCTCCCGCGATACATCCATGATCGCGATGTAACGAGTCGCTATGTATCGAGTCAGAGCTGTTGCTTAAACCCTTTGTGCACACAGCCAATTGTACCTTAAACAGTATCGGTTGCAGTGTGCACACAGAAGCTAACCCTTTGGCTGTCGGTAGCATTTTTTTGTCACGATGATTCCTGCAGGAATCGTGACAAAAAACGCTGCCAACAGCGAAAAGGTTAATTATGTGCTTACTGGTATGTAATTTCTTTACTGCAGTTGAGGAAAATGTGATGTTGGTATGACATGCATGGCTGTAATTTGCATGTGACAAGCCCACTATCATCTTACTGAGGAGGTTTTTGATTCCTAGCAATGCCCCCCACCCCCCACCACATAGGTGGATGATCTTTATGTACATGTATAGCCCACCAACTGTACAAACTGTAGTATAGGGTATGTGCCTGTGAGAGTCCATTGATTTCCTTTGTTTGAAAGATGCAAGTAGGTAAATGGGGCTTGCAAGAAGCATAGATTATCATGCGCCCCTGCAGCTGCAGGGGCTCATGAGAATCCATGCTTCTTGGAGGTGTCATCACTGGCTTTGTACAACCTGTAGTGTATGTATTTCCATATGTTTGTGCATGTGTGAAAAAGTGACAACAGTCAACTTGCTTGTGTGAAATGCAGTCTTTAAGTAAGAATCGATCACACAAGTTTTGTGTTGTTTTTTTTTGTTCATTGTTTTCTCTGAGTGTATAACACTTGCAGATGCCTCTGGCAGTAGTTGGTGTATGTTTACACCACTTCCAGATGACTCTGGCAATAGCTGCTGTCATCAGCCGACTTCAGCCAAAACCGCAGAGGCTACAGCATCCAGCGTTACATTCATTTTATTCAGGAATAGAAAATTCCACTAAGGTCTTGGTGTGGCCACCTAGATGTTGGGGTAATATGAAAGCAGCCACACAAACTGTCTAAAATTCTGTGAAGCAGGAGTGTGGTCACCTGCACGCCGAGGTATTTATTAAAAAGCAGCGTACTGGGTGTTCAACTCTGGAACGCAGCTAGAGTGCACTTTCTTCTGATCACAGAAGACGGATCGAGTTTGACAGCAGCTTTATCCCATTACATCCTGAGGCTGAAGTCCTGTGAGGGCTACATTGCTAATTAGGAGATAGATCAACCATTTTAGTTCAAGGTCTGTGCCAGAATAGCTTGGCACCAGCTATATTCTGGCGCTATCATAGTCAAATTGATTTCCTGCAAACGTGTACCAGGATGGAAAGGCCGGCTTGACCCATTCAGCCCCGAGTCTCTACAACAGGAGATGGCTTAACCATGATAATTCAAGGGTAGTGCCAGATTAGCTTGGCACCTGAAGGCGCCAAGCTAATCTGTCACTACCCTTGAATTATCATGTTCAATCCATCTCCTGCAACAGGTACACAGTCATTAGGCAACACCTCCAAAATTTGAGAAATGGGACCTTGGGACTAAAAGGATCAAGGCTGTGCTGTTGTAATGACCTCATGTGCAGACGGTCAAACAACATTTTGTGTGCAGAGTTGACATGTATTGCAGTCAGCCCTGCAAGTTACACAGTCCCCCAGCAACCCAAGCCGGCACACTAGTGCTCATGTCACTGCCAGCTGAATGGATGGCCATCATATGTATTGTAGTGCACAACAAGCACGCAACAACAGAAGACTTCAGTATCTCCTACCAGAGACAGCAATATGTTCACCTTGGCAGCTGGCAGTAAGTGAAGAGTGATAGCACGACGCTTTAGAGCCAAGCTAATCAAACACAATCCTTGCGCCGTCATGCTTAAAACTATTCCTGCAAGCAGCACACATACATAAAGACACTGACAGCAAAGCAGAAATTGTCAAAGTCGAGATGGTATTTGCACTACTTTATTTTATCCTCTGTGATCTTGTGAGAACTCAAGAATGTCTTCTATATGTAATACCTCTATGCACAGAGTATAATCTACAAGGAAGCCTCCAACTACAGCTGTACATGATTGAAAATGTACAATGATGATACAGTGTTATATTTTCTGTGGTTTTTAACCAACGGCTGTAGGTCCTAGATCACAGACCTGCCGCACACATTTAAACAAGTCTATGAGCACACCTGAAAATTAATTGTTACATTTCAATCTAGAAGGAAAATGTCAAAGCAAACACTGTTGGCTGTAATGATGTCCTAGACTAATCATAATTATCTACAGAGCTTGATTTTGGTAAAAAGTGACATGGAGAATGAGAATGCCATGAGATAACAATGTATACTGTACACAAAAGTTGGGGATATTAAAATTTCAAATTCAGTCTTTAAGATTTGTTTAATAGGAAAGAAAAATACTCAAAGTGGATGCTTGCAAGAGGCACAGATCTTTACAAGCCCCCGCAACTGCTGGGACTTGTCAGACTCTCTTGCAGTTGGGTGATGGTTAATTTTCTGGGCAGTCAAGGGGCGACTAGCCAAGACTAGTCACTAGACTGGTTGCCTAAAACAGGGCTGACTATCTAATGGTTACTGGATTGACTGACACACCATCTCCTTCGATTGGCTATGGCGTGCCAGTGGCAGGGAGATAACCAGTGTGTCTAGTATGATCAGATGTATATAGCAGTATGAGCAACATTTTTGCCTGGTTAGGTTTTACCGTACAGTATAACGATTTTGCTTTTAACATAATGGAAGGGAAGAAATTGTGCTGAAATGTACATGAACGATCCTGCTACCATAAAACAGGTGCAGTAAACCCAGGGAAGGGAGTTAACATCTATTACAAGCTGTCATTATATTCACAAACCAGATAGGTGAGGCTAGCGCTGGTAGAACTGTACACATACCAAGGGGATTTACTCGGCGCTGGACAGACAAACGGATCCCCTGCCCCCTGCGTATCGGGCACCCAATCGCCAGCCCACAGAAAAATACGCAGGTACAGAACAAGGCCATCATCTACATCCCTTACGCCATAATATTGTAAAATGTGTCTGTCCCTTTATAGTTGTAAATGCACCTGAAGAGCAATAAAGATAGGAAAATACCTGTACCAACACGAGCAATGTTTCTAAACAATCTACATTCTCTCTACTAGTGCAAACTGATATGATGTGACAAGGCCGTCTACTGCTTTCAGTTAACACAACATTAATTCACACCCTTCCTTTTGTGTGCTGCTATGTGACTTTGTAAGCCTTAATCCTTCTAAACTCACAGGCAATTACACAGATTTTCAAAGCGACACCTAACAACTATGCACCAGTTGCAGGAGACCGATCAACCATGATAATTCAAGGGTAGTGCCAGATTAGCTTGGCGCCTTAAGGCGCCAAGCTAATGTGGCACTACCCTTGAATTATCATGGTCAATCGATCTCCTGCAGTAGGGCTAAATGGGTTAAGGTTCAAAATCACAGATCAGCACACATCTAAGAGTTCATTCAGCTTTGTCACATTGCCATCAGTGAAAAGAAAAGAAAATGCTACCACTGTGCACCTACTGCAACTCGGCCCACAATCAATGGATGACGGGTGTAGCTATTTCATGTCAAGCATAGGTCCAGAACTGTGGACAAACAAAAATAATACAAGGGAAAGTCTGGATTATAGACTGCACAAACCCTTATCCCTCTGACCGTCGCACATCCGAATAGATTGTCTAAACACGACGAACAATAACATTACGTATGTAGTTCCACTACAATTTCATTTTCCTAATAAATGGAGATAGTAAAATAATAGTTTTAACCTCTCATGACCAGAGATAACTTGTTTCACACCATTGCAAGACTGAAAGCATGACGGCTAGCACACTCTGTGCAAAGAACATAAATGTCCGTTCAGGCAACATCATGCATAAATCCTCATGAGCCCTGCATCCACAAGGACCATTGTGACCTAAGCTTTTTGCAGTTGGGCGTTTTGAAAAAATGAACAAAGACAACCCTTTGCGTGTCGGTAGCGGTTTTTGTCGCGATGATTCCAACTGATTCATGTCGGAATCATCGTGACAAAAACCGCTACCGACACACAACAGGTTAACCCCTTTGTGCATGCATCTACCGGCACTGTAAAACATGTACAAGGGAGTTAAGTTCCAAACACAGTACTTTTCATATGGTGGTAGTGACGGACACAATTATGTCAAAGGTGACAATACCGAAGTGGTCAAACTTGCACTAGCACAGTTGCAATTATTCTGGACATGTTTGAGTAGGTAGGGCATTAAGGATCAAGTGAAAGACATTTTTCTACAGTCTGACAACAAAAAGCAGCATTCTGCAGAGATTCTCACATGAAAACACAAACTGTAATAGCACAGTATATGTTATTACATGTTACAGAATGTAACGGATAATCAATGTATGAATGAACAAATATTTGAGACTGACACAAAGCCATTGGTTAACAGGTATCTGGCAGCAACTATCATATGTACAGTGTATTACTATCCACGAGACAAATTAACTGTTTGGCTGTTGGAAGCGCTCTTTGTCGCAGTGATTCGAAACAAAAAGTACTACCGACAGCCAACGGGTTAAGCTGTTGAAAAATGAGTACCGGGTATACAAGTCGATCACTACATTCTACCACACTAGAAGTGCTATATTCCCAGGGAAAAATGAGTACCGGGTATACAAGTCGATCACTACATTCTATCTCACTAGAAGTGCTATATTCCCAGGGAAAAATTGAAACAACTACCAGCTCAACTGCCTACAAATGACATTTGAAACGTTGCCATTCATGAGCATATTGCACACTCTCAAAAAAGCATGGGTCATAAAACATGTCCATGATCAAAACGTCTACACATTTTCAAAGCAAATCGTCACACAACCTAGGACAATTCATTAACATGTTTCAAAAGTGCCTCTGGTACCCACATAACTTTCCTTGAGCAAGCACTGTCACAGCAAGCAGGTGACGTGTTGGCCCTCATTACAAGGCTGAACACTTGACACCACTGCCAGGATAAAATGAACAAAATTCCAACTACAAAAGGCGTAGATCCTCATGAGCCCCCGCAACTGCGGGGGCTCATGAGGTTCAATGTCTCTTGTTAACCCAATGTATTCATAATTCTTGGATAGATAGGATTCTGTGGCACTCAGTTAACGAGTCCAGACGCACAATCTGCGAACAGTGGCAGGGACCGGGTTAGAACAGACCCTTTGAATCTGCTGCTGACGGGGAACATTTTTTTTTCTTTTTCCTTTCATCATACTTTCCGATAGATTCACAACACTCTGAGGCCGCTTGCATGTCTTGAGTCTTTGCCAGTATATGTACAGGTCTCTCAGGTTAGAGCTTTGCAGCGTCCAAAACAGACCAAAACATATGTATTTTCGGAGTCGCAGAACCTCATACACAAACCATTCTTGTTTTCACAGAGGAAACGTCTCATCATGACAGTAGCACAACAGACCAAAACGTGCAATTCCAGAGTCCACAGAATCTCATCTACAAACCACCCTTGTTTTCACAAAGAACATGCTGTATCATGACAGTAACACAATGGACCAAAATACTCATAATTCTGGAGTCCGCAGAATCACATATCCAAATCATTCTTGTTTTCACACAGAACACGCTGTAGCATGACAGGAGCACAAGAATGTATAGAGTATGAAGAAGAGACCTATTGTCCTATGAAAGCTACATTTCAGACTAGGAGACAAATCAACCTATGATAGGTCAAGGGTGGTGCCAAAACAGCTTGGCGCCCATAGGCGCCACGCTGTTCTGGCACCACCCTTGACCTATCATACGCAAATTTACTCCATGCATTAGCGTATCAGGATGTAAAGGGTTAAAATTAATCTAAAATCAAATCACATCCTTTACAAGATCATGCCCACAAGAAAGAACTGAGAAAATTGTCACATTATTCTGGACGTGAAAACAAATTTCCATATCTTTAGATCGCATAGCAGTGGGATGGGGGGTTGGATGTTTGAGATTAACAACAATAAAATTGTGCTGGTTTGCGATTTTGGACCACACAGCTTGCAGCCAGAAGGTCAGAAATCACAGACCAGCACCAAAAACATCATTCATAAAGGTGAAGGTGATTTGTAAAGGTCATGATATTAAACAGATTTCAAACACAAAGCTAAAGACAATGAGCAAATGGCATGAGTCTACACCTGGATCGCAAGGTTTTGTTGCCATATACATAAAACAAAGAGAAAATGCATGCCAATAATACAAAAGAATTTTCCACTTCCACATAAAACCCTTCACCAAATAAAGAGATTAAGTAATGAAGACTGTACAAAAATAAACCCATTACATAGTACAAGTTCATGAGATGTTGATTGAAAAAAAGATTGATTGATTGTACATTGCTTAACGTCCCGACAGCAACAAGGCTTTCTCAGGACGTGCCTGCACTGCTTGTGAAAAAAACAACTAAACAGAACATTGAATGTATGTCGCCAGCCGGTCAAATACATTAAATAAACCTAACACATGGGGCCTAAATAAAGCTAAGACCATTTAGCAACACACATCCAATATCAAGAGCTACAGGCAGTGCAGACAGTAGGGAGAGTTTTAAAAAGGCAAATACAGGTGAATGGACCTCGGGTAGACAGAAACACATGCCCCAGAATAAAGAGAAAAACTCACCCTGTGGGGCTGACCAGGGTGACCCTGGGAACTAAAAAGTACCTAACCCCACCCAAGCCCCCCAGGGCAGACCCGGGTGGGGGTTGATTGAAAAAAAAAAAAAAAGATGATCGTAATACATAATTATGCACACCTGGGTATTATCACATGAAAATATAGCTGTGCTGGTTTACAAAGATCTTTGTTTTCATCCCTACGTCACACGACGACCAGTCCCTTTAGCGCAAACCGTACCATGTGACCGTGATATAAAAACCCTTGTAGCGACAAATGGCACACTTCTTGTAGCTCTCTTTGCGACGCATCTTGGATGCGAGTTTTGTTCTATAAAAGATCACCAAAACGTTCTAAAGTAAAAAGTTACATAGTGTTGTTCGAAACAACAAGCACACTCAGTATTGGAGACGGCAATGACATGAAATATTTAAAATTACGTCATCAGTCTATTATGTATAAATGTATATTCCTTTGACGTCAGTTATGTCTGGAGTGATCCAGTTCGGAAGATGTCTTCTTGATTTCTTTACAAAAATAGTGGAGGAATGAAAACAAATACGTTATTCATTGCAGGGGCTTGCTGCACGGACCCTTGTAGGCCTTCAGGAGGTCAAGGAGCAATTGTACCCCTCAGGCCTTTGGCCTGAGGGGTACAATAGTTCTTTTGACCTCCCTCAGGCCTACAAGGGTCCGTGTAGCAAACACCTGCGACCAATAACTTATAACGTCTTGCCTGTTCTTCAGGTTAAACCTTTGGCAGTCCGTAGTGCTTTTTGTCAAGATGATTCCTACAGGAATCATCGTGACAATAAGGGCTACAGTCAGCCTAATATAAAGATGGTATGCATCACTGGATGTTGGACAACTGGGTACAAGGAATAGGTACGGGATGTGCTGGGGCGGGGCCAGGTGCGGGGTGGGCATGAGGCTTGTAATTAATTACCTTGAAACATTGTCTGATTCTATTCAGAACTACTCTGCACAGAAAAATCAAGTTCCCCCAAAAATAAACTAATGCTGGAACCTCCACCTGTACTGACCAGCCCCTTTAAAAGACACAATCTTGAACTGAGAAAAACACTGTTACATGTAATAAACACAAATACGAAAAATCTGTTTACACCAACTTCATCATAAAATGTTAAAAAAGTTCAACAACCTTAAATGAAAAAAAGATCTTCATTGGTCGCAACTGAGATTAAAAAATCACTAAAAAAATGAGGAAAAAATCTGATGAAATGAGGAAAAAATATATTAACAAAGTAAAAACTGTTTGGTATTTAAAAAAAAAAAAAAGGAATGGAAAAATAGAATGTAATTTTGGTATCCTGAAAACGCAGTGAAAAATCAAAATTCACAAATATAAATGCATTCAGTAAATGCAGGAATGCTAGCCCATGACCTTCAAAACAAAATGCTTGTCCATGATCTTCAAAAGGAAAATCACTCACAACAACACTGAACGTAAATGCCGTTATGTACCTTTATTGATACATTGTGTATTGCGCTTAACACATAAAACATCTAAAATTAACTCATTCAAGACTCCGCGCATCAATAGCTGCGAAAGTGTCGTATAGCGTTGCCAGCGGCAACGCTATACGACACTTCCGCAGCTATTGATGAAGGGTGCTTGGAATGAGCTAACCCCTTAGTGCATGCAGGTACCGGTATTGTTTACAGCACCAGTTGCTGAGTGCAGGAGGGTTAAACGTAGGTAAATATTTAACATAACAACACTTTTGCAGGATGGATCACAGAATAATATGTATAATGGAATGTGACACGGCTATAATCAACAACACAACAGCCCCCGTGTTCAGGCAGCCACCACCACAGTGAACAGTACCTGTGGCTACCTGCACAAAGGGGGGAGGGGGGTCAGATCACATTGTGACTAAACATGTAAAACATTCTCACACGGGAAAAAAGTAACAATTATGGACCTTTTCACATCACACGACAAAACCAGCGAATGTCTTCACGTCAGTTGCAAACAAGAATTTATCCACAGAGAACTGGCAAAATGGCGTTATCATTTTGGCATGAAATCATTATATTTTGACCCTTTGGCTGACAGCAGCACATTCTGTCAGGATGATGCCTACAAAAAGTGCTGCCGACAGACAAAGGGTTAATCTCAGAGTGAGGGTCTGTTGTTGAACCATCTGACAGATTGATTGATTGATTGTACATTGCCTAACGTCCCGACAGCAACAAGGCTTTCTCAGGACGTGCCTGCACTGCTTGTGAAAAAAAAAAAAAAAAAAAAAACCCAGAACATTGAATGTATGTCGCCAGCCGGTCAAATACGTTAAAGAAACCTAACACATGGGGCCTAAATAAAGCTAAGACCATTTAGCAACACACATCCAATATCAAGAGCTACAGGCAGTGCAGACAGTAGGGAGAGTTTTAAAAAGGCAAATACAGGTGAATGGACAAAGGGTAGACAGAAACACATGCCCCAGAATAGAGAGAAAAACCCACCCTGTGGGGCTGACCAGCGTGACCCTGGGAACTAAAAAATACCTAAACCCACCCAAGTCCCCCAGGGCAGACCCGGGTGGGGTCCATCTGACAAAGCTGACAATGCTGAACAGTAACATACCTACACTGCTATCTTGACAGTAGAACTCGTCGCTGCAGCAACAATAAGTAAATGTACAACAACAAGTAAACAAAGCTGAAAAGCGCTGATTGAAATTATCTGGATGATTTTTTAATTCTGGTACACTGCATCACTGTTGTGTCATCAACAAACACGGCCTTTCCCTCAGAGCAAAAGCGAGCAGTTTTCCTCAGTTTTCCAGACCTACTGAGAGGCTCCCCAATGGGCAAAAGGCCATTGGGCTGACATCGGCTGCTGTTGGCCCGCGCACAGCCATGCGCGGGCCAACAGTGGCCGACGTTGGCCCCAATGGCTTTTGTGCACTGGGTTAATGCCAAGTGGACTACAGAAGCCACAGACGCCTAAATGTCATGAAAACTACCTGCACCAAGATGAGCTGATGACTCACGACAATAGGCTCCCTTTCATGTTTACTAAGGGATATCTTAACCCATTTAAGCCCAAGGTCACATTTTAGAGGTGTCACCTAACCACCATCTACCCGTTGCAGCAGATGGTTTCAACATGATAACTAAAAGTCATGCCGGATTAGCTAGGTGCCTGATGGAACGCACATAGCTAATCTGGCACAATCCTTGAATTATCATGGCTGACCCATCTCCTGCTGTATAATTCTATCTCAACATAGAGTTAATTAATAAAATAAACTTTATCGTTTACAGAGAATATTATACTTGGATCTATCATGGTTCAGATACGTCATTGCAAAGTGAAAAGATCGCCATACACACCAAGTGGGTTCTATTATAGACGAATAAATCTTGTTCCCATCTTCTATCTTATTATCTCCCTTGAAGAGAAAAAAGATACACCATGTATGGCTGTACCAAAAACTTGTTTGGGTTTAATGGTGTGCCAGCAACACACCCTGATTTACAGGGAAGGACATAAAGTGCAAGCGTTACCGGCTACAGAGCAACGAAAGTAACATGTTATGAGACAGATTTTCGTTTAGGCTGACACGCATGAGTAAATAACGAAGGATGAGACAAAATTCTGACCTCTCACTATTCAACTAGAAAAAAAAATCAGATCTGTGTGGTTCTTCAAGTTCTCCACACTTCATGCAGAGAATGCTCCTTTATTTTACATACGCTTGTGTGCCCCAACAAAGCACTATGATTCAAACACACAAATTAACTCATTCAGCCCGAACGGCCATATTGCCCAAATTTTGGAGGCGTCATCTAATGACTATGCACCAGTTGTAGGAGATGGATCGACCATGATATTCAAGGGCAGTGCCAGATTAGCTTGGCGCCTGTCGGCGCCAAGCTAATCTGGCACTACCCTTGAATTATCATGGTCGACCCATTTCCTGCTGTAGTGCATCAGGGCTGAATGGGTCAAATGTTTTACGTGGTGTTTGATTTACATGTACCTCTTAACTACTTCACTACCAGAGGATCCAAAAGGATGTCTTTGAAATCAGGGCAAATTCAGCACCGAATAATCCCATCAATCCGAAGTGAGTGGACGTGACAACACTCTAGGGTCCTCGAGGCAAAGAACCTTATCAGCCCCCGCAGGTGCGGGGGCTCATGAGGTTCTTTGCCTCTTGCAGTTGGGTGGTGTTTGCATTTTTCCAGCACTGAGGGGGTTAAAAGTTCCTGATTATTAACAGCACAAAAAGTAGCAAAAACTATGTTGGGCGAATTAATACAAGCAGCACGCATGACACACAAACAGCTCGTAAAAGCTCTGCCATTCTGGCAGCTCTACATACGACCGTTCCTTGCCCTTACTGAAGCTGAAGCTAGGATGAAAATAAGTTCAACACCTCGTCTTGCTCAGCAAGCAAGCTTGCTGAGCAAGACAAGGTGTTGAGCTGATATTCTGAATGTTGCTTCACTCTTGCAAGCTGAAGCACTACTAAAAAGCTATTTCTCCTGCACATGTAAAAGCTCTTTCACATGGGTTCAGCAACCAGCAGGTTCAAAGTTCCAGTCAGCACTCTGTTGGGCCTTTCTCTAAGAATCTCTCATCTTGTCAATGTTTTCTCGCAGCAACTTCACTTGTTCTGAGGACATGAGAAAAACAGCACATATATAATTATATGCACATAGAACTAAATAAACAAACTTGCTGGCATTTTCCGCAATTATGCGTGATCTAGTTACAAGTAAAATTATGCGTGATCTAGTTACAAGTAGAATTTACTCAGTAACATGCATGGTTATACAAAGCACTGATGTGCTTCATAGTCAGACAAAATCTACGCGCTGAGTCAACAGCGATATGCAGTTGTCTGCAATTTATGTGTTTTGTCTGAACACAGCAATCAGCCGCAAAATGATGCCAGGCACAGTTTTGTTTTGCACTGGGTACATAAATTATATTGAGCAACATTTTGCTTGATATAGTGCTGATAACCGACAGATGTGATGACTTGACCCGAATCAAATGTCCTCGGTTGCGACTCGGACAATTTGATTTGGGTCTCGTAATCACATCTGCCTGTTATCGGCACTATATCAAGCATATATATATATATATCACTGCACAACAAGCTCCACGACCTCTTTCTCTGCTGCTGGGAAAAAGGAACACTACCAAAGGATCTCCGTGATGCAGTCATCATCACCCTGTACAAGAACAAAGGAGAGAAGTCTGCCTGCTCTAATTATCGTGGAATTACCCTGCTGTCCATTGCCGGGAAAATTCTCGCAAGGTTGCTCCTGAATCGGCTGATACCTGCCATCGCTGAAGACCACCTCCCAGAGGGCCAGTGTGGCTTCAGAGCCAACAGGAGTACCACCGACATGGTCTTTGTGATGAGACAGCTTCAGGAGAAGTGCCGCGAGCAGAACAAAGGGCTGTACGTAACGTTTGTTGACCTAACAAAAGCGTTTGACACTGTGAGCAGGCAAGGTATGTGGCAGATCCTGGAGCGACTAGGTTGTCCCCCAAAGTTCATCAACATGATCGTCCAGCTCCACGAGGACCAGCAAGGCCAGGTCATACTAAACAGTGACCTCTCAGAACCATTCCCCATTCGCAACGGCATGAAGCAAGGCTGCATGCTGGCACCGACCCTCTTCACCATCTTCTTCAGCATGATGTTGAAGCAGGCCACAGTGGACCTCGACGATGACGACGCAGTGTACATCAGGTATTGTCTCGATGGCAGCCTGTTCAACCTCAGACGACTGCAGACCCACACGAAAACCCTAGACCAACTGATTCGTGAGCTGCTCTTTGCTGATGACGCTGCCCTCGTTGCACACACAGAGAGAGCCTTGCAGCGCATTACGTCCTGCTTCGCAGATGCCGCCCAGCTCTTTGGACTTGAGGTCAGTCTGAAAAAGACAGAGGTCCTTCATCAGCCGGCACCCAAGGAAGAGCATCGCCCTCCCCACATCACCATCGGCGAGTCCGAACTGAAGTCTGTACACCAGTTTACCTACCTTGGCTGCATCATCACATCAGACGCCAAGCTGGACAAGGAGCTGGACAACAGGCTGGCAAAAGCGAACAGTGCTTTCGGGCGACTATTCAAGTGGGTGTGGCACAATCAACAGCTGAAAAAAGGCACCAAGATCAGCGTGTACAGAGCTGTCGTCCTCACCACCCTGCTGTACGGTTCCGAGTCCTGGGCCCTCTACCGCAGCCAACTACGACTCCTCGAACGCTTTCACCAGCGCTGCCTGCATCCTGGGCATTCACTGGAGTGACTATGTCACCAACGTCGAGGTCCTTGAACAGGCGAAAACTGTGAGCATCGAGGCTTTGCTGCTGCGGACACAGCTTCGCTGGGCGGGGCATGTCTCCAGGATGGAGGATCATCGCCTACCCAAGATCAATCTGTTCGGCGAGCTCGCCACTGGACACCGAGACAGAGGGGCACTGAAGAAGAGATACAAAGACTGTTTCAAGAAGTCACTTAGTGCCTGCCAAATCGACCACCGCCAGTGGTCTTCGCTTGCTGCGGACCGTGACACCTGGCGCTCCACCATTCACAAGGCAGCCGTCTCCTTTGAGGACTCTCGCAGAGCTAACCTTAAGGACAAGCGGCTCAGAAGAAAAAACAGAGTTGTCGTAACTCAGAACCCTGACCAGACCTTCCCCTGCAGCCACTGCGGTCGAACCTGCCTGTCCCGGATTGGCCTCCGCAGCCACGAAAATGCCTGCAGACGACCTAGGCAAGCCCTATAGAATCTTCGTTCGCGAAGTCAAGCCAAGATTATATATATATATGCAATACAATAAGCAGAACCATTTGTAAACGTGCGGCCAAGGTTGATCAAAACTAGGCTATCAAGATTGATGGTCCACTACCGCCGTAACTGTTCAAAAATATACTTCTGTTACAGATGGTTACAAAAGACTAGACACAGGTCTAGTTATCGTTCTTTTAGACACAGGAAAATCCAGTTCAGCACGTCGTCTATATATCAAATAAAATGACAGTGACTAAACTCTGTTCTAGAAATACAACGCTTTCAGTACGCGAAACAGCTAAAAATAGATTGACGCGCTAATAGCAGCACAGAATAAATAAGTGTGATTACACACGTGTTTTTGCTGTGTGTCCAAACTGCTGTTAAAGTTCATTAGGCGTGTCGACAAGGCATAACAAACCCAAATGGTGCTGAAATGTATGTTCAGATTTATGTGTAATGGTACTTTAAAAAATGTGAAGCCAGGGACAAAATTCAGTTGCCTGTCAAATGTATATGTTCTTCTGGGCTCCAAATTTCAAGGTCGCCAGGCGGGCTACTGTTATCACAAGTTGCACACAGCTATTCAAGCTGTAAGGTCTACCCACTATCAGCATCACAGACCAGCAAACACATTTTCACAGACACCAGCAATAAACATGCCGACAGAGTTACCCCATTTCGGCCCGATGCACTGACACGGATTTACCATGGTAATTCAAGGGTAGTGCCAGACCATATCTAGCACTACCTTTGAATTACCATGGTTGATTCATCTCATACAACTTGTCACTAGGTGACACCCCCAAACTTTGGGAAATGCAGCCGTGGGGTTAACCCTTTTAGCCCCAAGGTCCCATTTCTCAAACTTTGGAGGTCTTGCCTAACGACTATGTACCAGTTGTAGGAGATGGATTGATCATGATAATTCAAGGGTAGTGTCAGATGAGCTTGGCGCCTGAAGGCGCCAAGCTCATCTGGCACTACCCTTGAATTATCATGATCAATTCATCTCCTGCTGCAGTGTCTCGAGGCAAAAAGGATTAAGGATTAGAATTAATTATAGTGTGCTAAAAATGTTCCATCAGTCCTTTCATCGTCGATTCGCAGACGATATTGACCTCATGGCAGGCAGCAATAGTGAGCTCCAAAACCTGACAGACAAACTTTCAAGTAGCGCAGGGTCTTATGGCATGGAGATCAGTACGGATAAAAGCAAAGTGATGATCAACACCACAAGCGACAGCAGCAGCAACATTCACATGAACGGCCAGAAGCTAGAAGAGGTCAATAGCTTCAAGTACTTGGGAGCCACCCTGTCCAAAGACGGTAGTTGCGTAGCAGAGATCCGTATCAGGATAGGTACAGCAACATCCGCAATGGCCAGGCTGGACAGGATATGGCGAAGTAACTCCATCAGCTTCACCATCAAGTACAGGCTTTACAAGTCCCTCGTAGTGTCTATTCTACTCTACGGCTGTGAGACTTGGACACTGCTTGCAGACTCAGAAAAGAAAATCCAGGCCTTTGAGAACAAGTGCCTGAGGAAGTTGCTCCGCATCTCGTACCGCGAGCACAAGACCAATGAATATGTACGGAGCATCGTCACTTCCCTGGTGGGCCCACATGAACCCCTTCTGGCAACCGTGAAACGGCGCAAGCTTGCTTGGTTTGGCCACGTGACCCGACACAACACCTTGTCCAAGACTATCCTCCAAGGCACTCTCAAAGGAAGTCGTCGGCGAGGTCGTCAGAGAAAGAGTTGGGTCGCAAACATAAAAGAATGGACCGAACTCGAGATGCCAGACTTGCTTGCCACCGCCCAAAATAGAACTCAGTGGAGAGCACTGTCTGTTGCTGCTGCCTTTCAGTCCCCCCAACGCCCAGTTTGGGCAAGGGACTGATGATGATGATGATGATGATGAAAAATGTTCCGTGCCATAATAATATATTTCATATACCTGTGTCCTATAGAAATGTCGGATAACATAGTTATTTTTACATTAACTTTTTACAGGGTGTGATGAGGCTGCCCTGTACAAAATTCCTCGAAAGTCCAAAACGCTGTTTCACCAAGGTATTTACCTTCGCTCAAATTGGCAATGGTGGACTGTTTCCTGAGGAACTCCACACAAAGTTCCCGACTCAAGCCAAAAGCTCGCATGTTGCACGCAAACGTTCTGCACACACACAAATCAGAGATGTATGCAAACGGCCAACAAAGACAGCAGCATGCCGTGGAAGAACAAAGACAAATCAGCCCCAATCATGAGAGAAACGCTCTTCACAACAACTAGCACAAAACAATGCAGTGCGCTTTAGAATACCTAGCACAAAAGAATGCCACACGCTTTCCAAATAACTTGCAGAAAACAATGCAACACGCTCAGAATATCTAGCGTAAAACAATGCAATACGCTTCAGACTACCATTAAACAAAGCAAGCTTTGCAACACACTTTGGAATAACTAGAAAAAAAACCAATGCACTGCATTGTTCTGTGCTAGTTATTCCGAAGTGCGTTCATTCTGTAGTCACCTAAATGATGGTCTTTAATGACAGGCGACACTTCAGTTTTGCCTTTCAAGACTTCTCTCAGAGAAAGTGGCCGTCTTGTAACACCACTTTTTATTTTTGTAAAAAGGGTTGTTGCTTAACCCATTCAGCCCTGACGCACTACAGCAGGAGATGGGCCGACCATGATAATTCAAGGGCAGTGCCAGATTAGCTTGGCGCCTGTTGGCGCCAAGCTACTCTGGCACTGCCCTTGAATTATCATGGTCGATCCATATCCTGCAACTGGTGCATAGTCATTAGATGACGCCTCCAAAATTTGGGGAAATACGGCCGTCAGGCTGAAAGAGTTAAAGAAGATTCTACTCTGTGTGTGTGTGTGTGTGTGTGTGTGTGTGTGTGTGTGTGTGTGTGTGTGTGTGTGTGTGTGTGTGTAAATGCATGTGTGCATATGTGTGTGCTTCGTGCATGTGTGTGTGCTTGCACACCTGCATGCATGTGATGAAAAAGGTGCAACAACACTGGCACAACATTATTGTGATGAAAATAACCCAAAAGAGAAGAGCAGCAAAACTGTGCATGCATAGTTTGCATGTGTGTGCTTACACGCATGACAATGTAATGGGAAAAAAACCCAAACAAATAGTGCATGACAAAATGAGACAACCAGATTGTCAGCCATCACCATGGCAACTCACCCCAGCTGGCCAAAGGTGATGTTTTCCTGGAAGTTGCGGTCATCAGTCATTGTGTCATTGGCAGCACCGCTAGGGAAATAAGACAAATTATAGCATTAAATCCATTATCCCTCATAATTAGGCTCTGTAGCGCCTGCACAATAAGCTGCTGTATTTATTAATGTTGTCCCACTAAAAATAAAACACCACCTATACAGCAAAAAGCTGTTTAGAACTACATGTAGAAGGTATAGTCTTTCTAACACCAACAGGTATAATAAACAACTAAACTTATTGTTAAGAGGCAGCCAAAACAAATCCCCACCCAACAAAAACAAAAATAAATAAATAAACAATAAATAAATAAATTAAAAAAGTAAAAATGTTACGCATTCTAAAATATATACAATGACCATTTCAGTTAATTCATATTAATGGAAGCTTGTTTATTGCCTTTACGTTTAGACCATAATATTATTTATTATACTCATAGTTATTAATATGTGTGAGTGTGTGTGTGTGCTTGTGTGTGTATGAATGTGTGCGTATATGTGTAAATGAATGTGTGTGTGTGTATGTGCGCGCTCGCGCGTGTGTATGTGTCTTATGTCCTTCTTTATACTGCACAGCACCGAGACGTTTTCCTGATGTATTTGTACATTATAGCAATATAGACAGATACATGTTATCTTCAGTCATAGCAGGCGGCGGCCAAACCCAAATAACCACGGTTCCTGGAAAAGGGTCAGTACGCCCTACCCGGCAGGCAGAAGGTCCTCGGGCCGAGGAGGCGGGGTCGCAAGCTGGCTCAGTCGCGACCCGACCTCGACCCGAGGACCTCCTGCTGACAGCTCAGACAGGGACGGGGGACAAATGTAGTTAATTTGCACGGCGGGTTTACCGCCCGAGGGCCACGCCGCCACCCTCCCTGGTCCGGCTACTGAGATGATGGAGCGATGCCGGATGCCAGTTTGATCAGAAGGCCGCGAGTCGCGCTTAACCCCTTCAGTGCCGAGAGAAACCGTGAGCAATGACGATCCGACTGCAAGCGGCATAGATCCCCATGAGCAATGACGATCCGACTGCAAGCGGCATAGATCCCCGTGAGCAATGACGACCCGACTGCAAGCGGCATAGATCCCCGTGAGCAATGACGACCCGACTGCAAGCGGCATAGATCCCCGTGAGCAATGACGACCCGACTGCAAGCGGCATAGATCCCCGTGAGCAATAACGACCCGACTGCAAGCGGCATAGATCCCCATGAGCAATGACGACCCGACTGCAAGCGGCATAGATCCCCGTGAGCCCCCGCATTCGTGGGGGCTCATGGGGATCTATGCCGCTTGCTGACACCTCAGTCTTTCACGCATGAGTATCCAGGGTCCGGCCTTCTTGAATAATTATTCGTGTTCAGTCAGTAACTATTAGTTCAGAAACACAATCTGCGACCACACTAACAGTGAAGGGGTTAGTTTTTTTCGCTATCATAACTTGTGTGGAAGGCTGATGCATTGCAGTCAAAAATATCAGTTTAGACCCCCATGTGCATGCATCCACGGATACTGTAAACAGTACCAGAGATTCAGTGCATGCCGCACAAACGCATATTATTCTTGTTCGGTGTTGAAAAGCCTACTATGTTTTATCGCTATTTTAAGTTATTTTGCTTGGCTAATCAGCTGATTGCCTGAAGTGGCAGCTGCTGAGTGTGTGTGTGTGTGTGTGTGTGTGTGTGTGTGTGCCAGTGCGCGCGCGTGTGCAAGCGTGCGTGCGTGTGTAAAACGTCTCGTCACGGGCGATTTATAAAAACAAAACCACAAAGAGCAAGGTGCCCCTTATTTTTTCATATCCTTACCCACCCCCACCCCCTTCAGCATCCCCCGCCCTCCCCCACCTACCCCCCCCCCCCCAACTACCCCCTCCCCCCCCCACCTATCCCCCCCCCCCCACACACACACACCCCTTCACACACACCATCCCCCGACTGAAACACAGATATTCATTCAAATAGAATGCCCACTGACCCTTTTGCTCCACTCTGTTTTCTCTCCACATTTCGCCCCTTATAATCTCCTGTTCGCGTGCGCCCCCGCCCCCCTTGCAACACAGTGCTTATTTGTCGACCGAATCACATCAAATCAAATTTCCACTACGGCCGGGCCGCACCAAATCATACCGAAGCGGTGTCTGTGCGTCAGGTTTCCGGGCCACTGATGCCGACCAGAAATGTAAGACAATGTCTGGCATGCAAACTCTACCCTCTGCAAGAGACATAGATTCTCATGAGCCCCTGCGACAGCAGGGGCTCATGAGAATCTATGTCTCTTGCTACAATTTACCAGGCTCAATTTACTCACATCTACTATGGTTACCGGTATAGTATATATGTGCAAAGGACGCCGCTGCCATCTCACTCAAAGGAGCATAACTTCTCATGCGCCCCTGCAAGCTGCAAGGTTAAAAAAAAAAAAAAAAAAAAAAGAAAATATATATAATTTTTTAAAAAAATGATAATAATAAAATTAAAAAAATAAAATAAAATAAAATTATAATAATAAAAAAAATTCACAAACCCTTTTGTCCTTATAGTGGAAGAGGCATATAATTATACTCGTAAGTTGAGTCCCTGCGACTGCAAGCTCCATGAGAATCTATGACTCGCGGTAGGCAGAGATCTAATATTATTTGACTTACGCTTTTGCTCCATGTACATAATGCCGGTTAATTATATGGGCGCTTTACCCAATTCTGCGAATCGGCACAAAGCGCCGCGAACTGAACCCAAATGACACGCACGATCACGTGATACACACGCATTCAATCTGAAGACAAACACAGTACAAGACAAACACAGGACATTCACGTGGTGCGAAGGGTCAGTTCAGCTACTGAGGTTTCGGAAATTTTGATCGCTTGTATTTGAAATTTATAAATTGGCCTGAAACCGGTACCATAGGGGAGGGGGAGGAAGAGCCGAGTACCCGGAGAAAGAACCCCCGACGGTCCGCCCGAATTAACGGTGACACTTACTAGAGGAGAAAAGTCCGACGACAAAACCCGGTATCGCCACTGCGCCACGGACCGCCCCCGGTCTTACACTTGCGTGCAGGTGTACATGCAAACATTTCCAGCCTCAACCCTCGACAAGAGGCATAAATTCTCACGAGACCCTGCGACCGCAGGGGGTCATGAGAATTTATGCCTTTTTGCATTTTGGATTTCAGGCCCAATACATACTCCCCTCTCTGCTCTTCAGGCAGAGGAGGAGAGAGGGGCGTTCAGCTTGTGAGTGTAGTCACAGAAGATCTGATTAGGGTCTCGCAGTCTGTTATCGATCTCCAAGTCTCAAATCCAGGCCGTTTTACGACCGAAGACGATGATTATTAGTATTATTTTTATTATTTTTTGGCACGACGATGGAGCCACCAATAGAGCTAACGGGTAGTCCCAGATTCATATAGTGCACGACTGAACCGTGACAGCTGTCTGCTCAAGATTACGTAGTGCTCGATAGGCTCCGTCTCTCCAGGCACCAAAATATAATAAAATAATAAATGCACGGCCCCTGAGACATCGTGATCGCCTTGTACACTGCCATACCTAGCATGCCAAAGCTTGTAGTGGTGACCGACGGCAGCCCGAATAGGCGCGGGTTAGCTTATAAACTGACCGTATGTCCAGTATAAAATAATGTGTGACCTCCTCCCCCCCCCCCCCCCCCCCCCCCCCGACAGGTCTAGATATATCATAGTTTTGGGTGAACATATCCGAGCTCAGTTTACAGACTTGGGTCAACTTTGGCCGACATCGCCCGTACGGAACTTGGGATAACTGGGGCTGTCAACCCCTTCACTGTCGAGAAGAAAAAAAAAAACTGAGCAAGATCCATCTGCAAGAGGCATAGATCCTCATGAGCCCCTGCAGTCGCGGGGGCTCATGAAGATCTATGCCTCTTGCCGGCAGCAATTTGTATCTATGTTCCTTGAACGGATGACGTTCTCTGGCGTTGAGTTGAACAAAGATTTCCGAGAAGTTCAATTGGCGAGGCGTGGTTACCTTAACCCTTTTCATCCTGATACGCCCATTGCTTGAAATTAATTTGACTAGGACAGTTCAAGGGTGGCACCAGAACAGCTTGGCACCAGAGGCGCGGCCAAGCTATTCTGGCACCACCCTTGAACTAAAATGGTTGATCTATCTCCTAATCTGTAATGCAGCCTTCATAGGACGATGAGCAACTTAAAAAAAAAAAAATCAGCCTCAGGATGTAATGGGTTAACAGAGACAATAGGGCTCGGGAAGCTGACGTCATCACGCTAGTCGTGGCGGCCATCTTGAGAGGATACGCCGACTCATGCGCTGGGAAATCGCTGTCATTCAGGACAATGTCAGGAAAGTCCTGACCTGCTATAGGCAGTAACAGCAAGTCTTGCCATCACCGTGGGAAACCGCTCACCAGAATCTGTTTTTGTTTGTTTCCAAAGAGGAAGAAACATGAAGAAAAACGTGTTGCAACACTGCTTTGCTGCCATCTTAAGTCCATCCCCAGGCTAGCGTGTCCTCTCAGTCAAGATGGCGGCGCGGCAGCCGACGATCCTTAGCAACGCGGGGAACTTCCGAGCCCTATTCCATGCGGGCGACGTTGTTTCCGTGCTAAAGGGAGGTTATACAACCCCAGGGAAGGGAACTGCGGAATACTTGCACTTCCTCGGGGTTTCATCATACCATCTTAGCCCTTTCACTGCCAGTGACCGCAGAGAGTGTTGCTGGCACTCCTGCTGTGTCGATTAAACGCCAAAGAGCTCCAACCGTCCACAGTGGTGTCAGAGGTATCAGCCGCAAGAGGCATAGATCCGCATGAACCCCCGTAGTTTAGCCCTCCCCCCCCCCCCCCCCTGCAGTAGCAGCGGGGGGGGGGGGGGGGGGGGGGGCTGAAAAGGATCTATGTCCTTGCAATGGGAGCGTGTTTACTTCTAACACATTCTACACCAGGCCGGAAATCCCCAATTTAGAAGTTGCTCTCTGAAGGACTGTATTACAATTCTAGTGACAGATCGGGCATGATAGTTCAAGGGTGGTGCCAGAATAGCTATTCTGGCACCACCCTTGAACTATCATGCTCGACCCATGTCTGGCTGTGGTGTGTCGGGGCTGAATGAGTCAACGGTATTGAAGGGGTTCAAACAAAATTAAATAGGCAAGCTTATTTTATTATTATCATTATTATTTAAATTTTGAATTAAAGAAATCCAGGTATTCCTACGGCTAGAGGTGAACAAATTACAGACAAGCATGACAGCGCTCCCATCTAATGAGCAGGAAAATATCTCCCTGACAAATGACACAAAAAAAACATTTTGTATACATTAAAAAAGAGATGAGGACTGCTGGTGTGGGACGTGGAAGGTGAAAGGTCAAGGACATTTAGTTGGTACAGGTCGCCTTGGGGAAGGGACGGGGGAGGGGTGTGTGTGTGTGTGTGGGGGGGGGGGGGGGTGTTTGAGGTGAGGCAGATTCTCCCGACCGATCGATCATGACAGTTCAAGGGTGGTGCCAGAATAGCTTGGCGCCTTCAGGCGCCAAGCTATTCTGGCACCACCCTTGAACTGTCATGGTCGATCTGTCTCCTGAGCTGCCGGCGATGTACTTCTTAAACGACAGCTCTCCAAAACTCTGGGAATTTCGGCCTGCGGACTGTTGTAGCGACCTACTTGGTGGGCATGGGTCGCCTTGACCGCTCGCACTGCACAGCGTCGAAGAAGGCGGCGTTCCAGAACCTCAGTGACTGCCAGATGGGCTGATCCCTCAGGAACATGTACAGGAAACTCTTGTCGCCGCTCGGCCCCGACACTGAAAAAGACACACGAGAAAGGTACACTGTAGACTAGGGAGGCGGTGCCACTGTGAAAGCTCAAATGTAGTGCTACTTCTTGACTTCCACATGCGCTTTGAGACAAACGTTTGTCTGCTGTTCGACTCGTCCGAAAGGTCGCGGGTTCGAATCCAGCTGGCGTCGAAATTTGTTCAGACCCTATTCGGTGTCCCAGTCTCGGAAATCACATTCCTGGTGGACAAAAGACCTTAAGCCCTGAACGTTTAACGTTTTTTTCATACTTGCAGGCAGGGAAAGCAAAAAGGGCTTTGTAACCACCCTTACAGCTAACCAGGCCCGAACCTTGTGAGCTTATCTAGCCCTACACTTGGATTACCGTGGTCGATCCATCTCCTGCTGTGGTGCGTCGGGGTTAAATGGGTTAACCCCTTCAGCGCCAGCTGACGCAGACTGTGTTTCTGCGTTAATTCAACAACAAAAAAAATTTAAAAAATATTAAAATAAATAAATAATAAATTATTTTTTTTAAACGCTGTCCTAGGAACATGGATTCAAAGTGGTGTCAGCAAGAGGAATAGATCCTCATGAGCCCCCGCAACTGCGGGGGCTCATGAGGATGTATACCTCTTGCAGATAGATGGCGTTCAGACTCTCTCTGAGCGGGTTAAAGACCATCATTTAGGTGGCTACGGCCAGTCACAGCTACAGCCACCCATATGATGGTCACCAATGACAGAAGATCTCTCGCAACGATGGTGGCTCAGAACACGTCCTCTATACTGTAAATTGACACATATCGCGAAAAAGTTTTTTCCCCCCTAGGATCCAGAAGAGGTTGACAGTGTACTGTACATCGACCTAAATCGAGGGGAAAAAAGTTTCTTTCGACCGTCGCCTATGCCGCTCTCAGCCTGATACATTATTTAGTTGCCTGGCAACACAACACAAAAAAGTAAAACCAGAAATAGCAGAACCGCACTGAAAATCCCATAAACTAACAGGATAAAGGCACACGGGAAAATCTGCACTAAATGTAAAAAAAAAATGCCTGCCATTTTTGCAGAGATCGGACATTAACCTGCAAGGAACAGAGGTCCTCATAGGTCACTGTGGGAACACATGAGACGCTTGGCAACTGGTGCATCCCATTTACATCTGTGTTTCTGTCTCTGATTAGTCGTAAAAAATATGTACATGTTCGATGCTGCAGGAAAAACAATCTGCAGTCCGATGATGAAATCTTCAATGACTCCTTCTGCATGTCGAAGCACAGACTAGAATGAACTTGAGCACCAAGAGACATGGATTCTCATGATCCCCTGCTAAAGCAGGGGATCATGAGAATCTATGCCTCTTGTAGATACATATGTGGAAGAGGCTGCTGCAGAAAAAAAAGCAAAGCCCTGAGGCACAAATCTGCACAGATAACCATAAGCCTCTTCCGGTGTGATGTGTCAAGCATTTATCACGCTTACCAAAAAGCACGCAAAAACAAACAAACAAACCAAAACCCGGGAAAATAATGGAAGAAAACAGGACAAAAATAACTTAACTAAAGAAAGAGAGAAGAATAAAATCTACAAAGACAATTTACATGTACGCCTGTTTCCTCATTCCACACACTACCCTCCCCCCCAACCCCCTCCCAGCCCCCCCCCCCCAAAAAAAAAAAAATAATAATAATAATAATAATAAAAAAAATGGAATGAATTATGTCCACAAAGTCCCTCAGATATATGAGCTTATGTGCATTTTCACACTTTTAGCACAATACGCTTGCAGAAAAAATAAATCGGTTCAAGCCAAAAAATCGAGAAATCAAACGACGGACGGGAGGGGTGCTGGAGAAAATCCTTGACGTCATGGGCAAGGTGTTACATGCTATGGAACGCGCTCCACCGCACCCCATTACAAAAAGTTTTATAAACAGAAGGGACTATAATAAAAAGCAACATTAAAAATACGCGCTCCTCTGCAGTCCACCCATAAACTCTTCATTTTTAATTTGTACTCATGGTAACATATGATAGGGCCTACGAATGACATCTTAGGTTTTTATTGCTATGACTGAAGACTACGTAACAGTTCAGGAAACAAATCAGCCATGACAGTTCAAGGGTTGCGCTAGAATAGGCGCCAAGCTATTCTGGCGCAACCCTTGAACTATCATGGCACTGCTCATGGCTACTAATAGGTAGGTCCGTCCCTATACAAACAGTGGGTAAGATCAGTGCCGGAGACCTATATTTAGCTATTTTGGCAATAAGAGATGCTCTCAACATATAGCACACACAACAAAAATAAAAACATGGGCGAATACAGCATCATCCGGACTACAGTTCTGTCGTGTTTGTTTTGTTCTGGAAAGAAAGATGTATTTGTAGAACCGCCGAATGTGGAGCAGAGGTAAGCGTTAAGAAAAAAAAAAAAAAAAAATTGGTCAGCTGTCCGTGAGCGCCCCGCACAGAGCCGCGCTACAGTGGTGTTAGAAAAACCGCTTGCGCAAATCCAAGATAGAACGCACAGCGCTATAATTGGTATCGTTAAAAAGAGCTTTTCCTGCTCTTTATCACGGTGCGTGGCGTATGTTTGAATTCAAGAGAAAACGGCATTAGATTTTGAGGTGAAAATTTCTTTTTTTTTAATTTTTTTTAATTTTTTTTTTTTACTCATGAGATATGTTTTCTGGGAATGATTGCGCGCACATGCGCCAGCTACCGATGAAAAGATCATTCAAAAACCTTTCGATCGATATATCATCTGACACGGACGATCAAATCTTGGATTTGCGCAGTGTCTTTGAAACGGACACCTCAACGCGTGAACACGACTTCACAATGGCGCCCGCGATAGAAGCTTCTTTCGTCAATGATGAGGCAAATTTTGCTTGTGACTTGCAGAAAACATTGTGCAAGTACACACATCTTTATGATTAATGATAAGCAAAGAAAATTCCAAGATTCAAAACTAACACTGACTGAATTGATTATTTGGGCCCACAGTTTAATTTTTACTGTGTGTAGTCGATTTCAAGCCTGAAGTTCACGCCCTTCTCGTTGGGTATAATTTCTTTTGACCTAAATTACAGCTTTGACAAGTCTAGTCCTACTGAAATGCACGCCATATTTACTGCAATACTTCAGAGTTGCGCTTGAATTTTTCTTAGACAAATATGTTAGACGGTTTCTTTGAAGTCACCGTTTTAGTCGACAACAAGAACGATAACCCTTTGCCAATTAGCAGACGAATTTTTCAAAATGTCAACTCGTTTGGTTTTGACTGCCTAAATTTTTTTTTTGTAATGTATTTTTTGTGTTGTATGTTTTTCTGGTCGTCGTAACGTACTTGTAAACAAAGCAAACGATACGAACACACATTATTATTATTACACGTATTGTTATTCTTCTTCTTATTATTATTAATTATTTTTGAAGTTTTACTTCTTTTGTCAGTTTCTTACTACAGATAAAAGAAAATCACATTGAACAACAAATAGTTTCGGTTGCTTTTAATTTTATTTAGACAAACACTTCAGGATGCTGTCAGACAGAATTTAGCAGAGGAAACGAGGAGGATTAACCAAACCCTCAATCAACAAACGTTTCTTACAGCTGAATATATGACACGACGGCAAACAACACCAGATATTCAACTCGGACTTTATTTAATGAGATTTGCTACTCTGAAGGTGTGCCTGTCTATCCAGTACTTTCTATGACACAGACGCGTATCCGTCAAATGAAAAAAATATAGACTTGACGAAAGACATGAATATCCTGACCAAGAAATGAGTGCTACCGTCCCAGACCACTTATCCTTTCCAGCCCACTCTTCCCTATCTTCTCAGCCGACCAGCATCTAAGTCAAACAACGACTGCATCTTTTTTTTCTTTTGCAATCACAGCATATTTATGTCTGTACGACTCAAGCTAGCATCTAAAATGTGTAAAGACGTCCTGCAGCTGGTAAATTTGAAAAAAATGATGAAAATGCATTCATAATTGCATGTATGAGATACAGCGCTAGAATGCAAGATATTGTCATTCTGTTGTGTTTATAACTGAAATGTGTTTGATTTAATGTGAAATTATTACACATAAGGGGATTTGTCGTGTTTTTGTGTACATTTTAGTATCTGATTCACATGCCTACGATAAAAATTACCTAAGATATAGCGTGTTTAGTGAAGGTGTATAAGCAATGTAAATCTTCATTATGACACATGTCCAAATTGCATTTTTTCGTCATTTTAAGCGCGCTGTAATTACAAACGTATCAATGTATCGGGTTAGAAAAAAATTCAGGACAATCGACATGTTGTTTTGATCAGTGACAGTAAAAACCACACAATTCTACATTCACGTTATGATTTTATAGGTGTCGAAACATAGCACTTTCTTAAACACGCAAAAAGAGGGCATTTTAGATCATATTCAAATGCACACATCTCTAAAGCCAATCAACATAAAGTTCTGATCTGTTGCATGTGCACTTCTTTGAACATGTACTTCCGAGTGGTGCATTTGTTTGGTGGCAGTTTCGAGAAGAAAAAGAATTGAGTGGGCCTACCTACTACTAATCATAAAACAAAACCTGGATAACCAGAGTCCGCGCTAGGGTTTCGAACAACCCATGCTTCTTTCAATAGCACCTGGCCAAACTACCGCCTGCCGTCATGTTGGGTAAACTTAACCCATTTAGCCCTCACGCCACATTTCCTAAATTTGGGAGGTGTCACCTAACGACTATGCACCAGCTGCAGGAGATGGATGGACCATCAGTGTTGATTCTAGGATTTCAGAAAAGTGAGCCCAAAGGCTCCCTCTAATCAAAAAAAGGGAGCCCCTCAAGGTGTAAAAGGGAGGCCCTCAAATCGCGTTGCACTGCTTACTTTAAAACGACATATATACACACATTCATACATACAGTGGAGTCCGCTTAACACGAATTTCTGGGGACACGGAAAATCACTTCGTGTTAACCGTATTTCGTGTTAACCAATATGGCCTCAAAATTGATCACGGCCCTCAAGGAGAAAGTGTGTAAGACGTGTGCGTGAATGAGTACCAGGTTAAAAGTGCACGACATTATCGTACTTTCTATGCATACCTTCAGCTCGCTAGGAAAACACAAGGAAACGTGTACAGCTCGAGTATTTAATGTAAATCCATCAGGTAAAATCCATACTAAGTTACAATCCTCAGGTAAAAGCAACACAGGCTGAAGTACAATCCCGCATCGGTAAAAGGGTTGTGTTGGTGGTACACGAATGATACAACATGAATACATATATATATAATATATATATATAATATAACAAACCAAGGGGAATTACTCAGCGCTGGACAGAACAGTTAGATCCCCTGCCCCCGCCTATCAGGCACCCATTCGCCAGCCCACAGAGAAATACGCAGGTATAGAACAAGACGATCATCTACATCCCTAAAAAGGATGCATCAGGTCTCTTATATAACCCATGTCTTTCTCCGGAACTTAGGAAGTAGGCAGGAGAAACATACATACACAAACACGAAGGTGCATTACTATATGTGGTCGGGTAAATACCCTGAATTCCCACAGTAGATGCACAGAACATTACACAACAATGTAACGATACAAATTTGCCTCGAGTTATACTGAGATACTCAAACCAGATAGGTAAGGCTAGCGCTGGCAGAATTGTATAACAAACCAAGGGGAATTACTCAGCGCTGGACAGAACAGTTAGATCCCCTGCCCCCGCCTATCAGGCACCCATTCGCCAGCCCACAGAGAAATACGCAGGTATAGAACAAGACGATCATCTACATCCCTAAAAAGGATGCATCAGGTCTCTTATATAACCCATGTCTTTCTCCGGAACTTAGGAAGTAGGCAGGAGAAACATACATACACAAACACGAAGGTGCATTACTATATGTGGTCGGGTAAATACCCTGAATTCCCACAGTAGATGCACAGAACATTACACAACAATGTAACGATACAAATTTGCCTCGAGTTATACTGAGATACTCACAAACCAGATAGGTGAGGCTAGCGCTGGCAGAATTGTATAACAAACCAAGGGGAATTACTCAGCGCCGGACAGAACAGTTAGATCCCCTGCCCCCGCCTATCAGGCACCCATTCGCCAGCCCACAGAGAAATACTTAGTTCCGGAGAAAGACATGGGTTATATAAGAGACCTGATGCATCCTTTTTAGGGATGTAGATGATCGTCTTGTTCTATACCTGCGTATTTCTCTGTGGGCTGGCGAATGGGTGCCTGATAGGCGGGGGCAGGGGATCTAACTGTTCTGTCCAGCGCTGAGTAATTCCCCTTGGTTTGTTATACAATTCTGCCAGCGCTAGCCTCACCTATCTGGTTTGTGAGCAACATGAATACAGTACAGAAATGCTAGCCAATGAGAAGACATATTACAATAGCCGAAGGCTATTCAGCCAATCACAGACTAGAGTTCGCTCTGATCTGTCATGTGTACTTCCACAGCGCGAGAGCGACACGTGAATTGGTTTTCTGTGAATGGAATCTGTGTTCGTGTTAAACAGGTGAATAATAGTGAAATTGCCCTGGCTCGACTCAGGCCACACTGCACCAAGACGCTCGAGCAGGCTTTTACGCAGCAGCGGTGCGGCCGCGCTGGTCGTGCAAAAAAGCGTCCAGTTTCTTTTTTCTGCGATTCTTCGGCCGCGCTATCGGTGTTTTTTTGCGATTTGGAGCATAATAATAAACTCGAGATGTCAGACTTGCTTGCCACCGCCCAAAATAGAACTCAGTGGAGAGCACTGTCTGTTGCTGCTGCCTTTCAGTCCCCCCAACGCCCAGTTCGGGCAAGGGACTGATGATGATGATGATTGCGAGAAATCGCGCAAAACGCGCTCTAGAATCAACACTGGACCATGATAATTCAAGGGTAGCGCCAGATTAGCTTGGCGCCTGAAGGCGCCAAGCTAATCTGGCGCTACTCTTGAATTATCATGGTCCATCCATCTCCTGCTGTAGGACGTTGGGGCTAAATGGGTTAAATCGATTCATTGTAAATTCCGGTAGTCTTTAATAATTTTCAAAATCCAGACCCAAGCGCGTAAAATACAGAGACTAACCCAAACGAGGAAAGAAACACGCTAAGCGTGTTTCTTCCCTCGTTGGTTTCCTCTCTTCAACAATGTTCGGTTTCCCTACCTCCGTAGTCGGTAATTCTCTTTCCTATTCGTTTATCGGTGTCGTTTACCGGCTGCTATGTTCCTTTCCCGCGTTTTCCTTTCAAAAACCGTTACAATACGTGCACAGGCTGACTGAACACAGAAAATCGACACTAACTTTTTTTCAGCGAACACCTCTTCTTGAAAGACGCTATCTAAAATTACAGTATAAACACTGTTTAACCCTTTTAGTCCCAAGGTTCCATTTCTCAAATTTTGGAGGTGTCGCCTAACGACTGTGTACCAGTTGTAGGAGATGGATTGATCAGGTAAGTTCAAGGGTAGTGCCAGATGAGCTTGGCGCCTGATGATCAATCCATCCAATGCTGCAGGGTCCCGGGGCTAAAAGGGGTAACCTGTAAAATAAACAAGAAAGGCAAAGCCCTTATGGCTCACGTGTATCGACCGATCCATACGTCTGACAAAAAGTAAAAGTAACAAAATCCATGTTTTCTCAAAAATGTAATCAGTTTTCACACATCTGTGAAACCCCCGTGACCCATGAACTTTGCGATGAGTCAACTAAATTAGGATACACAGGTCTTATCATCAGCTACCTTTGTGCCAAAATTGATTGAAACGTTTGCAAAAATGTTCATAATAACTACAATTATTGGCATTTCATACACATCTGTCGACCACTTGTGACCCTTGACCTTTCCAAGGGGTCACCCAAATTAGTATGCATAGATAGGTCTTACCATCAGGTATCTCTGTAGCAAGTCTGGGTTTGGAGTTGTGAATATTAATTGAGAAAAAAAACATTTCTTGTCAAAATATGGCTATTTTTTTAACCTATTTCCTGAGCTCTTGTTACCCTTGACCTTTCCGATGGGTCATTAAAATTAGTATGCATAGATAGGTCTTATCATCAGGTATGTCTGTAGCAAGTTTGGGTTTGAAGTTATCAATAGTATTTGAGAAAAACGTCTTTTGTCAAAATATGGCTATTTGGGTTTGGAGTTGTGAATATTAATTGCGAAAAAAACATTTCTTGTCAAAATATGGCTATTTTTTAACCTATTTCCTGAGCTCTTGTTACCCTTGACCTTTCCGAGGGGTCATTGAAATTAGTATGCATAGATAGGTCTTATCATCAGGTATGTCTGTAGCAAGTTTGGGTTTGAAGTTATCAATAGTATTTGAGAAAAAACATCTTTTGTCAAAATATGGCTATTTTGGACCTATTTCTTGAGCTCTTGTGACCCTTGACCTTTCCGAGGGATCAACCAAATTAGTATGCATAGAAAAATATTACCATCAGGTATCTTTGTACCAAGTTTGGGTGTGAAGTTGTGAATAGTATTTGAGAAAAAAATAAATTATCTCCAAAAATAGCTATTTATTGATATATTTCCTGATCTCCTGTGACCTTGACCTTTGTGAGAAGTCATTGAAATTGGTATGTTTAGAAAGGTCTTGCCACAAAGTATCCTTGGGCCAAGTTTGAAGACTGTAGCTTGAACAGTCTCCGAGAAAATGCCAAACGTTAAAGTTTACCACGGACGACGGCGGACAGCGGACGGACGCCGGACGGACGACCACTGGCCCAGAACACACTCACTTTTGCTTCGCACGTGAGCCAAAAAATGCGCAAAAAGTAAACATAAAGAAACAAACACTAGAAACAAATGAAAAAAAAAAATGAAGTAAGAAATATCGTAAAAAAAATAGGACTAGAACTGCCTCATTGTTACTAATTAACTAATTATGTAGTCCATTCTTTCACCGACAGAGTAGGCATTGCAGAATTTGCATAAATAATTCACATCTTTAGCAAAACTCCCCCAAAAGCAGGTAAACAAAGTACACAACAATTTTAGGGGGGGGGGGGGGAGGGTTTCCAAACTCCCCAAAGGGACTTTGTTATAGCATTATTTATTTTATTTTATTATTGTATTTATTTATTATTATTATTATTATTTTATTTTTTTGCGGAGGGAGAGGGGGGGGGGGGGGCGAGGTTCCGGATTCCCAGCCTCCCCGCGTGGGGGGTGGGGGGTGGGGGGGGGGAAATCCGGAACCCTGAGACCCCCCACAGATCCGCCCCATCTTCCCAAAGATTAAGACATTCGCGGCTAGCCGCATCTGGATGCGGCGTTTAAGTTCACACACACACACACCGATATATATCGAGATAGTCTCTCTCTCTCTCTCTCTCTCTCTCTCTCTCTCTCTCTCTCTCTCTCTCTCTCTCTCTCTCTCACACACACACACACACACACACACACACACACACGCGCGTCGCTTCGCACCAAAAAGTTTCAGAGTATAGACAATACAATTTATTTATTTTTATTATTTATTATTTATAACATGGTATTTATATGGCGCATTTCTCATATTTATAATATAACTCAATGCGCAGAATGTAGCCGCGAAATGAACCCAACAAGCACGCTCACGTGAATCAAGCGCATTCACTCACACACTGTACGTAAACACAGAACATTCACGTGGTGCCAAGGGCAAGCTCAAGCGAGCTACTGAAGTGACGGTATTTGGAAATCGTTTTGTATTTGAAATTTTATTAAGTTGGTTGAAACTGACACCAAAGTGGAGGGGGAGGAAGAACCGGACTGAGTACCCGGAGAAAGAACCCCCGACGGTCCGCCCGAATTAACGGTGACACTTACTAGAGGAGAAAAGTCCGACGCCGGAACCCGGAATCGAACCTCGCACCTTTAGCATTGGTGGCAGGCGCCTTAAACACTGCGCCACGGACCGCCTCACAAGGGGGTGGTCAGAGGTTGCTCGCCTACGATGTGATGGCATAAAATGCAATGCTAATGAATGCAACCCAAAGCGACCCAAATAGAAAGGAAAAACTAAACAAAGAAAAACCCCTCATTAAAACATCAAATAAATAGCTCAGACAGATAAATAAGTAAATAAATACCCTAGCATTCCTACACACAAAAAAACTGAAAAATGTTAGGCTATATATCACTATTTTTACAGCACAAGACCGATCACATGATTTCCACTGGCACATTTCTATTGTAAGGAAAAAATAGCTTCTTTACAACTGCAATTTGCACGCAAAAAGGTTTAATTACCTTATCAGCTTCCATTTGTAGGGAAAGAATGCTTTCCCTTTTAACTTCAATTTTCCCTGTCGCCGACAGGAAATGGGAAATTAAAAATATTGATCGCTGGAAGACCAATGCTACTTTTATCTCAGAATAGCACAGCTCAGTAACGCCCTGTAAACAGCAAAAGACAGTAAGCCCATTTTTGTGAAAAGCGAGATTTTTTTATTGTAACACAATGAACATCTCGCTTTTCACAAAAACAGACTTGCAGTCTTTTGCTTTCCACAGGGCAGAATGATACCGCCGTCACGACAGCCAAACTTTGGCTTAAAGTGATTTTCTGGCTCAAGACACCAGAATGTCTGCTGCAGACGTTTTTGAACACTTAACCCTTTGCGTCTTCGCGCTGGGACCATATGGCGTTGAGGTGCGTCCCCTGAGTGGTGGATAGGGGGTCCCTCGCGAGAGGGGTGCACCGAATGAAATAAGGTGCCGTGAACCAACATGGTCTAAGGGAAGGAGACCCCGACAGAAAACCCCTGGTCCTCCTAGTAAGGGGGTTAGGCGTGGGGGTAGCTTCCCCACCCTGCAAATAAAGAAATAGCTACAAAAACGCCGACGAAAAGACAAACAGCAAATCCTTTCCTGGAGGAGGAAGGTTCTTCTACCAGAAGATTTATGACGTCGTGTGGTGAAAGCCGGAAGTCTTCGGAAGCCACAGGACCGAGCCGCCTCTCTCTATCCAGGGACACAATCATGGGCACATGGAATGTCAAGACCATGTACCAGAGCGGGAAGTCCGCCCAGATAGCAGCGGAAATGCAAAAGTACAACCTTTCCCTGCTAGGTATCAGTGAAGCCAGATGGACGCAGTCTGGCCAGAAAAGGCTAAGTGGGGAGATGATTCTGTATTCAGGTCATGAAGAAGAGAATGCCCCCCATACAGAAGGTGAAGCATTCATGCTGTCACCAGTGGCACAGAGAGCGCTGATTGGCTGGGAACCTCTTGGGCCAAGAATTATCACAGCAGCCTTTAGGAGAAAGATCAAGTTGAACGTCATCCAGGGTTATGCGCCCACCAATGACAGTGACGAGGAAGAGAAACAAGAGTTCTACGACCCCGACTCCAGAGTGCTGTGGACAAATTTTGCGGAGCGAGTAATCACCATCGTCATGTGTGATTTTAATGCCAAAATAGGGGAGGACAACACCGGATACGAAGAGGTGATGGGGAGACAGGGACCAGGGGTGATGAGTGAGCGGAACGGGGAGAAGTTCGTAGACTTTTGTGCTCTAAACAGACTTGTCATTGGTGGGAGCATCTTCCCACACATAAGAATACACAAAGCAACGTGGGTCTCACCTGACCATACTACAGAGAACCAAATAGACCATATCTGCATTAGCAAGAAATTTAGAAGATCCCTTCAAGATGTTCGAGTGAGGAGGGGAGCAGATGTCGCCTCAGACCATCATCTGCTTACCTTAAGAATAAAGCTCAAGCTAAAGAAAAGCAGCACAGGGACAACAAGAAGACAACGCTATAATGTAGGCCTTCTGAGAGAGACGGGAGTGAGAGAAGAGTTCAAACTGGTGCTGTCCAACCGGTTTCAAGCGCTACAGGAGCTAGTAAATGAAGAGGAGGCGGTCACCACAGAGCAGCAGTGAAAGGCAGTTAGAGAAGCACTGAACTCAACCTGCAAAGACACTGTGGGGTTCAAGAAACACCATCACAAGGACTGGCTGTCGGCACTGACCTTGAAGAAGATAGAAGTGAGGAAGCAGAAGAAAGCAGTTGTCAACAACAGTAGCACGAGAGCGGCCAAAGCAAGGGCACAGGAGGAATACTCGAAGCCAACCGCGAGGTGAAGAGGAGTATCAGGGCAGATAAGAGAGCCTACACAGATGGCCTAACAGCAGAGGCAGAAAAGGCAGCAGGCAGCGGCAACCTGAAACAGCTCTACGACATTACCAGGCAAGTATGGCCATACAGAAAGACCAGTAAAAGACAAAGAAGGCAAGCCTATTGCAGACAGAGCAGACCAACTTGACAGATGGGCCGAGTATTTTGAAGAGTTACTGAACAGACCCACCCCATCCGACCCCCCAGACATCCAGCCAGCAGAGACTGACCTACCCATCAGCTGTGACAGACCCAGCCGGGAAGAGATCAGAAGAGCAGTGGCATTTTTTAAGAACGGCAAAGCAGCAGGGCCAGATGGCATCCCAGCGGAGGCTCTGAAAGCAGACCTAGAAACAACAGTAGAGATGCTGTACCCACTGTTTGGAAAGATGTGGGAAGAGGAGGTGATGCCGGCTGACTAGAAGGAGGGGTATCTAATCAAGCTTCCCAAGAAAGGCGACCTCAGCAAGTGTTCCAACTACAGAGGAATCACGTTGCTGTCAGTACCAGGAAAGGTCTTCAACAGGATCATCCTGGAGAGAATGAAGAGCTCAGCCGACCCCTAGCTGAGAGACCAGCAAGCAGGATTCAGGAAAAACCGATCATGTACAGACCAGATTGCCACTCTCAGCATCACCGTGGAGCAGTCTCTGGAGTGAAGCTCCCCGCTGCACGTCAACTTTGTGAATTACGAGAAAGCATTTGACAGCGTAGACCGAGAGACTTTGTGGAAACTCCTACGACATTACGGTGTACCCACAAAGCTCGTCTGCCTGATCAAGAGCAGCTACGATGGCATGACATGTCGTGTGATCCACGAAGGGCAGTTCACCAGGGAGCTCCAGGTCAGAACCGGCGTCAGGCAGGGGTGTTTACTGTCTCCGTTCCTCTTCCTACTGGCCATAGACTGGGTCATGAAGAGGACCACAGAGCAGAGAAGAAGCGGAATACAGTGGACACAGCTTGACGACCTGGATTTTGCAGACGACTTGGCGTTACTGTCCCACACGCATCAACAAATGCAGGACAAGACCACGACGCTTGCTGACATCTCGTCCCAAGTGGGCCTCACCACCCACAAACAGAAAACAAAGACAATGAGGCTGAACGCAACTAGGCAAGAACCAGGCTTGCCTGCTGGCACCCCGCTGGAGGAGGTGGAGTCCTTCACCTATCTCGGGAGCATCATAGACAAAAAAGGTGGCACTGATGCAGATATCAGAGCACGAATCGGTAAATCCAGAGCAGCCTTTCTTCAGCTGAAAAAAGTGTGGAGTTCCAGAGAGCTGTCACAACACACCAAAGTCCGGATTTTCAACTCAAATGTAAAAGCAGTTCTCCTATATGGAGCAGAGACTTGGAGGTTGACAAAAACCACAGTCAACAGAGTACAGATCTTCATTAACAGTTGCCTTAGAAGAATCTTGAAAATCCACTGGCCAAAGAAGATCAGCAACATCAGACTCTGGGAGAGAACAGAGCAGATAACAGCAGAGAATGAATTTGAGCGAAGAAGATGGGGATGGATTGGTCACAGTCTGAGAAAGCCAGTTTCCAGTATCACTAGGCAGGCATTGTCATGGAACCCCTATGGAAAGAGGAAAAGAGGCAGGCCGAGAAACACCTTGCGTCGAGACCTCCAAGCAGACATCAAGAGACTGGGAACCACCTGGAGTAGAATTGAAGGAGAAGCACAGGACAGGAGTCGCTGGAGGTCTCTCGTCGACGGCCTATACCCTGGGAGTGGTGACAGGCATAAGTAAGTAAGTAAGTAAGTAACCCGTTGCGTGTCAGCAGCGGTTTTAGTCGCGATGATTCCTGTCGGAATCATCACGACTAAAACTGCTACCGACACACAAAGGATGAAACCAAAATACAGACCAGACTCAATAACTCGCGGTACCTGTAAGCCGTCAAGTCAGACCGCGCTAGTGGTGTTAAAGTACCATTACGCGTAAAGCTGTGTTTCTATATCATGACGCGACAGTGTCTCGACAAAACAGTAGCTGGGCGGCAGGCGGAAATCGCTGTGTGTGTTTCCAAGCGACAAAGCGATTTAGCGCCTTTCTTTTGCATTGGGGAAAAAAGCTCCAAGTTGGCGCACACTGGAAAAAAAGGCCACCTTACCGCAAAATCAAAGCGAAATCACCTTTGAATCGCTCGACTGCGTGGTAAAACTTTGTTGCGCCACTGTCGCTCGTCACCCCGACTCAGCATCGCGTTTATGAAAACACTCCTTTATTTCTATGTTCTCGAGTTTTGCAGCTGTCGTCAGCTGTCAGCGCCGCTTTTGTGTCGTTGTCGTGGCGCGATATGGAAACACTGCTTAATTCTGCGGAGCCTTCAACACATCAATATATTTTTAGCTGTTGCTCGTAAAGACAGCGTTGCTAACAGTTTACAGAACCTGTGCTGAACTAGATTCTCCTGTGTTTACGTGAAACATAACCAGACCCACAACCATATCTTGCAGAAGTGTTTCTATCAACAGTTACGGCGGCAGTGTTTTTTTTTTTTTTTAATGTAATGCTTCACGTTCAAAGACCTATCAAGAAAAAACAAAACATTAAGCAAAATGTCCTCTGGCCGACTTTAGCCTTAGCTGGCCAGCGCACTGCCAGCTAAGGCTGGAGTCGGCCAAAGGACTTTCTTGCTCACTCTGACACTTGGGAGCCACAGACCTGATCGCGATATACCTGATGTCGCGATATTGTGATGCACGTAATGCTGGGGCGGATCTGTACGTGTAACGGTACATGTCAAGAACTTCACAGCTGCGGGACGCGTCTACAAGTGATGTGTAGCAGCGGTGGGCGAAGGACCGACCATGATAGTTCAAGCGTAGTGCAAGATTAGGTTGACGCATGAGAAGGCGCCAAGCTCATCTGGCCTTAAACTACAATGGCTGATCTATCTTCCGCTCTTGAGGGTGAATGTGTTAAAACATCTAGTCCTAACAGCAGGTGATCAACCATTGGTAGCTAAGGGGGGGGGGAGGGGGGGGAGAGAGAGAGAGAGAGAGAGAGAGAGAGAGAGAGAGAGAGAGAGAGAGAGAGAGAGAGAGAGAGAGAGAGAGAGAGAGAGAGAGAGAGAATTTATTTTCCAAGGATAAATGATAGTCTTTTTTTTCAATCATGTCATTGCGAGAGAGAGAGAGAGAGAGAGAGAGAGAGAGAGAGAGAGAGAGAGAGAGAGAGAGAGAGAGAGAGAGAGAGAGAGAGAGAGAGAGAGAGAGAGTTGTATTGTAGTTGTACACTGCTTAACGTCCCGACAGCGCAACAAGACTTTCTCAGGACGTGCCTGCACTGCTAAAAAACCCAAAACTAAACAGAATATGGAATGTATGTCGCCAGCCGGTCTAAAGTGGTGTCCACATGGCCGATTTCTCAACGATTTTTGTCTGGCGATTATTGGCCAACAAGACGTTGCCCATGTGAACGCTCACCAATTTTGCGACGACTTTCCAGCGACACGCCACCAACTTTAGCTACTTCGTGCTGTTCCGTCGACACTCGGCACAACTCGGTCAAAGGGGCATCACCCCATGAACACGACAACAGGTTGACTGAAGAAAATCACATTTGATTGGCTAGTTCTAACCAATCGTCGATCAGGAAACAACCCGCTTGCTTGGAGTTGGTGGGAAATCGGTGTAAAGTCGAGCATTGCTCTACTCGCTGCCAACACCCCACCGACATCTGGCAATTGTCGGCCAACTCCAAAACGACTAAAGACGCCCATGCGAACAGGTGGAAACTTTCGTCGGCCAATTGTTGCCAGACAAAAATCGTTGAGAAATCGGCCATGTGAACACCACTTAATACGCTAAATAAACCTAAGACCATTCAGCAACACACATCCAAGATCAAGAGCTACAGAAAGCGCAGACAGTAGGGAGAGTTTATTTAAAAAAGGAAAATACAGGTGAATGGACCAAGTGTAGACAGAAACACATGCCCCAGAATAGAGGGGAAAACCCACCAGGGTGACCCTGGGAACTAAAAAGTAGTTAACCTCACCCAAGTGCCCCAGGGCAGACCCGGGTGGGGAGGGAGGGAGGGAGAGAGAATCAATGAATCTTTATTTTACAATGGTGAAGATATTAACAGTCAGTGACTGTCATTTTTCGTACTTGCCGTTTCTACAACTACGACTAAGTAAGTACAAAATATACATAAAACAGGGACATCAAAGCACAGTGATACAAAATATATAGTCCACTAAACACAAACACACGCATAGGCGCACAAACGCACTCGCGCGTCCACACACACACACACACACACACACACACACACACACACACACACACACACACACACACACACACACACACACACGATTGTTAGAATATACACGTACATTCGTGTGTCTACGAATAAAAAGATATTATTATTTGAGTGATGTCAGATATCTATAAAGACTTGTCTTGGAACCAGATAATGTCGGAGTGGCTTTAACGTAATGTGGGATTGAGTTCAACAGTGTGGAACCTGCAAATGACAAAGTAGATTTAAATATATCTATTCGGGGTTTTGGAACAATATAAAGACCCCTCATATTCCCATAGCAGGAATCTGATTTTTTAAACAACTCTGTTAGATATTCTGGAGCGCTATGGTTCCACACTTTAAACATCAGCATGTGATTGTGCGTGCGCGTGCATGTGCACGCACAATCACATGCGTCAAATTCGTAGCAGAGTCGCTCTGATTGCTACATTCATCTTGATCATGTGTCTCGCGCACTGCCTGCGTGCCCTTTAGTTAACATTAGATCGAATTCGTAACGTTCAATAGGCGGTGGAAACAAGCATTTGTGCCTGTCAGGATGGAAAAAAAGCATCTTCGAAAATACAGTTTTCGTTCCACCCTTTCTTCTTAGCCTTCTTACACCCCCCCCCCCCCCCACACACACACACACACACACGCGCGCGCGCGCGCAAGCACGCATGCGCTCTCTCTTGCCATACATCTGGCTGAATTTGTGTCTGTGTCTTTAATTTTCTTTTTCTTCGCAGTCTTTATCATTACAAAATTAAGTTCCAGTTCAGTTTAGTTTTCTTTGTCTCCGGTCTCCGTCTCTCTCTCTCTTTCATACACACACGCACGCACGCACGCACGCACGCACACACTCGCTCGCTCTCTCCCCGGTCTCCGTCTCCCACACACAATCTGACAAATACATCGACATACAGTAATCTCCGCTTCTAACAAGGGCGAACAAAACATCAGCAGGATGTATCGATTTTTGTTTGTTTGCTGCAGAGGCCACGACCCCAGTTTTGCTATGTAAATGACCCAGTTTATCACCAACCTCGGATATAACAAACACAAAAATGTGTTATCTGGAGATTTGTTTCGAAATCAAGAAGTTTCCGTACTGTCAACTCATTTCACTTGGGGGGAAAAAAGAAGAAGTGCCATTTGGATTACACTCCTTACGCAGACGTAGAATACGTGGAGACTTAATCCAAGTTTTTAAAATTTATAAAGGCATCGACGACGATAAAGTGGAACGACTTTTTTGCAGCACCATTCTGTGACAGAACCCGAAATTCTGAAGGGAAAATCTTTGTACAGCACTGTAACACTAACCTGCGCAAGTTTTGTTTTACCAACAGAGTTGCCATTGTTTGGAATGACCTACCAGTTTCATTTTTTTAAAAAAGCACCTAATATAAATTCTTTTAAAAACCAGCTGGACGAATTACCAAATTTAAAGAGATTTTTTTTTTATTCCTATGATGAATGATTTTATAGGAAAATTGCATGCATAGCAGACCCATAAAGTAACTAAAGAAAGAAAGGACATTTGTAAAGGCCTCACGGCCTATTTTGTCCTCACAATACTACTACTGCTACTACAACATTAACCCGTCCGCTGTCCAAAAAAAACTTGAACAACTGCAAGAGGTGTAGATCCTCGTGAGCCCCCGCAGTTGCGGGGGCTCACGAAGATCTACACCTCTTGCCGACACCACTTTGTATCTACCTTGGACGAGTTAAGGTCTCTTGCATAAATAAGCACCCACTAATCCGATACATCTAACCAAACTACAGACATGACGAGAGGTAGATCAAAAGCGATGCGTGCACATCAGCGACAACCAGTCAGAACATAACTCCCCCCCCCCCCCTCAACCCCCGGCCCACCCCCCCCTGGACGAAATCAGCGAGAGCTGGAAGTCCGTATCCTTTAAAAATAGCATAGCATAGCAGGTCTCTTGCGTTGATTTAGCCCACTGAGGCTAAAAGCTTCAAATTTGTACACTGCCATATGCAAGCTACATTATAGTACTTACAGATAAGGATATAGACCAATGGCTTCAGTTCAAGGGTGGTGCCAGAATAGCTTGGCGCCTAGAGGCGCCAAGCTATTCTGGCCCTACCCTTGAACTGTTTTAGTCAAACTTGTTTCACACACTTGTGTATTCCGAATGATAAGGGTTAACCAAGACTTCAGAAACACAGATTGCGTCCGCCGGCAGCGACTGAAAGGGTTAATGCAAAATCACGCAGACAGCAACATGAGATGTTAATGTTAACCCGTTCAGTGCCGGTTGACGCAGACAGTGTTTCTGCACTCTTTTATTAATTTGTCATCCCAAAATGTCCTAGCTCCCCAGGAACATGGACTCGAAGTGGCGTCAGCAAAAGGCATAGATCCTCATAGCCCCCGCAACTGCGGGGGCTCATGAGGATCTATACCTCTTGCCGCTGAGTGGCGTTCGGATTTTCTCGGCACTGTGAACGGGTCAATGCCAACCACGCAGACAGGAAAATGCACCGTTAACCCTTATCATTCGGAATACACCAGTGTGTGAAATAAGTTGGACTAAAATAGTTCAAGGATAGTGCCAGAATAGCTTGGCGCCTCTAGGCGCCAAGCTATTCTGGCACCGTCCTTGAATGAAAGCCATTGGTCTGTATCCTTATCTTTAAGTACTGCAATGTAGCTTGCATGTCGGCTGTGTACAAATTTGAAGCTTTTAGCCTCAATATATGGGTTCTAAGTACCGACGCATTGTTCCTCAAATAAACCTGATCAACGAAGAACTAACCACGACAACCAACCGGGCAGAACACGTGTTCCTTTAAGTACTGCAATGTAGCTTGCATGTCGGCTGTGTACAAATTTGAAGCTTTTAGCCTCAATATATGGGTTCTAAGTACCGACCCATTGTTCCTCAAATAAACCTGATCAACGAAGAACTCAGTAACTTGACCACGACAACCAACCGGGCAGAACACGTGTACCTTTAAGTACTGCAATGTAGCTTGCATGTCGGCTGTGTACAAATTTGAAGCTTTTAGCCTCAATATATGGGTTCTAAGTACCGACCCATTGTTCCTCAAATAAACCTGATCAACGAAGAACTCAGTAACCACGACAACCAACCGGGCAGAACACGTGTACCTTTAAGTACTGCAATGTAGCTTGCATGTCGGCTGTGTACAAATTTGAAGCTTTTAGCCTCAATATATGGGTTCTAAGTACCGACCCATTGTTCCTCAAATAAACCTGATCAACGAAGAACTAACCACGACAACCAACCGGGCAGAACACGTGTACCTTTAAGTACTGCAATGTAGCTTGCATGTCGGCTGTGTACAAATTTGAAGCTTTTAGCCTCAATATATGGGTTCTAAGTACCGACCCATTGTTCCTCAAACTGATCAACGAAGAACTAACCACGACAACCAACCGGGCAGAACACGTGTACCTTTAAGTACTGCAATGTAGCTTGCATGTCGGCTGTGTACAAATTTGAAGCTTTTAGCCTCAATATATGGGTTCTAAGTACCGACCCATTGTTCCTCAAATAAACCTGATCAACGAAGAACTAACCACGACAACCAACCGGGCGGAACACGTGTACCTATTATTTCTCACTCTTTAACTTTCAGATGCCCGTGTCCAGCCCCACGCAAACATAATTTTCTCATCTATCCTCCTGTCTTTTCCCGCACCCGAGCTTATACGCAGTCATCGAGACGGGGATAGGGGTGGGGGGGGGGGGGGGGGAGGAGAGGCAATCAAACGGCTCCGACACAAAACCAAACCGATAACCAAACGACAGACGGGAAATGCACACTCGGTCAGCCCCACGCTTCCCCTTGCTAGAGACATAGATCCTCATGAGCCCCCGCCCCTGCGGGGGCTCGTGAGGATCTATGTATCTTGCTGGTCCCATTTGCGTGCGCGTGTCTCGGGTGGACGAAGACGTGAAACTCTGAAGCAACAGACATAGTGGTAATAAGGCACCAGACGATCCCTTCCGTTACTGTATGCATTTTACCAGTGTTTGCGCGAGCGTCGTTCGCATGGAAGAGTTTCTCATGAGCCCTGCGCAGAGGACCTGTTGCACTGGTCTGTGAAACCCAAAACCAGTTAACCCTTTTAGCCCCAAGGTCCCATTTCTCAAATTCTGGAGGTGTTGCCTAAAGACTATGTACCAGTTGTTAGGAGATGGATTGATCATGATAATTCAAGGGTAGTCGTCAGATGAGCTTATGGATTGATCATGATAATTCAAGGGTAGTCGCCAGATGAGCTTATGGATTGATCATGATAATTCAAGGGTAGTCGCCAGATGAGCTTATGGATTGATCATGATAATTCAAGGGTAGTCGCCAGATGAGCTTGGCGTCTTCGGGCGCCAAGCTCATCTGGCACTACCCTTGAATTATCATGATCAATCCATCTCCTGCTGCAGGGTCCCGGGCCTAAAAGGGTTAATCCATTTTAAAAAAAGAAAAGATTTTCATTGTTACAATCAGTAATCTATTAAGGCAAAAGACATCTATTTTATTGTGAAAAGCAGGATTTTCATTGAAACATAATGAAAATAGTGCTTTTCACAAAACATACTTTGCGCACTGCCTTACTTACGGCAAAATACAAGTCCATTTCTGTGACTAGCGAAATTTTCATTGTATTACAATGAAAATTGCAAGTTTCACACAAAAAATGGACTTAGTCTTTTGCAATCACATGGCGGTGTACTTCAGACTTTCTCTCAGCGACTGGCACAGATGAGGCTCATACAAATTTGCGCCTCTAGTGTTATTTTTTTTACATCTGTGTGCTGGACTGCTATTTTAGAATTGCACGCAGATATACATTTGATTTTGAATGTAACGAAGAGGTGAAGTCATGTCGCGATCAGCGTATAATAATTTTCTCCATTTACATAATAATAATAATAATAATAATAATAATAATAATATAACAATTTTCATGAGCGTGCTGGTCTGTAATTTTGGAGCTTACGGCATTGGCCGTAAGCTTCAAAATAACAGACCTGCACGCATTTACATCTGTGTACCTCTGATGAGCGTGGTTCTGAGGGGTGAGGGGGGGGGGGGGGGCTCGGTGCAAGGCAATTTTCCGCTTGCAATATCTTCTTGGCCACAATATGTGGGAAGAGAAAATATCCCTTGCTGGAGAGATCGATACTATCTCGCGAATAATCAAACATTCCGAATGCGCAGAGAAATTACGGCAAAGTGCGGACGGTTAAAAAATACCGACTGGGAAAAAAGAAAGAAAAAAAAAAAGAAGAAGAAAAGACAGCTGAAATACAGGAGGCCAGGCGATCGAGCTTTTTACTGAAATGCGACAACCGTTGCGCCACCGCGTGGACAACGCTTGTCGTATTTCAGTAAAAAGCTCGAACGTATTATATGGACTAAGACTGATATGAAAATGTCGGGGTGGGTGAGGATGGAGTCGTGCGCATTACATCCCTAACTTGCGCGCGCATGTAGCCGTATGCTTGGAACCCAAAGTGCACGCACGCACGCACGCACGCACGCACGCGCGCGCGCGCACGCACGCACGCACGCACGCACGCGCACGCACGCATGCACGCACGCACGCACACGCACGCACGCACGCACGCACGCACGCACACACACACACACACACACACACACACACACACACACACACACACACACACACACACACACACACACACACACACACACTGTATAACTCACCCGCTGATGATATTAGCTGTCTTGGGAAGCCATAAGTAAAAAAAAAAAAAACACCAAACCCCCCAAAAAACAAACAAACAACCAAACAAACAATTAAACCAACGTAAAGTCATGCAACGCAAATAATAAAACAAACGCATTTAGGACGTCAAAAAAAAAAAAAAAAAAGGATGCAAAAGGCCCCAAAATCCGCTGTATATATGTATTCTGTCCAACTTAAACTGAAAAAAGAAAATTGATTGATTGATTGTACATTGCTTAACGTCCCGACAGCAACAAGGCTTTCTCAGGACGTGCCTGCACTGCTTGTGAAAAAAAAAAAAAAAACAGAAAATTGAATGTATGTCGCCAGCCGGTCAAATACGTTACATAAACCTACAACATGGGGCCTAAATAAAGCTAAGACCATTTAGCAGCACACATCCAATATCAAGAGCTACAGGCAGTGCAGACAGTAGGGAGAGTTTTAAAAAGGCAAATACAGGTGAATGGACAAAGGGTAGACAGAAACACATGCCCCAGAATAGAGAGAAAAACCCACCCTGTGGGGCTGACCAGGGTGACCCTGGGAACTAAAAAATACCAAACCCCACCCAAGTCCCCCAAGGCAGACCCGGGTGGGGTGAAAAAAGAAAAGGTTTCTGACAACTGCCAAAGCGACAGAAACGAAGGAACGAACGAACGAAACTTTATTTTCCAAGGATTGAGATATTATTAGGCGCGCAGGCCTTTCTTACAATCTGTCCTTGCTAAGATACTTACAAATAAAAGGAACATCAACCAAACAACAAAAACTAACTAGATATAAACATCACACACACACACACACACACACACACACACACACACACACACACACACACACACACACACACACAAAGACATACACATACATGTACTCGTGCAAATGCGCACTTTTGTACATACACATACACACGTACGTGCGCACATGCCTAACATTTAAGTAGGTAGGATATTTTGGGTACTACCAAAACAAGTTGGAAAACAGAACAAACAATTTGGAGGCTAAATGGGAAGCAGAAAAAAAAAAAAAAAAAAATTAACGAAAAGTGAGAACATGAAGCGTATCATGTCTCGAAACAAAGAAGAAGAAAGGATCAGCATTTCGTAGTCTTAGAAAGGTAATCATGTACTCTACTTTTAAAGAGAGAGTGGGACGTTTTTTTGTTAAATAGTGGGAGCAAGCGAGTTCTACAAAAGAGCGCCTGAATAAGACGGGCTAGATTTGAACAGGTCTATACTGACGGGGCCTTTTTATAGGGAGACTGTTCCTGGAGGTGCTGTATTTCTTTTCAGTTGGCGAAAAAAGCCTAGATAAGTAAGATGGGGCTTTGCCGTATCAATACACATTTATTTAGCGAGAGGTGTTTAACCAGAGGGAGAAGTTCGATGGCCTGCAGCTTGGCATCAGTGGATAAAGACAAATCAGGGAGGATAAGCTTAGCAGCGCGCTTGTATAGTGAGTTTATCTTCTTGAAGTTATTTTCACTGCAGCCATCCCATATTGTTCAGGCATAATCAATGTGTGTTTAATGTAGGCATTAAAAAATAGTTCGCGCGTCTTAAGGTCAATGATCGTTTTTAAGTTTGGAAAGTAGAAACAACTTTTTGGACAAATTCTTTCTCATATAGAATAGGTGGTTTTGCCAGCTTAGATCATCATCCATTATTACTCCAAGCAGGCGGTGTTGACGGACCTGCTCAACTGGGGTGGAGTCAAAAGAAAGGCTGAGCGATGGGGGTTTGAGCTGTTTCTGGCGGGTTGTGATAAGCATGCCTTTTGTTTTTGTGGGATTTACAAGCATGCGATTTTCATTACACCACCGACAGACTTCGTGAAGACTTTCTTGAAGATTACTTGCAATTTAAGGCACAGTTTTACCAGCGGAATGTAATGTTGAGTCATCGGCAAACATGTCACACTCAGTCTCAGTACACGTTACATGTAACGGTAGATCGATAATGAAGATACAGAACAGTGGGGAACTCCACACTCGACAATTTTTTCAGAAGAACATTTTCCATTGACGTAGACTGTTTGTGTTTTTGTTGTAAGACAGGAGTTCAGAAACGAATGAACTGACGGGCTCTTATTGTTGAAGTAGGTGGCAAGCTTTTTCAGTAAGATGGTATGATCGATAAGATCGAACGCTTTCCTTAGATCCAAGAAGACAGCACCAGCCATTTTATTATAATTTATGCTGTTGACCCACGAATTCACTATTCGTGCGAGTGCAATGTGACATGAATGCTCGGGACGAAAACCTGACTGGTACTGACATAATAGGGACATTTCTTCAAGAAAATCCAGAAGATGTTTGTGAACATGCTTTTCCAGAGGCTTCGAGAGAACCGATAGAAGGGAAATGGGGGCGAAAATTATTAATTTCAGAGGAATCTTTCGCTTCAGGAACAGGCACTATTTTTTTTTTTGGTTGATTTTTTGAAAGCTACAGGGAAGACATTTTTTTGTATACAGGATATAAATGTATGTAAGAGGTTCCACTATGTATGGTTGCGGCAGGTCAAGGATATATCCATTGATACCATCACTGCCCGAAGACGTTTTCTTTTTTAGGATAGAAATGTACAGACGCGAAACAAGCACCAGTGATCTGAAATTGGTAAGGGAATTTGTCCATCTACTAATCACAGGCACGGGATGACCGTTGCTTATTCGATCACCACTATAATACGGGCAGCGGGAAATTCCTACAGTGTTACAGAGCTATTATCTAATGGTCATCCCATGCCTGTGATTTCCATCTAGTAAATCAATAAACCGTATGTCCAATTTCGCATGGGAGACAGTGCGACACACTGACGTGACTGAAAACAGTCCATGTCACTCAGTCCATGGCAACAAGACATACATTCTCATGAGCCCCTGCGGATGCAAGGGGCTCATGAGAATTTATGCCTCTTGCAGATGGAACAGGCTTGCTGAAGGGCTGTTTTCGCTGAGCCCAACCCCCCCCCCCCCCCCCCCCCCCCTGAAATTCAGCTTCTTAGGCTTTTGAAAAAGCTGAATCAGTCTCCAGCACCGGAGACTGTCTGCAAAGGATTTCAACAATATATCGTAAATATCGAAGAAAGAAGAACAAAGGGAAATGGTTTCTGTTTGCTCAATGATTCACTGCATGATGCTTTGGACCCGCTCCCCCCCCCCCCCCCCCAAAAAAAAAAAAAAAAAAAAAAACCACCCCAAAAAACAAACAAACAAAAAACCAAAAAAAAAAAAAAAAAAACCAACAACAACAAGAAAACAAACCAACACCCCCCCAAAAAAAAAACAACAACAACAAACAAACAAAAAAAAAAACCCCCAAAACACCCCAAAAAACAACAAACAAACAAACAAAAAACACCAACAAAACACCAACAAAAAACCCAAGACCAAACAAAAAAAACAAGAAAACAAACCACAAACAACAACAAAACAACAACAAGCACACAACAACAACAAAACCACAAAAAAACAAAACAAAAACAAACAAACCAAAAACAACCAAAGGAACAAACAAGAACTGTGAAACTGACATCACAGCCATCGGGGCATCAACAGGCCCCTATGATCACAGCAGATCAAGGAACTGATGATGTTAGGTCTGTGCTACTGTAACGTCCATTCCTTGTGCTGCTGTGACGTCCGCCATCCCTTGCGGTGTTGCGACAGCAATGCCACGTGGTGGGCCTACGTGTATGGTAAGACTGGTGGCAGCAGACTATGCTCACACCTCTGCTAGTACCAGAACAACAGGTACAGCTGTAGAAAAGATGTCACATTTACCGAGTCCATTACCGAAGTGCTATCTCCCTCACACTGCAATGCACCCTTTCTCTGAAATCTTCACCGTAGGTTGAAACCCTGATGACTCCGCAGTCCGCGAAAAAGAAGCCGCTGAGCCGATCTCGGCCAGCAAGAGGCATAGATTCTCATGAGCCTCTACAGGTGCAGGGGCTCATGAGAATCTATGCCTCTTGCAGATAGCCAGATTTCTCGCTTACAACGTATGTCTGCACGCGATTTCTGAGGCGCTAAAAGCGCAAACAAGGTCTAACGCCAAAGTTTATGAGGAGACGACAGGGGCTAATCCATCGCAGCATAAATTCCTGCCAGCCTCCGTCAGCGGCAAACATGAAAGGGGAAAAAAAAAAGAAAAAAAGATAACCTTGCAGATAGAAAGTTTGGTTTGCGCGGCGCGATGACATCAGTCCACCAGGCTATTTCACAAGACACCGGCGCACGACAAACAGTCCGCTAATGAGAAAACGCAACCGTGAATCAGTCTTCAGAGTCGGTAACAGCGAGTAAGGCGGTCACGCCCACAGGCAGAGGGTGACGCACTCGTGATAGGTAATTTAGTTTGCCGTCGTTTACCGGCGAAACCTATGGTGAGTTCAGTTTCAAATCACTGTTGTTTAGGTAAATGTATCTGTGGTTACTCTAAACCCAATAAATTCAGGCCAATTAGTACAGAGCATCATCATTCATGACGACATAATGATGACGCTTCTAACAGCAGAGCAGAAATGACGGGACTGCCTGACTGACGGACAATCACATGCATCTTTTTCAATCGGTCCTTGTTAACTCATTACATCCTGAGGAGACAGCTTTCTTTTGCTTTTTTTTTTTACTGAAAAGATAGGCACCTTAAAAATATTCATTATTATGAATTTTTAAAAAAATCCTTTGAAGTCTACATCACAGTTCTGGAGACAGATAGGCCATGACAGTTCATAGGTGGTGTCAGAATAGCTCGGCAGACATCAAGAGACTGGGAACCACCTGGAGTAGAATCGAAGGAGAAGCACAGGACAGGAGTTGCTGGAGGTCTCTCGTCGACGGCCTATACCCGGGTAGGGGTGACAGGCGTAAGTAAGTAAGTCAGAATAGCTCGGCGCCAAGCTATTTCGACACCACCCTTGAACTATTATGGTCCATGCACCGAGCATGTCGTAGCATGTCAGGGCATTAAATAATAATAATAATAATTACGGTATTTATAATGCGCTTATCTTATAATAATTATAACTCTAAGCGCACACTCACAACTCGCGCACGCTTTAGACAATGACTCACGTACCACAAACAGTGAAATACATTACGACGGTCAGCTTGGGGTGGGGAGTGCGGTGATATAGTGCTAAAACTGTTGAAAGAGGTGAGTTTTGAGGGCGGACTGGAAGGAGGAGAGAGAGTGTTTCTGACGGAGAGAGAGTGGGAGAGTGTTCCAGATGGATGGACCGTAGACGGAGAAGGAGCGGGGACCGAAAGTGTTAAGTTTGGTGCGAGGGATGTGGAGGCGGAGAGGGTCGGAGGCAGAGCGGAGGGAGCGGGAAGGTGTGTAGGGGTGAAGTAAGTTGGAGAGATAGGCAGGAGCGCAGTTGTTCAGGGATTTGTAGCAGAGAGACAGAACTTTGTATTGGATGCGTTGGGGGATGGGGAGCCAGTGAAGGATTTTGAGCAGGGGTGTGATGTGGTCGGATTTTTTCTTTCTGAGGACGAGACGGGCAGCATTGTTCTGGACGCGTTGGAGAGTGAAGATGGTGGAGTGAGGGAGACCGGAAAGGAGAGAGTTGCAATAGTCGATGCGAGATAAGATGAGAGAGACAGCAAGTTTGGTGGCAGCTTCGGTAATGAGGTATTTTCTGATCTGACTGATGCGGCGAAGGTGGAAATAGCATGCCTGGGTCGTGGCGGAGACGAAGTTGGTCATGGACAGAGAGGAATCGAGGATGACGCCGAGGTTCTTGGCCGAGTCAGAGAGGGAGATGGGGGTGCTATCGAGTTGAAGGTGGAGAGAGGGAGGGAGCTGGGAGAGTTTTTGGCGAGTGCCTACCAGCATGGCTTCCGTTTTGTCGTCGTTCAGTTTCAGCTTGTTTGCTGTCATCCAGTTTTTCACGTCTTTGTAGCAGTCAGCCGTGCGAGTCAGTAGTGACTGAGTGTTGTCGAGTTTGTCTTTGTCTTGCAGTTGTGAGTCGTCAGCGTAGAGGTGGTGGTGTATGCGGTGAGACTGGATGATGTTGGACAGAGGAGAGGTGTAGAGTGTGAAAAGGACCGGGCCCAGGACGGATCCCTGTGGAACTCCGCAGGAGAGCGTTACCGGGTTGGAAGAGACGCCGTTGATGGTGACGGACTGCTGTCTGTCAGAGAGGTAGGAGAGAAACCAGGAGTGAGCAGAGTCAGTGATGCCGAAGGAGTGGTGGAGTCGGTGGAGGAGGATAGAGTGGTCTATAGTGTCAAAGGCGGCAGAGAGATCGAGTAGTGTAAGAAGGGAGATGTTGCCAGAGTCAGTGGAGAGAAGGCATTATGGGTTTACAAAGAGGCACAGTCTCCTTGTTAGTCAGTGACAGGTCCCAGACCACAATCAACCTCCCCTACAGTCCCATCTGTTAAAATGCCTTAGCCTTAGTCTGTCTCAGTCATACTTAATTTGTCAATCCTCCTAAACACCACTACCGCCCACTTGCTGCACATTTGCCATGCACAAAATCCCCCCAAAAAACATAACGACATCCATCAGCCGTCTCATTTCCTGGCTAAGAACCTGATTCTGTACCATCCTACATCCAAGCGCAGCCAAAACTGGTACACACCTCAAATCACCATCCTCTTGGCAACTCAATCCGCTGGTTAAGCCAAGGCTGGTATGAATCAAAGCACCAAACATGTCTCTTCTCATCTATCAAGAGATTTCAAGCAAATTCCAACATACTGCCTGTGTACAAAATGCCAAAGAAGGCAGAAGATTTTTCTTAAAAACACCGGTCCTTAAAACACCGGTCCTTAAAACACCGGTCCTTAAAACACCGGTCCTTTTACTGCCTCACTTACCTCACTTAAAACATTTTTTTATGTCCATTAATGTAGTCTGTAGCAATGGCAAGTTTGCAAATTGGCGATTCTTTCTGTCAAAACGTTTACCGTTGTCAAATAAAGTATCATCATGATCATCATTTGAATATGTACTGTGACCTGTACAATCTTGTCTCCTCGAGCAAGCAGCCAGTACCGATGGCTGCTTTGCACAAGGGAGCCAAACTAGAATACACACTTACTGTCACAGTAGAAGGTGAAGCACATGTTCATGAGGGTCTTAGCTGGCGAGAAGTCCTCGGCCTCGTTACACTCGAAGAGACACACGGCCAGGTACTGCACCAGGCGGAAAAAGATCTGCTCCTGAACCCTCTTGTTGTTCACACGCTGAAAAACGACACACAATCATCCCCAGAATTTACATACAAAAAGAATGGTAGGGTGGCGGAGAGGAGGGGTACCCCTTACCGTTTTCAAGAGTACTCCCCAGAAAGACCCACTCAGGGAGTACGCCACAAGCACTAAGCACATCTATTCATATAAGATTCTTAGCATCTCACTTGAATAGAAGTTTACTTAACTCATTCAGCCCGACGGCCGTATTTCCCAAATTTTGGAGGTCTCATCTAATGACTATGCACCAATTGCAGGAGATGGATCGACCATGATAATTTAAGGGCAGTGCCAGATTAGCTTGACAGGCGCCAAGCTAGTCTGGCACTATCCTTGAATTATCATGGTCAACCTATCTCCTGCTGTAGAGCGTCAGAACGTAATGGGTTAAGGCAAACTCCCGGAGTGAGTCTCTCTGGGTAGTCCTCCCGCAAACAGCACGGGTGTGTTTCTCAACAAACAAACGTTATACTAACGCGGTTGGATACTGGAAATGTGTATATTTAGGAAAGACTATAGATGACGAGTACGGAATTGACAGACGTGACTGTGACGATAAATGCTTGATGTAGTGTGCAAGATGAGCGAGCGAGAAGGAGGCAGGCAAACTCCTTGGTTGTAAATTAACCCATGTAGCCCTGGCGAACTACAGCAGGAGGTAGATCGACCATGATAATTCAAGGGTAGTGCTGGATGAGCTTGGCGCCTGATGGCGCCAAGCTCATCCGGCACTACCCTTGAATTATCGTGGTGGATCCAACTCCTACAACTGGCGCATAGTCGTTAACCCTTACCATTCGGAAATACACCAGTGAAATAAGTTTGACTAAAATAGTTCAAGGGTAGTGCCAGAATAGCTTGGCGCCTCTAGGCGCCAAGCTAATCTGGCACCACCCTCAAACTAAAGCCATTGATCTATATCCTTATCTGTAAATACTATAATGTAGCTTGCATATGGCAGTGTACAAATTTGAAGCTTTTAGCCTCAGTATGATATGGGTTCAGCGACATCGCCAAAATTTGAGAAAAAGGCCGTGTCGTAAGATGTATTTTGTAAACTTATCGCGAACAAAGTCTTCAATACCCCACTGAAGCCCCATCACCGGACCACTACGTTTTGAATTGTTAACCCTTTGGGTGTCGGTGGCAATTTTGGTCGGCAGGAACAAAAGGTCAAAATAACACCATTCGAGACGTGCGGCATACTGCGTTCACTCCATTGGTTGCCTATCACATAATAGTACAATACACAGTTCTGTCCATCTGTCATACCTGTCTGTCTCCTTCTACTGGCCCTGTCTATCTTTCTGAGCTTCTTTATCTGTACACACCTTCAAGACAGCTCCGTTCTTCAGCAGACACAAAACTATTACGCATTCCGACTGTGAGAACTAAGTCTTTTGGCGAGAGGTCTTTATCCTACCAAGGACCATTTCTTTGGAATAAACTCCCACAGTTCCTCAGATATTTTGAATCAGCCAATAGTTTCCGGAAGTCTTTAAAGACGCATTTATTCCTTTAAACATGCATTCAATGTTATAATTCTTCTTTTTATCAACATTTCGTTGTCAGTGAGAGCTGTCTAGTGCATCCTTTATTAGTTTCATGGTACACGTATATCATTTTGTGTGTGAATTTTTGTTTGTTGGTGTGTCCATTTTGTTATTCTTATTTTTCTTGTAAATCGTGTTGTGCGAGTGTGTATGTTAGGACATATATAATATGTGTTGTAGGATACAAGGTGTATGTATGTTAGTATGTCATTTGTAAGGCGCCTAGAGCCTTTTTATCGAAAGTATATGCGCCTTAAAAATATACATTATTATTATTATTTATTATGCCGCGTATCCGGATGCGGCACATCTCGAAAGATGCAACATCCTTGAAATATACAAGAAAAGCAAAAAGAAAGACAAAACTATTCTATTTCTAAATGTCAGGCCCGTCTGGGTCATGACGCATGCTCGTGAGTGATGTATGTAGAAAATTGGCAACTGAACGATTCCTTTCCGAAGTTTAGCGAAAGTGTACACGCTAAAAAGCCAAGGACCGAAAATGCACATTCTGGATGGCGCCAACGATCGCCTACGCAACAGTGGTACCTGTCGTCACCCTCTATAATGCGAGCGGTAGAGCAAAACTACCACAGTAAAACTCTGCGTGTAACAAGGACAGGTATAACAAAACTCAGGTATAGGTCGTTTGACATCCGACCGCACAACGTTTTTCCCAAATATTTACGCAAAGAAACACTTTTCTGTACCCCTTTAAGAACAAATATCACCTAGTGCCAATTGACCTAATATGGAATATTATTACTGAACTAATATGATTTGTCGATTTTGCTGTACAGTCGTTAAAAAAAAAAAGAAAAAAAAAAGGTGAAAACATAAGAACAAGCCATTTTCAGTACCCTAATAGAGGGCAGACTTCAATATCGATGTCAAGCATGCTAACTTCATGTATGCCTGCGCTGCTTCAGGCTTGAAAACTTGGCCAATTCACATCAAAATGGATCTTTCTTACACTGGCTTAATTTATTCGGGGCACATTTAGGGACGTAAATTCAGTTGTTTCAAGAGAAAAATCTTAATTGTTACGACTGTACAGTAAAGCTGACACAATGTTCGAGTTTCTTAAAAGTAAATCGTATCAGGTCAACTGTCACTGAATGATATTTGTTCTAAGATTGATACAAAAAAGTGGTTCTTTGCGGAGATATTTGCGAAAAAAAGGTGCGCGCCGATGTTAAGCGACCTATATAGCAACACTTCGCCCGACCACATGTTCTGCATGCAAATTTACTTAATTTATAGCAAACTCTGGACATAAGAGCAAGAATCACAGGGCGTCATCAATTCATATATGACATACCACACCAAGACGTGAATCAATGATGTTAGTTCAAGGGTGGTGTCAGAATAGCTTGGCGCCTGTAGGCGCCAAGCTATACTGGCACCACCCTTGATCTATCATGGTCGATCAGCCTTCAGAACTGTGGTGATGTCTTCAGAGGACAAAAACCCTTATGGCTCGAGTGCATGACTGATCCATAACATTTATCCGACCTCTTGTGTCCTTGACCTCCCATGGCCCTGACCTTTCTGACATGTCACTCATACGAGCAGGCGTTTAAATGTCAAATGACAATAGTGCCTGCAAAATCCTATGAAATGTCAACTTACGTGCATTTTTCGCATATCTGTTGACATCCTTTGACCCTTGACCTTTAAGAGTGGTCAGCCAAATTAGCTTGCATATGAAGATCTTATTATTCACTAGCCTTCTGCCAAGTTTGACTGAAATGTTTGCAAAAGTGCCATTAAAATTTACATTTTGTTCCCCCCCCCCCCCCCCCCAAAAGTCATGCTATATGCATTTACTGACCTCTTGTGACCCCTTGACCTTTGAGTAGAGTCGCCCAACTTAGCACGGGCAGGAAGGTCTTATCATACAATATCAGCATACGAAGTCTGGCTCTAAGGTTGATAATAGTATTTGATAAAAGGCTTTTTTTGTGTGAAAATAGGAAATTTTTCACGTATTTCTTGACCCAGTGACCTTGATCTTTCAGCAGGGTCACTGAAATTGGTACGTTTAGAAAGGTTTAGCCACAAAGCATTCTGGGGCCATGTTTAAAATCTGTCTTGAATAGTCTCCGAGAAAACGCCAAATTCAAGTTTACCATTGATGACAGACGACAGAGAGACAACGGAGGCCCAATATACAGAGTCACATTTGCTATCGCACATGAGCCAAAATCTAGGCGATTTATTATGCATCCCTAGTGGATGTACGGTAATACAGCAGTCATACGGCGGTAAATATGTATTCTGTATATCTCTGCCAAATCCAAAAGGGCAGGGTGGGTATGCAGTGCAAGACAGGGAGTGATGGCTTTTGTGTGCACATATGCGCTAAGCAACGGTAATGATGCTTACCTGTGAGTTGACATATCTGGCAAACCACAATCTCCCTGGAGCATACTGCAACAGAACAACAGAATCACAATTGGCTTCATTATATACGAGTAAATATCGAGATAAAATATTCTAGTCATGCATTAATACACTGAAAAGTTTCCTGCCAACACACAGAATGTCAGACACATTAAAAAAAAAAGTTTTCAGCTAATACAGCAGGCAACAGGAAGAAAAGCCTATAGGCATAACATGATTTGCAGTCTGGGCATAATCCATTTAACCCCACCCGGGTCTGCCCTGGGGACTTGTGTGGGGTTAACTACTTTTTAGTTCCCAGGGTCACCCTGGTCAGCCCCACAGGGTGGGTTCCCCTTCTATTCTGGGGCATGTGTTTCTGTCTACCCTTGGTCCATTCACCTGTATTTGCCTTTTTAAACTCTCTTTACTGTCTGCGCTGCCTGTAGCTCTTGATATTGGATGTGTGTTGCTAAATGGTCTTAGCTTTATTTAGGCCCCATGTCGTAGGTTTATTTAACGTATTGGACCGGCTGGCGACATACATTCAATATTCTGTTTAGTTTTTTTCTTCACAAGCAGCGCCGGCACATCCTGAGAAAGTCTTGTTGCTGTCGGGACGTTAAGCAATGTACAATCAATCATAATCCATTTATATGTGACACTACAACAAGACGTGGATCGACCATGATAGTTTAAGGGTGGTGCCAGGACAGCTTGGCGCCTGTAGGCGCCAAGCTATTCTGGCACCAACCTTGAACTATCATGGCCAATCGGCCTTCAGAACTGTGGTTTTGGCCTTCAGAGGAAAATTCTAACTTTGGGATTTTTTACATTTGCGTTGCAACGTGTTAACCCCTTCACTGTCGAGAACACTTGAAAGCAAACCAACAGCAAGAGACACAGATCCTCGTGAACCCGGCAGTGTTTGCGGGGGCTCATGAGGATCTAAAAGACTCTAGCTGACACCACTTTGTATCCATGATCCTTTTTGGGGCCCTGAGCGTTGAAAATAACAACTATTTTAGAAACACAGTTTGCGTCCACTGGCATGGTAAGGGATAAAGCAAGTGGGTCAGGATGAAAAGGGCATGGCGTGTGAGTGTGTGCACGCGATGATGATGATGATGATGATGATGATGATGATGATGATGATGATGATGATGATGATGATGATGATGATGATGATGGTGTGTGTGTGTGTGTGTGTGTGTGTGTGTGTGTGTGTGTGTGTGTCTGTTACGTGGTGAAGTCATAGTCGTAGTATGATAAACACACCAGACGCACGCACGTAAGGTTCTTTTAACTCATTCTACCCCATCACCGAAATCCCCAAATGTTGCCGTTGTTCTCTGAAGACTGCACTGCAGTGCAGGACACAGCTCGACCATGATAGTTCAAGGGTGATGCCAGAATAGCTTGGCGCCCCTAGGCGCCAAGCTATTCTGGCATCACCCTTGAACTATCATGGTCGATCCTTATCTTGCTGTGGTGTGTCTGGGGTAGAATGAGTTAAATAAACTTCATTCAGCTGCAACCCGTCACACGTGGCTTAAGGATGTAGACAATACTGGATTAACAGTTCCAACAATATTTTAATTCAGCGTTGCAATCTCCACACAATGCATTTCCAAATGCACCTACACTGATACAATGTCTTCTCTTCTGCAAATGTCAACACTGGCGACACAAAGTTCCTCACACAACATACCAACACCACCGTTACGCTGCGTCTCTCACAATGTACACCCTATACGGGCTACGTACCTACCATAAACCGTGTGTCCCTACAACTGACAATGCGTGACAATGTACTCCCGTGCTTCCCAGCACAAAGTTTTTATAGTATAAAAACTTTCTAGAATAATCCAACGAGTAAACACAACGCAACTAATCAGAACGGAAAACGTAACCGAACTCATAAATATTAATAAAAGAAGAACTTTCTCGAATGACTATAATAGTCTACAAAATTCGACTGCTCATTTCAACCCCAAATCCCAGTATGTAATGATATCACACAAAAATATGGCAAACCATTTACGACTTTTCACAACACGCAAAGAACGGCTGCTAATTTCACACGCACAGTAAACAACTATGACTAGCCGCTTTGCTACTATGTTACAAAAAAATGTTGCTTACTCTTTTGACGTCACATGTACGAGGTCACTAGACAGCGCGACCCTGCTTCGAACGTTCTGGTTCGTTCTCAGATAATCTACACAAAACAAAAATCGACCGCTCTTCTCCGTGCGACTTTTCTAGAAGCTTCCGGACTAAAATTAGCGTATCATAACAAAGCCAAATCCGCTATCATGCACGAACGATAAAGAATCTCACTGAAAAGGTACGTGATACGTAACCATGATAGCTCAAATAAATATCGGATCGTTTCCTACGATATTTACATGCATGCTCTCACAGGACAACACAACCACAATCGTAACAGTGTCCTTCAATATATAGATATACATCGGTGTGTGCGCACTTAAACACTTACAACTTTGGGATGCTTGTTTAAATCAAAAAGCTAGGAGAAATGGCCACTTTGCAAAAAGTCAGTTGCCCCGCATGCGAGTCCGTAATTTTGTTAAGTTCACTGAAAATTATGCATGCAATAGATGAGTTCGGTAGTCAGTTTGCCCCTCATCAACATTCTTGAGGTCTTATGAGTGCGCAGACTGTACATAAAGATGGCGACTTTTATGAGGGGCGGTGGGATGTGTGCGCGGGAGGCGTGAGGGGTGGGGGGTGGGTGGGGCGGGGGGGTACTTAATCCGTCTCACACCCTCCCTCCCAAATGTGTCTGACATTTCCGCAGCTCATGCAAATCCGGCAAATGGGCATTCACCAGCTTATGGTTGGTTAGTTCGGGGTCTAACCCCTTAACCCCATGGCCGCATTTCTCAGACTATTGATCCGTCACCTAGCGACTATGTACCAGTTGCTGGAGACGGATCGACCATGATAATTCAAGGGTAGTGCCAGAATAGCTGGCACTACCCTTGAATTATCATGGTAGATCTATCTCATGCTGTAGTCCGTCGGGGCTCAATGGATTAATGTCCACGGCACCTTAATGATAATGGTCGGTTCTAACTGTGGGGATGGGGGTGGGAGGAATTAGGGTGGGAGCGGGGGAATGGGGGGGAGAGGGGGGGGGGGGGCTCAATGGATTAATGTCCACGGCACCGTAGTGATAATGGTTGGTTCTAACTTTGGTGATGGGGGTGGGAGGAATTAGGGCGGGGGAGGGGGGAGCGGGCGGGGGGGGGGGGGCCTCAATGGATTAATGTCCACGGCACCGTAGTGATAATGGTTGGTTCTAACTGTGGGGATGGGGGTGGGAAGAATTAGGGCGGGGGAGGGGGGAGCGGGGGGGGAGGGGGGGGGCTCAATGGATTAATGTCCACGGCACCGTAGTGATAATGGTCGGTCCTAACTCTGGGGATGGGGGGTGGGAGAAATTAGGGCTGTGGTGGGGGGGGGGGGGGGGGGAGCTATTGCCCAACGAGTACGACCAATGAATTTTGGCGCTCTGCAACTGTGCCACTTTCATTTACCAGAACCTCTCGACGGACGTGCCATGGAACAAGCCCGTCCTTTTTGCCGGGACTATCTGCTTATATGGACCGTAGGGTGCTCTGCCTCTTGCAGCATTGCATCGGCCCTACACTGATGTCTCTGCTTTTCAGAGAGAGGAAGTTACTTGGGTTTCAACATGAGACTGATCTGAAGGGTGCCAAGCAAATTGGTCCGGAAGGGTTGGTAGCCTTTTGCCTCGGGACCAAAACCAGTTTCACTGCGTGCGGTCATGTTACCCTTCTTCACTTCCAGAGCCAAACGCTTTTCTAACATTTCTCCATTTACTGAGAGTGCGTCATGCAAAGTGTGCTCATCCCCTAGCTTCAAAACGCGAATGACGGCATGACCTGTCGATGACAGATGAAGACTACCCAGCGAGTCATAGGTCGTCGGTCCCACGTCCGTCTGAGTGGGCACGGGCCCACTCAGACGGACGTCGGCCTGAGGGCCTCTTGCTCACTTGGATTGGGTCAAACTGACTTGACTGGTAACCCTGACAAGGAGCCAATGCAAGTGCAGAGAGCACAAGACCAAACCGAATATAATAAGACCTGTCTCCAGCAACATGTAGTTCTAGGGCACTGGGCCGCGTGCCGATGGCTCTGGACTTAAAACTGTCTGTGACTACAAGGATCAGACTGTTGAGAGAAGTGCTTAGTGAAATACTAAGAGACACGTCGCAACTAAAACGCCAAAGCGAGTGGACGGTGCTGATACATAAGCAGTCAAGCGTCTCTCTCTCTCTCTCTCTCTCTCTCTCTCTCTCACTCACTCACTCACTCACACTCACACTCACACACACACACACACACACACACAAACTATTGACGCTTATTTGTAACCCGTTCAGTGCCAGCTCACGCAGACTGTGTTTCTGCAATCTTCGTTGATTCAACAGCAAACAAACATAGGTGTCCCAGGAATCCACGATTCAAAGGGGTGTCATAAAGCGGTATAGATCCTCATGAGTCCCCGCAACTGCGGGGGCTCATGAGGATCTATATCTCTTGCAGCTGGGTGGTGTTCAAATTATCTCGATACTGAACTGGTTAAATTTGAAAGCCTTTGAAAAAAATATCAACCTTGCTTTTATGAAGACACTCAATGACAGTGCAAAAGCAGAATAAACAGTTCGGTAAAACTTCTCAAATCTATTGAACTCTAAAAAGTATGGTGTGCACTCCTTAAAATAAAACAAAAAAAACTCGGGATAGAAATTCATAATTCATAACTGGAAGTATGACTTGCTGTTCAACAGGTTTCAAATTTGAATGAAGCGTCAGTTATCGTTTTTTTTTTTTTTTTTCGCTTTGCTAGTTCTGTCACAGAACCGCCCACTCCTGTTTGCGTTGATACTGCGTTAGAGGCGACCCTTGAAAAAGAAGGGTACCCTCGCCTTCTCAGCCCGGTCTGACACGCAACAAGATATTGATCGTCCATGATAGACATCTAGGCGCCAGGCTGTTCTGGCGCCATGGTCGATCTATCTCCTGAACAGTAGTCTCAGAACGCCAATTTCTAACATGGGAACTGTGACGTTATGGCTTTATGCATGAACCTCTTTATGGTCAGTGCAAGCAAAATTATGTCTTTGACACTCAACACAGAATAATCCCATCAATCCAAGGAACACGGATGTGACTAGGCTCAGCAAGAGGCACAGAACCTCATGAGCCCCCGCAGATGCGGGGGCTCATGAGGTTCTTTGCCTCTTGCAGTTCGGTGGTGTTCGCATTTATTTTCCGATAGTGAAGGGGTTCATGGTACTAGCGCTTACAGCATACAGTCCAACATGTAATATTACTTTGAACAGAATTTCGTAATCATACAAACACAGATAAATGCTGTATCTGTAATTTGGTCAATTATGACAGCAAACACTCGAACACGAAATATTACTTTGAACAGAATTTCTCAATCATGCAAAAACTAATAAATGTCATCTGTAATTTGAACCGACTCACCTGACAGAGTTCACCAAATTTAGCCTTTTCCATCTGCGACATCTCATCACTGCAAACAGACAAACAAACTCTGCTTAGTTGTTGCGAGGATATGAAGAACACACACGGAAGCACTCACGCACGCACACACGATAGGAATTGCTTCAGAATGTACTTTGACCTATAGCAATAAAGAAACGAAACAAATATAAAATCACTCTTCTGACAAGACAAAAAATTAAACTGAATACATCAAGGCAGAGATTAAACTGAGTGACATTAAACTTCGCAGTCACATTTTGTACTGATGCTCTAAAGCAAGCAAAAATTCAACATCAGACGCCTGTGAAGTGTAATTAAACGGCAAAATCTGGTAGAAAGTTTTACTGCAAGCAACCGTTTTTGTATGTGAAGTGTGATTAAAACGGCAAAAAGTGATCGGAAGCTTACAGCAACCAAACTTCCAACATGAGATGCCTGTAAAGTGTAATGAAACGGCAAAGAAAAGAAAAAAAATCGAAGTTTTACAGCGACTAAAATTTCAACATCAGAAGCCTGTGAAACGTGATTAAACGGTGAAAACGCACAGCCGTTCTATACAGACGATCAAAAGAAATGCAACATCAACGAGAACATCCGAAACACCTCAGTGTTCCCGATGATCTCGATGATGTTGCATTTCTTTTGCTCGTCAGTGTATTATATCAATTGAAAATTTCACCGTCAGATGGCTGTGAATTGTGATTAAACCACAACGCATGGAAAAGGTCAGACGCCCGTTGCCAATCTCATTGGAATTGCCTGGCTTCTCCCAGCAAAATTATCCATCGTTTCTGGACCATATTGGTGAAACACCTCTTTGTTCTCTGAGCACGTCAACTTTTCTCGTTACTTCCAGAGAAAAGCAGGGATCTACGTCCACCGTGATAGGTCAAGGGTGGTGCCTGAATAGCTCGGCGCCTCCAGTCGCCGAGCTATTCAGGAACCACCCTTGACCTATCACGGTAACATGTATGGAGTGTACTGCCGGCAACTCTCAGAGGGGATTTGAACGTGAAAAAGTTAAAGGCCAGTCAAGAAGAAGAAAAAAAAAGTTCGATTCTTTCTATTATTTTCTTTTCTATCATTATTTTTTTTTTCTACCGGCTTTTTTAAAAACAAGATGGGTAGGGACTTAACTAAGACAAGGCCTCATCATTCCGACGTTGCAGTGGCAGGTCGCGATGTTTTACGAGCTAACTGGGACAAACAAAGTGTGATACCCATAGTGTGCAACAGTAGAAGGGCTGCGTGTGGACATCATGTGCGTATGTATGCTTTTGATCTTTCTGAGGCTGGGACGGTCCACGGCCAATTGGGCACGGTCCCCAAAACTCATCATCAACAAAACCACAAATACCTGGCAATGCCTATGCGAGAAGTCAACTCCACAATTTGATTACTCGATCATGATTTAATAGCGCTGTCGACCAACATCATTACAATGACCAAATATTATTCATAAGCAATCACATGATACTCGCACACGGACACAGTTTCGTATTAATGAAACAAATACCAACTCGGTGAAACTAAGGAATAAAAAGTTATAATTTGCAAAGTAAATGAGCAAATGGGCCACGGGAAATCGCTACGATCGTATGTCGATTTTCAAAGATACCAAATGATGTTGTTCACCTTCTACTGTATTTACAGAAAAGGAGACTTATTTTTGCACTATTTGTGCTTGTTATGCCTTGTCGACACACTTAATTAGCTTTTTGGCAGTTTGAACATGCAGCAAAACCACACGCGTGATCGCACTTATTTATCCTGCGCAGCCGTTATCGTGTCAATCTATTTTTAGCTGCTTCTCGTACCGATAGCGTTGTATTTGTAGAACGGAGTGGAGTCAATGTCAAGTTACTTGATATAAAGACGACGTGTGCAGAACTGGATTGTCTTGTGTCTATATGAACCATAACTAGACCTGTGTGTAGCGTTTGGTAACCATTTGTAACAGAAGTGTGTCTTTGGACAGTTACGGCAGTAGTGGGCCTTTAAAAAGAGACCTGTACTTTGTCCCTTTTGCTGTCGGTAGCGCTGCTTGTCGCGATGATTCCTACAGGAATAGCACACTGACATCCTACAGGAATCATCGTGACAAACAGCGCTACCAACAACCAAAAGTTTAATGAAGTCGTCAGACAAATTCTTGGCGTCACTAAGCTTCAGTACAGCTCAACGGTAGAGCCTGGTTAGCTTGGCATCTCATCAGCATTTGATCAGACACAATACTTATTTATAATGGTGGATCCACCACCTGCCAAGTACAGCTAAAATTAAAGATATTTTGAAGCAATAGCCACGGTAATCTAGGCACTACGCTAGGTCAGTCACGGTCTTCTGTCTCTTTCTATAGTGTGGACAATAAAGTGTATTGTATTGTCTACGACCTACCCACACTGGATGCCTCCCCCGATTCGCTACTGCTGATCAGCAGTAACGAACCGGGGGAGACAATCAGTGTGCGGCCAGCCTTTCTGAATGTTATTACTGGGGCTTTACGGTGCATGTTTGTAATTGTGTCCCTCGTTTTCAACCCTCCAGCCCTAATGGGCGTACTTTCTCGAACAGTGGAAATGGCCGTTTTTGTCTTCCGCTCTTAGCACTGGAAATACCTCAAGGGTTGAGACAATGGGCGGCTGTCCACACTGGTTGTCAGCCGCGACTTGCTACCACTGATCAGCGGCTGCGGAGCGCAGGTGACAACCAAGGTGTGGGCTATTTAATGCTTGTACCGTTCTACAAGAGTTGTTTTCTTTTTTAAAAGAAAAAAAAAAATCGAAATTGACTTTTGGGATCAACTGAATGCGTCCAGAAATATATCTAAAGGCATAACGGCCTGCTTGAGGCGCAAATACTTATACTTAAATGCGGACAGCAAAGACGCATCGATCCTCACGAGCCCCCGCGACTGCGGGGGCTCGTGAGGATCTATGCCTCTTGCATTCAGCCAACTCCTTGTCCATCACTGCTTGGGTCTAATGCCGTCAAGCAAACAAGTCCGGACTCGGGCCCCATCTGGCTCGTTAGACGGTGCGGCTGCCGCCTATCTTGATCCACTCGTCTGTTCACACTGGTTGTCTCCTTCGAGTCGCTGCGCTACAACCAGTGTGTCACGTATTTCGTATAACTGCGTGGGCTCATGAGGATCTACACCTCCAGCACACGGGGGCGCCGCTCGTCGACTTCCGAACTGGCTGGGGTTTAACGCCGCTGGGGGAAAAAAAAGGACTGACGTCTGGACTCTTGCCACATCTGGCTTGTTAGACGGTGCTGCCACCTATTCTGATCCGCTCATCAGTCTTGGTGATCAACGTGTTGGCCGATGTCTGGGTCAGCTGGACAAGCTAGCTGGTATATCTCACTCAGCCTTATAGCAACGTCAGCCCCAGAGGCAATAATGTACAAATTTGGGAGTTGTTTCCTGAAGACTGTGTTACATAGACTATTGACCAGAATATTTCCAGGGTGTTATACATAACAAATAACGTCTGGGTCCGTTGGGCAAACTAGCTGGTTGATCCCCTTGTGCTTCCACACACCATTGAAAACTGAGGTCGGAATTTCCAAATTTGGGAGTTGTTCTGTGAAGACTACGGCACAGTTCGGGAGATCGATCGACCATGATCGTTCAGAAGCGTGTCTGCAGTCTTGTCCAAAATTTCAATGGAACATCTTAAAATCTGACAGAGCTGAGCTTATATTTAACCCTTTTGCTGCCGATAAAACAAAACCGCGATCCAACCGCAAAAGACATTGCTTTTCATGAGCCCCCGCATTCGCGGGGGCTCATGAGAATCAACTCCTCTTGCTGACACCACTTGGGGAGCTGTGGCTCTTGGCGCTGAATGAGCAGACTTCAGAAATACAGTCTGCGTCAAATGACAGCAGAGGGGTGAACATCCTGGACATTCTTCTGGGTGGCCCTCAACGTCTTGTGAGTCGTATAGATAGAGCGATGGAAGTGGAACTGAGTGACACAGTACCAGGGAGGAGCAATGAGACGCGAAACTGGACGCAGTCACTTTCCACGCGATCAACTCCCAGTGACGTGACGGCAGTTGATGTCATGTCCTCCTTAGTGAAAAGCCAGTCACTTGTACAGGGAAGGGGGTGGGGGGGGGGGATAGGGAGGGGGGCGGGGGTGGACTGGGGAGACTGGTGGTTTCGATGGCAGATTCTGCCATTTTTTCCAGGCCTCGTAAAGCAGTTATATGAAGAAAGAAACAAACAGCGCACCACAGCGGCGTAATCCAGCGTATTCAGGTCATTTTAACTCATTCGCTACCAGCCGCATCCGGATATGGCTGGCCGCGAATGAGTTAAACCATGTTTGCTCAAAGGTTTGATCGGCTTGGTAATGGTAACTCAGAGTTAGCGTCTGAAAATTATGGCACCTACAACGTTAACTCAGAGGTAGCGTCTATCACTAGTATCAGGTTGGCGTCTATAATGTTATCTCTGAGGTAAAGTCTGATCAGCTTGGTATCTGTAATATTAAACCAGAGGTAGTGTCTGTTCAGTTTGGCGCCTGTAATGTTAACTCAGAGGTAGTCTGATCACTTGGCGCCTGTTATGTTAAATCAGAAGTGGTGCCTGATCAGCTTGGTGCCTGTAATGTTAACTCAGAGGTAGTGTCTGATCAGCTTGGCACTGTAATTTTAGAGGTAGTGTCTGATCAACTTTGCGCCTGTAATGTAAGCTCAAAGGTCGTGTCTGATCAGCTTGGCACCTATACAGGCGCCAAGCTGATCAGACTCGACCTTTGAGCCGACTCGTTTCATCTATCGCCCGCAGTTAACGCCAGAAGAGAAAGATGTACAGTCTCTACACAAGACGCGATCCCCCCCCCCCCCCTCTCCACACCCCCTCCTTCTCTAGTTTAACCGCACCAGACACGCCCTCTGAGACGGCATGTTACGTGTTAAGTCGTAGTTATTAGTATGATATCACACCAGACGCACGCACGTAAGGTTCTTTTTAAAGAAACTTCATTCAGCTGCAACCCGTCACACGTGGCTTAAGGTTGTAGACAATATTGGAGTAACAGTTCCAACAATACTTTATTTCAGCGATGCGATCTCCACACAATGGACTCTTCTTTGCTTGCTTGTGGTAACAGCACGTTTCAGGTCTCCACTCTGGATCTGGATCGTCTAAGTTTCTGGCACCATCAATGTTTCCGATGATAAGATCGTAGACAGGGGTCTTTACGCATAGCACCTTCACCTCTCCTCTCAGGTACGGGGTGTCGACGCTGACATTGGCAAGGGGGATAATCCCCACAGTACCGTCGGCCAAAATGAGGGTGGTCCACTCCTGTAGCTTCTGGTCTCCAGTTACTAGGTCCTCTCTCACGATGATGCGACTGCAACCGGTTTCTCTCAGCACTCTCATTGGTGTGTTTCCGACGAATCCTGACACCACCGGCATGTTCGGCACTTCATTCAAAGATTCAAAGATTCAAAAGCTTTATTGTCCAGATAAAAAGATTTTATATGGAAATTTTCCTTTTCAGCACTGGTGTAGGATAATTGAATAAAACAAGGAATCAAGTGACATACATAATGATAATAATAATACGTATGCAACAAAAATACAAACATCACAATATCAAACATACACACACACCCTATCAGCATACACACACGCTAAAAGAAGTGTGTGTGTGTGTGTGTGTGTGTGTGGGGGGGGGGGGATTAAACAAGGGGAGGAAATGGTATGGTGGGTTAGGCTTAGGCTGAATGCAGAATGAAGGGATGAAGAGGAAAATGGGCCATCATCACAGTTGTTTTGAGTTTAGGATACTGATGGCGGTGGGAATGAAGGAGCGCTTGTACACGCTACGTTTTGCCAAAGGAGCACGCAGTCGTCTACCGGAGGGCAACATTTTGAATGCGTCATGAAGGGGGTGGGTGGGGTCACGGATAATTTTGCCTGCTTTTCTCTTACAAAACAACTCGTAGAGTCCAGAAAGAGATCTTTGCTCATGGCCAACGATTTTGCCTGCCAGTTTGACGACACGTGTCAACTTTGCCTTATCTCTTACAGTCAGGTTTCCAAACCATGCTATGACATTAAAAGTGAGAATGCTTTCAATTAAAGATCTGTACACTGTTTCTAAAATAAATGAATCAACGTCAAAGGACTTCAATTTCCTCAAAAGATACAATCTCTGATTTGCCTTTCTGCAAACACTGTCAACATGAAGACTAAAACTAACTTTTTTTTGTCCAGAACAGTGCCAAGGTACTTAAAAGATTGATTGATTGATTGATTGTACATTGCTTAACGTCCCGACAGCAACAAGGTTTTCTCAGGACGTGCCTGCACTGCTTGTGAAAAAAAAAACAGAACATTGAATGTATGTCGCCAGCCGGTCAAATACGTTAAATAAACCTAACACATGGGGCCTAAATAAAGCTAAGACCATTTAGCAACACACATCCAATATCAAGAGCTACAGGCAGTGCAGACAGTAGGGAGAGTTTTTAAAAGGCAAATACAGGTGAATGGACAAAGGGTAGACAGAAACACATGCCCCAGAATAGAGAGAAAAACCCACCCTGTGGGGCTGACCAGGGTGACCCTGAGAACTAAAAAATACCTAACCCCACCCAAGTCCCCCAGGGCAGACCCGGGTGGGGTAGGTACTTAAAAGAATCAACCTGTTCCACAGCTTCATGGTTTATCATAACTGGCCGCACCAGGGATGTATCCCCCGCCCGACCCTCCTCAAAACAGATTTCCTTTGTTTTTTGAACATTTTAGAAAGCTTGAGCCAAACCAAAAAGTGAGAAATTTTATGAATTCAAAGTACTGAGAGAGTGAATGCTCGTCTTTAAGGCGTGCAACCAGAGCCATGTCGTCTGCAAATTTGATAAGGGTGAGAATATGAGTATTGCACCTTAATTCATTGGTGTAAATCGAGAAGAGTACAGGAGACAGGACACACCCCTGAGGCGCCCCAGTGTTCAAAACCCGCTCACTAGACATGCATCCACCCACGCTGACCCCTTTGTGGCCGATCGCACAAAAAAGCCCTTATCCAAAGAACGAGTTCCGAGTTAACTTAAAGATCCAAAAGACGAGAAAGAAGCAAGTGCGGCTGTAACGTATTAAATGCTGAAGAAAAGTCCATGAAAAGTACTCTAGTGAATGTTCCAGCTTTATCGAGATGACTTAAGACAAGATCAAGAAGAAGAGCAGAGGCATCCTCCACCCTTCCCCCCCCCCCCCCCCCCCCCTTCTAGCCCTGTAAGCAAACTGAAAGGGATCCATGCGATCGGCCACAGAAGCAGTCAGCTGATTGCACACCACTCTCTCCATGCATTTACACAGTATAGAGGTCAAGGCCACAGGCCGAAGATCATTATGAGTCTTAGCATTGGGTTTCTTAGGAACAGGTATGATCACAGAAGTTCTTCAGACGCGTGGAACAAAATGAATATTTAAAAACAGTTGAAATAAGCGAGTGCAAACCTGACTGAGCTGACTAGAACATTTTTTCAACACCTGACCACACAAACCATCAGGCCCAGGAGCCTTTCTCGGGTTCACATGTGCAAAACAAGAAGCTACCTCTCTCTCTGACACAGTTACACTATCTGGCATTGCCACATGAGAATCGCACAATGTGTCACACTCATGCTTAAAGTTATGCACATCAAAGCGAGAGTAGAATGTGTTCAGGTCATTAGCAAAAGCAGTGGCATCAACACATTGAATCTTCTGTTTGTCCTCCCCCCTCCCCATCATCACATTCAACCCCGTCCAGGCATCTCTCACATTACCCGTTGTAAACTTTTCCTCTACTTTATTCTTGTAGTGTAGTTTAGCTGCTCTAGCTTTCCTTCTAAAATCTTTTTCCAATTCTCTCACTTTCTCTGCATCTCCACGCGAAAATGCCGTTTTATTCTCGTTCAAGCACTGTTTCAATTCTTTAGTAATCCACGGCTTATTATTAGAAAAGACTAGTATCTCCTTAGTTGGAATTACATTGTCCTCACAGAACTGTACATATGAAGTGATCGCGTCCGTCAGTCTATCGTAGTCTGATTCGTTGTCAAAAAAACATCCCATTCAGTTGTGTCAAAACAGCCTCTCAAAGTCTCTACACTATCATGGTCCCACTGCTTGACACATCGAGTCTGCGGCGGTACACGCTGGACTACTTGCCGATAACGGGGAAGCAAGTGCACCACGTTATGATCTGATCGGCCGAGGGGCGGGCCTACACGGTCAACATAGGCCTCAGGAATGTTCAAGTAGCACTTGTCGAGAATCCTGCACTTGCGGGTAGGATGGGTAACATACTGGTGGAGGTGGGGTAGATGTACTGACACATCACACGTGTTAAAGTCCCCCAGCAGAAACACAGGCTGATCGCTAGCCCTACTCAGTGCACGATTGTAGCACTCTGCGATGTGATCGGCAGCTAGTGCGTTGTTAGGGCCGGGAACATAAGCAAGAATAACAGTTAATTGGCTAAATTCTCTTGGGAGATAGTGTGGGCGGAAAGACACAGTCAAGATCTCGAAGTCCTTAGTGCTAATAGTCTCGCGCACTGTGTAGTTAGTTGTCCAAGCCTTGTTGACAAACATTGCCAACCCACCTCCTACACATTTTTCAGTGCGATCTTTGTCCCTGTCAAAGCGAATTGTAGTGTAGCCCTCTAAGTCGCCAATGACCTTGTCTTCGTTAAGCCACGTCTCTGTGACACACAACAAGTTGCAACGGCGAAAGTCAGTCGCCGTCATGTCGCACAAGCGCTGTCAGCTCGTCCATTTTGTTGACCAATGAGCGAGCGTTTGTCAGTGACACAGTTGGCAGTGGCAGTCTACTCCCCCTCCTTCGAAGTCTATTCCTGACACCTCCCCTAGATTCCCTTTTCTTCTGCTTCTTTCTCTTGGGTTCCGTACATACTGCTAAATCAATGTCTATCAATGGTGGTTCTCAGGCAGCGCAATGTTTGAGACTGGTAAAAATGTAGCCCCATCTCCTACTGTGATGCGTCCATTCTTTCTGAAAGATTCAATCAGGTCCGGTGTCACTCGGGTTTCTCCAGACTCAAAGTCACTGGATGACGTCACATCACTGGCTAATACAGCGGCGGCTCTGTGTTGAGACGTGATACTGCTTCTGCCTGCTATCCCGCGATCTTGGTTGGATCTTCTGATGTTGTTGCCTCGCTCGGGGAACATCTTTAGAAGGACACCGTATCGCCTTGTGACCTTTCTTTCCACAGAGAAAACATGTCAGGTTCTCCACTGGCTTGTATTTCGGGGTGTCTCTGACATTGTGGATTTCCTCTGCTGGTGCAGACACACGCTGCAGCTTACTGGGCCCGAACTTCATGTTGTGGGCGTCAAGGTAGTCGGCCAGGTCTTTTAGAGACTGGTCTTTTTGCTCCCTGAGGTGGGTGGCCAGGTCTTTAAAACACGCGTTGAGGACTTGTTCTTTGATGATGAGGTCACACAGGTCCTGGTACTCTTTGTTTAAACCAGCCAGCTCTATCCATTTCTCCAGGTAGCTCCTGATTCTCTCAATGAATAGGCCGGGTGTTTCTCCTTCTTCAGGCTTGCAGTTCTGAAATCGTCGCCTGTAACCCTCTTCAGTGAAGTCGTACTGTCTCAGCAGGGCGGCTCTCAACTGCGTATAATCTTCGGCTTCTTCTCTTGGCAAGCGGGTGTAAAATTCAAGCGCTTTGCCAGTTAGAACTACACTCGGTTTGATAGCCCAAGTCTCTTGTCTCCAGTTATTGCTGCTTGCGAAGCGCTCAAATCGCTCCAGATAAGCGTCCATCTTATCTGAATTTTCAACAAAAAGTGGAAGCTTTGGCGCACGGGCTGTTTGCTCTCTACTGGCTAAGGTTGTTGCTTCATTAGCTCTCCGGCTCTGTGCCTCTATCTCCATCTGCTTTAGATGAATTTTATGTTGTCACTGCCTCTCTGCCTCTTCTCGCTGTTTCTCTGCCTCTTCTCGCTGTTTCTCTGCCTCTTCTGCTTGAATTTCGAGTTTCCTGATTTCACATTCTTTAGCTCTTTCTTCTCTCTCCAATCTATCCTTTTCTTCTCTCTCTCGTCTCTTTTCTTCTTCTCTCCAGTCTCTCCTTTTCTTCTCTCTCTCGTTTCTTTTCTTCTTTCTCCTCTCTCTCCTTTACGAATTCGAGGAGTTGAGCTCCTTCGAGTCCACATTCCTTTCCAATTTTCAGGAATGTCTCCATTTGCGATGTTGCCATCTCTGCGTTTCACTGCTGGCTGTTTTCTCCTGCTACCCTTCCCACTGAGCCAACTGAAGAAGTCCCGTCGGTGGTGCCAAAATGTTACGTGTTAAGTCGTAGTTGTAGTATGATATCACACCAGACGCACGCACGTAAGGTTCTTTTTAAAGAATCTTCATTCAGCTGCAACCCGTCACACGTGGCTTAAGGTTGTAGACAATACTGGAGTAACAGTTCCAACAATACTTTATTTCAGCGATGCGATCTCCACACAATGCATTCCCAAATACACCATCACTGATACAATGTCTCCTCTGCGAAATGTCAATACTGCCGACACAATGTTTCTCATACAACGTACACCACCTTTACGCTGCGTCTCTCACAATGTACACCCTATACGGGCCACGTACCTACGATAAACTGTGTGTCCCTACAACTGACAATGTATGACAATGTACACACGTGCTTCCTAGCACCATCTTTTTTAGTAGAACAACTTTCCAGAAAAATCTAACGAATTCACACAACGCAACCAATCGGAACGGAACACGTAACAAACTCATAAATATTAATAAAAGAGAACTTTCTAGAATAAACTACAATAGTCTACAAAAATTCGACTGCTAATTTCAGCCCCAAATCCCAGTGTGTAATGACGTCATACAAGAGTATGGCAGGCCGTTCACGACCTTTCATAATACACACTGACTGGCTGCTAAATTCACGAGCGCAGAAAACAACTATGACTAAGAACAGAGCGGCTCTACTAGTGTTGCAAAATGTTGCTTACACCCTGATGTCACACACACGAGGTCACCAGACAGCGTGACCTTGCTCGAATGTACTGGTTCACTGTCAGCGAATCTACGCATAACAAAAATCGACCGCTCTTCTCTGTGCGACTTTGCTAGAAACTTCCGGACTAATCTTAGCGTAACATAACAAAACCAATTTCGCTCTCTGCGCGAACGATACAGAATCTTACTGGAAAGGTACGTGATTCGTAACCAAGATAGCAGAAATAAATATCGGATCGTTTCATACGATTAATACATACATGCTCTCACGGAACAACACAACCACAATCGTAACAATGATTGATTGTACATTGCTTAACGTCCCGACAGCAACAAGGCTTTCTCAGGACGTGCCTGCACTGCTTGTGAAAAAAACAACTAAACAGAACATTGAATGTATGTCGCCAGCCGGTCAAATACATTAAATAAACCTAACACATGGGGCCTAAATAAAGCTAAGACCATTTAGCAACACACATCCAATATCAAGAGCTACAGGCAGTGCAGACAGTAGGGAGAGTTTTAAAAAGGCAAATACAGGTGAATGGACTTCGGGTAGACAGAAACACATGCCCCAGAATAGAGAGAAAAACTCACCCTGTGGGGCTGACCAGGGTGACCCTGGGAACTAAAAAGTACCTAACCCCACCCAAGTCCCCCAGGGCAGACCCGGGTGGGGGTCACAATCGTAACAAGGCAGTTCGGAAGGAATGATTGAAGACAGAGAAATATAAATCAATTTGTCGTGAGATCGATCTAAAACAGTTGTGCCTAAACAGCTAATCAGGTCTTACTCTTCAGCTATCTTTTGGCGATCCTCCTACCGACAAAGGCGCTGAAAGTGAAAGCAAACAAACAAACAAAAATCCAGTAAGGAAGCAAATCCTCCACCCCAACCTAACCCCACCAAATAATAAAAACAAACAAGATGCGGATTTCATCCCAAAGTCTACCGTATTGTTTGGAGCTCACATGCGTTTATCTTTTAGGAACATTCAGAGTTGTTCATATTTTTAGGCTTATAATGCTGATCCATTTCCCTCCTCTCTAAGCCAACCTCTGATCAACACACACGTCGGCGCACACAAATAAAGACGGACACACAGCGCTTCCCGACATTAGTACGCTCTGTGGGCTCGTGTACCGACAGGAATCCATTTCCTTCTACTCTAACCCACTCTCTGATCCACACACACACTGGCACACATAAAGAAAGACGGACACACGGCGATTCCCGCCACTGGTAAGCTATGTGGTCTGGCGTAGCATAGCTGTTCTGAAGAAGAATAATAGCACGAGCAGCGAAATGACGTCACTTCAAGCTTCATGCCATGGCATCATTAGCCCCACGACGCAGTGTTCATAGTGACGACTCGACGTTGAACGTCACTCATCGCAGTACTAACATTTGACGTATCAGAGGATCAACTTTGCAATTTTCTTGCTGAGTTTCATCAAAGACAATACATTATTGTCTTTGGTTTCATGCCTAGAGCTTACAGGTCACAATTTGACCTAATCCTACCCCAGGGCCGGGACATTTTCTCACCAATGAGCACCTTAATCCAAAAATCGAGGAAATAAAAACCCCTCGTGATAATTCTTTTAGAGACAAAATTCTAAATTTCAAGCTTGTCCCTCCTCAAACGCGGGCTGTAGTCGCTCTCTCTCTCTCTCTCTCTCTCTCTCTCTCTCTCTCTCTCTCTCTCTCTCTCTCTCTCTCTCTCACACACACACACACACCGCTTTGGCGCCAAAAAGACGTTCTCTAGCAAGGTTTGCGTAGCTAGACGTGACGTCATTTTTATCTTGTTATTTCTTTGCCAGAATTTCTGCCCCGCACGTTAAAAACGTCATGTGCATGCTCCGGAATGCGCTCCGACCAGCACCATTTCAAAGTCTACCGTATTTTCAATATGGTAGACAAAAAGGAGAGAAGAAAACAAAAAGAAAGAAACAAAAATAAAAAGAAAATAAGGAAAAACAACACAGATGGCCAAGTAGGTCCACTCATTCCCCCCCCCCCCCCCCTAGAAGCTGCCACCAAACAAATGCATCACTCGAAAGATCACGTTCAAAGAAGTGCACATGCAAAAAATCAGAAATGTATCTTGATTAGCTTCTGAGATATGTGCATTTGAATATGACCTCTTTTTGTATTTTTAAGAAAGTGCTATGTTTAGACACCTATACAATCATAACGTTAAGATAGAATTGTGTGGTGTTTACTGTAACGGATCAAAACAACATGTAGATGCTCCTGATTTTTTTCTAGCCCCACACATTGATACTTATGCAGCACGCCTAAAATGACCAAAAAAGCAATTTGGACATAATTTGTCATAATGCGGGTTTACATGGTTTATACACCCTTCACTAAAAACGCTATATCTTAGGTAATTTTCATCGTACGCATGTGAATCAGATACTAAAATGTACACAAAAACACAACAAACGGGATCATTTCACATTAAATCTAGCACATTTCATATATGAACACAACAATATGACAACACCTTGCATTCTAGCGCTATATGGAATTCTGAATGCATTTCCAGCATTTTTCAAATTTACCAGCTGCATGACGTCTGTTGGCTATGGAAACAAGCAATATGTTTATATGCCTCGTGTTTCTTGTTTAAGATGCCTCTTCTTCCCCCTCCCCTGTTCCTGAGAGGGGGTCTGCTGGAGTCATCCCATGTGTCACTGTAGCTGGGTGTCTGGGTTTTGTGCAGGTGATTTCTCCAGAAGCAACCAAAAGAAATGTTTATATTTTCATATCTGGTCAGTATTAGATTAGAATGTCTTGTACCAGAGTCGAGGTCCTAAGGTCAAGATCACATTACAGATATAAAGGGTTTGTACACTAAAGGTTATATCACAAAAAGGACGGCTCATTTAATGTAAAATGTTATTAAAGTAAAGGTAGGCCGAAGAAAGCTGCACAAAGGAAAATTATCTGACATACCGAGTGTAAAGGCCCTGGCAGCCATAATGTGTTTTCAGTTCTTCAGTTTTTGTCTGTGCGATATCTTTGGAACCACTCTACCGATTTTCGTCAAGTGTTAGTATTTGGGTAGCCTTTAGTGTGAGAAATGGTCATTAGCAAAAACAGAGTTTCATCCTTTTAAGTGTTAGGTCCACGTGCGGAACGTCAATCTATGTAATGGGCCAGTGGTCGTCCGTCCGTCGTAAACTTCAACGTTGACATTTTCTCGGCAACTATACTATCCACACTCTACAAACTTGGGCCAAAGATATAATGGTGTGCTTTCCACACATACCAATTTCAGTGACCTCTCTTAAGGTCAAATTCACAGGGGATTAGAAAATAGATTAAACAAATACACATTTAGCAAAAAGTTGCTTTTCTGAAATACTGTTAACGGAGTAACGGAGGAGGTGGGGGTGGAGACAGGGGCTCACGTGCTTCAGAGAGATGCTATTCGTTGCGAGTGGGGGGGGGGGGGGGGGGGGGGAGTAGAGACAGAGGCTCATGTCCCTCAGAGAGGTGCTGTCCTTTGGGGGACGCGGGAGGGGTGGGTGGTTGGGGGGTGGGGTTGGGGGTGGGGGCGGATTCTGATTTCGGTGTAGGTCTTTTTTCAATCGCGTAACCATTTTCTGGGGTTTACTTACGTCGGCAAAAGCAAGAAAGGGCAAACATTTTGCACCCATCGTTTCAGGTCAGTGCTCACTGAAGGGCACACCTTCTTTACACCTTATGGATGCTTGAGTCGTACAGACATAAATCTGCTGTGATTGCAAAAGAAGAAAAAGATGCAGTCGTTGTTTGACTTAGATGCTGGTCGGCTGAGAAGATAGGGAAGAGTGGACTGGAAAGGGTAAGTAGTCTGGGACGGTAGCACTCATTTCTTGGTCAGGATATTAATGTCTTTCGTCAAGTCTATATTTTTCTCATTTGACGGATATGCGTCTGTGTCACAGAAAGTACTGGCTACACAGGCAAACCTTCAGAGTGGCCAGTCTCATTAAATAAAGTATGAGTTGAATATCTGGTGTTGTTTGCCGTCGTTGTGTCATATATTCAGCTGTAAAAAAAAGTTTGTTGATTGAGATGGGGGAGGTTTTTGCTTGATCGTCCTCGTTTCCTCCGCTGAATTCTGTCTGACATCATCTTGATGTGTTTGTCTAAATAAAATTAAAAGCAACCTACACTATTTGTTGTTCAATGTGATTTTCTTTTATCTATAGTAAGAAAAAAAAGTGACAAAAGAGTACAACTACCAAAAAAAAAAAAAAAAAAAAAAAAATAATAATAATACATGTGATAATAATAATAATAATGTGTCTTCGTATCGTTTGCTTTATTTACAAGTACGTTACGACGACCAGAAAAAAAACATACAACACAAAAAAACATTATTTTTTCATAGTTTAGGCAATCAAAACCAAACGAGTTGGCATTCTGAAAAATTCGTCTGCTAACTGGCAAAGAGTTGTCGTTCTTGTTATCGACTAAAACTGTTATTTCAAAGAAACCGTCGAACATATTTGTCTAAGAAAACTTCCAGTGCAACTCTGAAGTATTGCAGTAAATATGGCGTGCATTTCAGTAGGACTAGACTTGTCAAAGCTGTAATTTAGGTCAAAAGAAATTATACCCCACGAGGAGGGCGTGAACTTCAGGCTTGAAATCGACTACACACAGTAAAAATTAAACTGCGGGTCCAATAATCAATTCTATCAATCAGTGTTAGTTTATCATTAATCGTAAACATTTGTGTACTTGCGCAATGTTTTCTGCAAGTCACAAACAAAATTTGCGTCATCGTTGACGAAAGAAGCTTCTATCGCGGGCACCCTCGTGAAGTCGTATTTGCGCGTTGGGGTGTCAGTTTCAAAGCCACTGCGCAAATACAAGATTTGATCGTCTGTGTCAGATGATATATCGATCGAAAGGTTTTTAAATGAGACTTTCATCGGTAGCTGGCGCATGTGCGCGCAATCATTCCCAGATAACATCTGGTGAGTAAAAAAAAAAAAACATTCACGTTAAAATCTAATGCAGTTTTCACTTGAATTCAAAGATGCGCCAGGCACCGTGATAAAGGGCAGGAAAAGCTCTTTCCAACGATACCAAGTATAGCGCTGTGCGTTCTATCTTGGATTTGCGCAAGCGGTTTTTCTAACACCACTGTAGCGCGGCTCTGTGCGTTCGCGGACAGCTGACCAAGTTTTTTAAAATTATTATTTCTACGCTGTCCCCTGCTCCACATTCGGCGGTGCTACAAATGCAACTTTCTTTCCGGAACAAAACAAACACGACAGAACTGTAGTTCGGATGATGCTTTATTCGCCCATGTTTTAATTTTGTTATGCGTGCTATATGTTGAGAGCAGCTCTTGTTGCAAAATAGCTAAATATCGGTCTCCGGCACTGATGTTACCCAATGTTTGTATAGGGACGGACCTACCTACAAGTACTGACAGGCGGGCCAATTCACATGCGGCAAGACGCCAAGATCTTCATGGATTACCTGTCGCTAGTGGGGTTCATAAAATGTACGTCCTCTGCCAACGGAACGAAAATGATGACCGAGTGTCCGACGACTTCCTCTATCAGAGTATGATATAAAGCAAACAGGACTCTAAGAGTATCGAAATCTACGAGCCTCTAAGGCGACAGGGATTCGTAAGAATCAATTTCCTCTTCACGATGCCTTAGTTTCTGTGAAGCAAACGAATCAACGAATCTCTATTTATTTTTTAGCACGGCGAAGGCACTAACAAGTTCAGTGCCAAGAAAATGTGAACATCTAACCGAAAGAGGTATAGACCCTCATGAGCCCCCGCAATAGCGGGCGCTCATTAGGATCTATGCCGCTTGCTGACACCACTTTAAATCCATGTTCCCATGAATCTATGGACCCTTGAACTATCATAGTCGATCCAAGCCATGTTGTTAGTGGGTCAGGGCTGAATGTATTCAACACAGTACGTTCCAGCTAAAACACCAGTTCCGGAACTCATAGACATGGGTTGCTTAAATCTACCTGCTCCAGGCAATAACGGGTTACAAGTTTGCGACATCTCCTTAAATCAAAGTTCTTAGTGTGTCCCACAATAATGCTGCACACAAGGTCTGGTGAAGTTCGAGTGTCCTAAAATCAAACTTTGAAAGACTTTTCTGTTCTCATTTTTAAGTCCCTTCTATTTGTAGAAGGGACTTTTTAGGACGGGTCGCGGTGGGGCGAATTTAATAGCATGTCCATGATGTCAAAGGCAGGCAAGCTAAATCTCTAACAATTGAAGTAACAAGAAAAAAATTGTCATGTCTAGTTACGCTAACCTCGTTGCTGAACGTACATTTGGCGCAAAGCGCCGTATGTGCGTATGTATGTGTGTGCGTATGTATGTAAACATGAGAATCTCCGATATTTCTGTACACACAAGCTTGAAACTTGGCGAAATACTTTCTTAAGTGGGTGGCTAAAAGAGCCTCCGAGCAAAATTGTAATTGAATGTCTCATTGAAGACATAAACAACCGTTTATAGGAAGTCGGTTGACCCAGATTACAGTCCGTAATTTTGGCCATATTTACTTGAACTACTGCATATATAGCTAGTTTGGAGAAGGACATTGAATGAGTTCGTTAGCCAGCTTTGTATCATTTCAACTTCTGTAGAAAAAAACTTCTTTTCAGAAAAAAATTAAAACACTAAAAAAAAAACTTGACTTCTAGAGAAAGTCAGACAGTGGCGGTGACGTAAAAGAGGCAACTCCGTCACCACGCAGACACTGACATAATACTCTAAATATGACGTCATTCTCTATCGCGCGCGCGGCTCTCTCTCTCTCTCTCTCTCTCTCTCTCTCTCTCTCTCTCTCTCTCTCTCTCTCACACACACACACACACACACACACACACAAACATGCGCGCATCTCCAGGAGGAATAGATCCGCATGCGCCCTCCAGGCACATAAGGATCTATGCCTCTTGGAGATGTTCGGACCGCGCGCGCATGCACGCACTAACACGCACACACACATCGACGCACTTTCAGAAGAGCATGCAGGTGACCCGTGTATTTAGTATATCATGTGGCTAGGTAAAGTCAATCTGCTTTCACACAAATTATAGCAAGACTGAAATTGTACCCTGAAGTTCTAGTTTTGTCACCATTTGCTCAAGCCTATGAAGCGAAAGTGAAACCCATATCACGTAAAATATGCAATTACGTAAAAACTAAAACTTACGTCATGACAAATGACGTTTGACAAATCAATGACGCGTATATAACTCACTGACGCATTGGCAGATCTGCGAGACTTTTTTCAATAGGAGATAATTCAACACCAGAATCAGGTCAAAGACAAAAGGTAGAGAGGACAGCTCTCATATAGAAGGGACTTTGTGGGTTATGGTTCATCCCATCTTGTTTACGTAGTACCATCATACAAGAGGCATAGCTCTTCATGGTCCCCCACAGTTGCGAGGGATCATGATGATCTATGCATCTTGCTGAAACTCCTCTATCTCTATGTTCCTTTGACGGCTGGGGATCTCTGACGCTGAATTTACAATAACTTGAGGGTCACAATGTGTGCGTCCTCTGGCGTGAAAGTTCTTGCTTTTCCGAAGTGTGTTTCTTCTTTGTCGGTCTTTGGTTCCTTCGCATCTTTCACGTTTGGCAGTCATATTTTTTTATCTGATGGCTCATGAAAATCTATGCCTCCTGGTGCAGCCGGAGGAGAGCCGTAGGGCCTGGCTGTGGGATTGGCGTTCCGGCGGACGTTTTCACAGATCGATACTGGGAAGTGATGATAGAGGACAGAGACATCTTTTAAGGGTTGTGTCTGGATCGCGGCCAGCAAGAGGCATAGACTCTTATGTGCCCCTGCAGGGGCACATGAGAGTCTATGCCTCTTGCAGACGAAAGACAGGGGCTGGCCGAGGGACTTATGCTGGGGCGGGGGGGGGGGGGGGGGGGGGAGTGTCTATGAGATCGATTTTAGGAAATGACGATAAAGGACAGAGACACCCCTATTGATTTATGCGGCTGGGAGGAGCGCCATCTTTAATCTGGGGCGCGGTGACCACGCGGGATCAATGTTCCAGTCCATTCTAAATGAAGAACCCGTGCTAGTTCCAGGGTAGTTCCCGCTTCAGCTTAGCGCCTATCACGAATATAACTATTATCTCTTACACGTCAGGCCTCGATCAGTGAAATACTGCCGACAATAACTCCTTCGTCATTAACCCCTTCACTGAAGCAGATTGTCTTTTTGAAATCACTGCAAACGCAACGAAAATGATCCCCCGGAAGATGTCGAAGGAACATGGATACAACGTGGTTTCAGCAAGAGCCATAGATCATCACGAGTCCCCGCAGTTGCGGGGGCTCATGAGGATCTATACCTTTTGCAGTTGGGATGGTGTTCAGTTTATATTTCTCAGTAGTGAATGGGCTACTACCCATGAGCTGTCATGGTTTATTCCACCCCTCCCCTCTCCTTCCAGTATACGTAATGCTTGGAAACAGTTTTTCGATGGAACGCCTCCAGTAGGTGAAAGAGACCTGTAATATTTATCATCTCGTGTCCAGTGAAGGTAAAAGACAGTAAGTCCATTTGTATTCTTCCTCCAACACCCCATTTGTATGAAAAGCGGCATTTTCATTGTATTGCGATGAAAATATCGCTTTTCACAAAATGGGGTTAACTGGCCTCTGCCTTCACAAGAAAAAATTGTATCTTCTTGTCTGTTAACCCAGTACACCTGAGGCTGACTTTTCAAAATGTGCTAATTGTCATTTGAAAGGCTGCATTACAGATTAGGAGATGGCTCAAGCATTTTAGTTCAAGGGAGGTGCCAGAATAGCTATTCTGGCACCGTCCTTGAACTATCATAGTCTAACTTATTTCAAGCAATGGGCGTATCAGGATGAAAAGGGTAAAGTTCAGACCTTCCGATCGTCTATCTTACTTTATAGATACATTGTATTGTATTTGGATTCAAAAGGATGTAAGCTGGCAAGTACCAAACCCTGATGGTAAAAGACCCAAGCCCATTTTTTTGTGAAAAGTGAGATTTTCATTGTAATAAAAGGAAATCTCGTTTTCACCAGAATGGTCTTGTATTGCCATCACAGGACAGTAATGGTCTATCTCTACTGCATCTTCATTGTATTTGGACTCACACGGATGTAAGCCGTTACTGAAGTACCAGCCCTCACATCCCTGCTCTTTAGACGGCTATCAAATCTCATTAATCTTCCTCAGACAGAGGAAGTAGCCAGGGTTCCAGTGGAAGCGATACATAACGATTGGCCCGAGGGTGGGTAGCTGGCACGGAAGGGCGGGGGGAGGCTTGCATTGCTGACCTCTTGTGGCCAAGTGTCAGCGACGAATACTCAAGCTCCTCATGAAAGCAAAACCACTTCCCACCCACAAGACGCACAGATTCTCATGTGCCCCTGTTTTTAAAGGAGCTCATGAGGATCTATGAGTCTTGTTTCCAGGAACCGGAGTGATCAGCACCAGGGTTTCTCACTCAAGAGACGCGAAATCGAAATGATTTTCCGGCCTGTGACTATTGTGCTGGAAATAGCATCACAAATGATGAGTGGCTCTGAATGGGGGGGACCTGACTGCCGGACTTGGAGACATCGATATCCCACTGTCTCTCCGTCACTGACCAGGAATGTGCACAGTAGCAACGTACGCGTCGAGACAACATCGTACAGAGCGTTGCCCGCGCACAGTGGCCGAATACGAGTTGTTCCTAATAACCCTTTTCATACACCCATTTGTTGAAATACACTCGACTATGATAGCTCAAGGGTGGTGCCAGAATAGCTTGGCGTCAAACCTCGCTCAGGGACTTGCGTACAGTGTGCATGAATCCATAAACCAGCCAATTACAGTAGAACCCTATATGTCAGCGACCACCCATATGAGAAATCACCTGTCATTAAAGACCATCATTTAGGTGGCTAGCTCTCATATGGGTGGTCGCGCAAAACAGGTACATAACATCTGCGAGAGGCATCGATTCTCAGGAGCAACCGAAGCTGCAAAGTAGCCCCATATTACCCACAAGAGGCAAAGCTTTTCATGAGCTGCTTCAACAGTCAGTTCAAACAAAGAAACTTGTTTGTTTTAACCACAGACCATTGAAAAGTAAGGCTTGTGCATAGTTTATTATATTAATGAGGTAAATGCATGTTCTGTCAACAATCTGTTTGGGGTGACGTCATTTGGTAGTCAGTTCAAATAAGGAAACTTGTTTGTTTTAACCACAGACCATTGAAAAGTAAGGCTTGTGCACAGTTTATTATATTAATGAGGTAAATGCATGTTCTGTCAACAATCTGTTTGGGGTGACGTCATTTGGTAGTCAGTTCAAATAAGGAAACTCGTTTGTTTCAACCATAGACCATTGAAAAGTAAAGCTGTGCATAGTTTAATTATATTAATGAGGTAAATGTATGTTCTGTTAACAATCTGGTCGGGGTGACATCATTTGGTGCGGTATCCATGGCAATCCTACAAGAAATTGACATTTATTTTTTCCCAAAAGGAAGATTAGCTTTACAAAATGTTATATTAGATATGTGATCCAATCCTGACGACTTTAGACGCTAGAGACAGCTCCTAACCGCAGGTCTACACTGCAAGCCGCAGCAGATCATTCATGCCTGTAAATTTATATGCGACCAATAATTTTAGAATAACTAGCATTCCTGTTTCTATTACAGAGGCAGTTATCAGGGATTTTGAGCCAGTGGCTGGCTATAGGTACCGGTTCCAACAAGAATCACCCCGACAAAAAGCAATACCGACAACCAAAGGATAAAAGTTAATGAGCACAGCAGTAAGTACAGGCCTCAGTTGCGTGAGTCAGCATAACCCATTTATCACCGACGCACTACAGGATGTGGATCGACCATGATAATTCAAACTAATCTGGCACTAACCATGACTTATGATGGTCTATCCATTTTCTGCTGCTGATACACAGTCGTTAAATGACACCTCCAAAATTTTGGAAATGCACCCTTGGGGTTAAATCCTACGCAAGGTTCTCTGCTAAACACTACGCTCACGTTCACGCTAGTTCAAGAGTCTTCACAAAACTATTTCACGAGCAGTCTCAGAATAGATGGGACATGCCACAGCGCTAGTTCAAGTTTAGCCCCTCAGACACATTGATACTCTAAGAGTATCTCGGCAACATCCCGTAGTTTATTGGGGCGGGAGTTAGAAATGCCGATTACTGTGGCATGTGCCTGCTTTGTGCAGTAATGAGCTGGTGGGAAATCGGCACATGCGCTATTGCGTTTCACCTCTGAACACTGATTTGCTCTCGCAGATATTAACGACGGGCAGTTTATCTGTCTATCTGTATGAGGCCTGCATTGATCGGTGACACTGCCTGTATGAGGCCTGCGCTGATCGGTGACACTGCAAGGCGTAAAAAGATTGATTGTACATTGCTTAGCGTCCCGACAGCAACAAGGCTTTCTCAGGACGTGCCTGCACTGCTTGTGAAAAAAAAAAAATAAACAGAACATTGAATGTATGTCGCCAGCCGGTCAAATACATTAAATAAACCTAACACACGGGGCCTAAATAAAGCCAAGACCATTTAGCAACACACATCCAATATCAAGAGCTACAGGCAGTGCAGACAGTAGGGAGAGTTTTAAAAAGGCAAATACAGGTGAATGGACAAAGGGTAGACAGAAACACATGCCCCAGAATAGAGAGAAAAACCCACCCTGTGGGGCTGACCAGGGTGACCCTGGGAACTAAAAAATACCTAACCCCACCCAAGTCCCCCAGGGCAGACCCGGGTGGGGTGGCGTAAAAAGAGAAAGGGGTAGGAACCACCATGGGCCCTTTTCGGACAGAACCACTGAGAAGATGCCATCAGCACTGCCAGCGATTTTTTAATATTTTTTAAAATTGTATTTATTTATTTATTATTTATTTTTTAATTTATTTATTTATTTATTTTTTATTTTATTTTATTATTTTTTTTAATTATTTTTTTATTTTATTATTATTATTATTATTATTTTTATTTTTATTTTTTTTTGGGGGGGGGGTCTGGAGTTGATGAGCGCTGGTCTGTGATTCTGAGCCTTACGACTGTGTGTGCTGGTCTGTGACGTTGGACCTCACGGCTCTGAAGCCGTAAGGTTCAAACTCACAGACCAGCTCCGAACCGATAGTCCAGAAATCACACACACACACACACACACATACACACACACACATTCCAGGCACCACAGCAAAACTACAACAGAATCTTCAGCAGTCAATGATTAATGAGTGGGGTAATGGAGTTGGAAAAGGTGTGTTTTTAGCGCAGATTTAAAAACGTCTTTTGAAGCACTGTGACGGACATGGGATAGGAGTTCGTTCCAGTACAGCGGCCCAAGATATGAAAAAGACCGCTGGCCAAAAGACTTGGTACGGACAAAAGGTGCACGCAAAATGCGGCTGTCAGCAGAGGATCTGAGTTGTCTTGAGGGAGTGTACAGCTGCAGGAGAGAGGACAGGTACGGGGGGCTTGATGTGGAAATGCAGCTGAAGCAGACAGAAGAAAGTTTATACTGAATTCTTGCAGCCACAGGGAGCCAGTGGAGGGATTTAAGTACAGATGTAATATGATCAGTTTTGCGCTTTTTGGTGACGAGCCTCGCAGCAGAATTCTGAACTTTTTGAAGCCTGTCAATGTGATATTTGGGACAACCTGCGTACAGCGAATTACAATAGTCCAGCTTGGAAAGAACAAATGCACAGATGATTTCGATTGATTGATTATTGGTGTTTAACGCCGAGCAGGCCATCTATTTTGTGGCTTCGATGGTCAAATAGTGTCTGATAAAAGAAATGCGACGGAGCTTCATGTAGGCTGTGCGACAATTGTTGACAATCTGTTGGTTCATGGACAGTGTTTCGTCCAGGGTTACTCCAAGATTCTTGGAGTGTGTGAGAAATTGATGATGCTGGTTCCTATGGCCATGGACGTTGGGAGGGAAAGTGAACTGGTCAATCTGGGGGGTTTGATTATAAGAGACTCAGTTTTATCATCATTAAGTTGAAGTTTGCTTGATGACATCCACTCTTTGACATCAGAGATGCAGTTCTGCAGGCTTAGGATTGCACTAGGAACTTGGTCGGGAGTAGCGCGTTCGTACAGATGGGAGTCATCGGCAAAGCCATGGTGGAAAACCGAGAATCTCTCAATTACACTGGAAAGAGGCTGGATGTAGAGAATGAAGAGAATGGGGCCTAGGACTGAGCCCTGGGGGACCCCAAAGCGCAGCAGAGAAGGACTCGACTGGTAGCTGTTAATGACAACAGTCTGGTGACGATCAGTCAGGTAAGATCTGAACCAGGACAGGACACTACCCGTGATGCCAAACGTGGAATGAAGTCGATGCAGTAGGATCCCATGGTCTATTGTATCGAAGGCGGTTGTCAGATCGAGCAAGCTAGAACAGAGACATGTCCATCATCGATGTCCTAAGCATGTCATTCACAATCTTGAGGAGAGCAGTCTCAGTGGAGTGCCATTCACATGGTCAAGGAGCTGGGAGAGAACAATCCTTTCAATGAGCTTGGATAGGAAGGGCAGATTTGAGACAGGCCTGAAATTTTTCAGATTTTCAGGGTAAAGACTGGGCTTTTTAAGCAGGGGTTTGACGATGGCTGATTTGTAAACAGCACGGAAAATACCAAAGAGTCATTGACCAGGGAAGTGATGGTAGGGAGGACTATGTCAATACAATCAAAGAGAAGTTGGGTAGGGATGGGATCCAGGTCACACGTCTTAGCAGCGCATCTTGTCATGATCTTACGAACATCATCTTCGGACAAACTCTTGAAGGTGTGGAAGACTTGTCCAGCAAAGGGCACATCATGACTGTAAGGTGAAACTGATGACTGGGCGTCCAGTTTGTCTCGAATAGACTCTACTTTCTGAATGAAAAACTCACAGAACTTCTCAGGTAACTCAATGGGAGGAACATATTTTGGCAGAGTCTTTTTTGCCAGAAGTTTGCATGTGAAGTTGAACAGCTGTTTGTTTGACGTGCATTCCAAAATGTTCATACTGATGAAAGCCGTTTTTGCATTCAGCACTAATTGACTAACTTTTTCGCTGCCTTGAAGATCTGCTTGTGGACCGTCATGAGGATCTATACCTGCAAGAGGCACAGATCCTCATGACCGTCGCGGGGGCTCATGAGGATCTATGCCTCTTGCAGGTGGATAATGTGTACGGTTTCTCGGCAGTCAAGGTGTTAACAAGCGTGCAAGTTTGAGCGAAAACCCGAGCACGCGTCACCACGTGCATGTTAATAAGATGCATTGAAAAAAAAGCGTCGGTTTCAGTAAACGGAGTTATTCGAGACGGGCCGCTTACGGATACGGATTGGTTTTTTTCCCCCCCGCGTATTGCATGAGTCCGTTTTATGTGATCAGAAACACCGCTTAATCCCATCGTACACGCAGCCACTGATACTATTTCTACACTAGCCTGGCTGCATGCACAAGGGAACCCCGTCCACGGAGAAGCATTTGAACCCTTTGGGCTGTCGGTAGCGGGACGGCTAAATCCACGGCATGGCTGAAGTCCGTGCAATGCTTGCCCTATTTCTGGTTTAGGGATAACCTCCATAGCTGAAGAACAAAGTGGTTTCAACAAGAGGCACAGATCCTCATGAGCCCCTGCAGTTGCGGGGGCTCATGCGGATTTATACCTGCTGCAGCTGGGTGGTGTTCAATTTTTTTTCTCTCGGCAGTCAATGGGCTAACTACCCATGAGCTGTCATATGTGAACCCCCCCCCCCTCCTCCCCCCGACCCGGTATGCGCTACGAACTGCTGTAGCGCATACAGCGGTACAACGGACATGTACGATGCAACGCTAGTGTTATAATCTGGGAGTATTGCGATCTGTCTTTTATCAAGGACTATTGTGAAGTCATTGTTGTATAGATGCCCACGCATGACAGTGGGCGAATTACATGTACTGCACAATATGGATGTGGTAATTACATTATTAAGACAGTACATCCTGAGGCTGAATTAAAAAAAAAATTGCTTATTGTCCTAAGACGGCTACATTACAGATTAAAAGATAGATCAAGCATTTTAGTTGAGGGGTGGTGCCAGAATAGCTTGGCGCCTCAGGTGCCAAGCTATTCTGGCACCACCCTTTAACTATCATTGTCAAATTAATTTCAAGCAGTGGTGTACCAGGGTGTAAAGGGTAAATACAACATTAGATGTAACACCGCTGCGGTACTTTATGAATATTGTCTTTAATGCTTAGCTCGGCCTTGACCAGCAAAGTAACACAGATGTGTACATACCGAGTCAATCCAATACAGTAAAGTTTCAAAAACTAGGAGAGTTGTCGAATTTTCAACAAAAAACAACAACAACAACAAAAATGCAAAAGGTGACGTCAAACGCATGTGTCGCTGAGAACCAAACACAAACATGCCCGACTACTCTCTGTGAGCAACTCCGGACGAGGATATCGATCGGGACTGAAATCTGAGGTAGGCCTATTTTCGCGTTGCATACATAAATAAAATTATGACTGTCTTCCCACTACGCAAAATAAATCATGCGTGCTCAGGTTAACTTATACAATGCATTTTCTGTCAACCTTAACACGAGTGATTTATTCTGCGCAATTAAGTCACAATTTATCCCGTTAATCCAACACCAAAATGTCCTAGCTTTAACAGGAACATGGACTCGAACTGGTGTCAGCAAGAGGTATAGATCCTCATGAGCCCCCGCAACTGCGGGGGCTCATGAAGATCTATACCTCTTGCAGTTGGGTGGTCTTGAGATTTTCTCGGCCCTGAACGGGTTAATCTCTATATATGGAAACTTTGCCAGCAGTCAGGCTGTCAGGCTGATGCCGTCTTCTTTTATCAGAACACCCGAAATAGCAGGCTTCACATTTGTATAACGATCTGTTTTGGGTCCATAGCAAAATATTCATAAAATGCACCGGCATGTGACTCTGGACCATACGGTCTACAGCTGTAAGATCCGAAATCACATATCGGCACCCAAATAGCAAGAGCTGTCATCATTTTTGATCGATGTGGTGGCAAAGTATCTCTATTAAAAATTCTGCACGTAGGTGCGTGTTTGCCTTGTTCCGGTAATGGCACACGGAAATGAGTCCTTTATTGTGCTGTTTATCACCTTTTCTCCCAGGCGGCGGTATCGATTCTCATCACAGCTTAATGCGAACCCAACACGGATTGTGTTTCACCAGAAACGGCGCGCGATTGATCTCCAGGGCCCGCAAGGTTGGCGCCAAAACAAAAGGAGACAAACCTGAACTGATATTTTTATCACTTGCAGTATCACCTGTTAGGAATATTTCTCACAATAACTTAGGGACCACTTTGAAAAATGGTCATAATTTCAAATAAGCACAAACTTGTGTTCCCTTTGACTGACAGTAGCGCTTTTAGTCGCGGTGATTCCTGCAGGAATCACCGCGACTAAAAGCGCTATCGACAGCCAAAGGATTAACAGTATTGTTAAAAATAAAAAGACAGAATCTTAAATATCACCGAGTTGTGCTTATTTGACACCACGATCATTTCTCAGGGTGGTCCCATCATGACCATATATTTTTCGGATGCCCTTAACTTATTATTGTGAATAGTATATGGATAGAAAGTGACAGCTGAAGAGTAGTGATTTAGCGAGGGAGGCAGTTGGCTGGCTTTACATTGCTTAACGTCCCAAAAGCAACAAATACGAGTTTCTCAGGACGTGCCCGCGCTGGATTGTGACAAGAAAAGGAGCATCGAATGTATGTCGCCTGCCGGTCTAAAATACAACATAAACCTAAGAGATGTTCAGGATGCTGCAACTTCGTGCTAATTTATCGCACCCGAGCGAGGGAGGTAGCCAGTGTATCCTCACCCATCTGGTTTGTCAGTGCATTCTTGAAGTATCACGGTTCAGTGTGCATTGGTTGGTTGGTTTTACATTGCTTAACGTCCTCACAGCAACATGATTTTGCCAGGACAAGCCCGCGCTGCTTGTGAAATAAAAAACAAAACAAAACTAAACAGAATATTGAATGTATGTCGCCAGCCGGTGTTTATTATGCAAAATAAACCTAAGACATGCTAGGGACGCTACTTACTTACTTACGCCTGTCACCCCTACCCGGGTATAGGCCGTCGACGAGAGACCTCCAGCAACTCCTGTCCTGTGCTTCTCCTTCGATTCTACTCCAGGTGGTTCCCAGTCTCTTGATGTCTGCTTGGAGGTCTCGACGCCAGGAGTTTCTTGGCCTACCTCTTTTCCTCTTTCCCTGGGGGTTCCATGACAATGCCTGCCTAGTGATACTGGAAGCTGGCTTTCTCAGACTGTGACCGATCCATCTCCATCTTCTTCGCCCAATTTCATTCTCTGCTGTTATCTGCTCTGTTCTCTCCCAGAGTCTGACGTTGCTGATCTTCTCTGGCCAGTGGATTTTCAAAATTCTTCTAAGGCAACTGTTCATGAAGGTCTGTACTCTGTTGACTGTGGTTTTTGTCAATCTCCAAGTCTCTGCTCCATATAAGAGAACTGCTTTTACATTGGAGTTGAAAATCCGGACTTTGGTGTGTTGTGACAGCTCTCTGGAGCTCCACACTTTTTCAACTGGAGAAAGGCTGCTCTGGCTTTACCGATTCGTGCTCTGACATCTGCATCAGTGCCGCCTTTTTTGTCTATGATGCTCCCGAGATAGGTGAAGGACTCCACCCCTCCAACGGGGTGCCAGCAAGCAAAACTGGTTCTTCCCTGGTTGCGTTCAGCCTCATTGTCTTTGTTTTCTGTTTGTGAATGGTGAGGCCCACTTGGGACGAGATGTCAGCAAGCCTCGTGGTCTTGTCCTGCATTTGTTGATGAGTGTGGGACAGTAATGCCAAGTCGTCTGCAAAATCGAGGTCGTCAAGCTGTGTCCACAGTGTCCACTGTATTCCACTTCGTCTGTGCTCTGTGGTCATCTTCATGACCCAGTCTATGGCCAGTAGGAAGAGGAACGGAGACAGCAGACACCCCTGCCTGACACCGGTTCTGACCTGGAGCTAACTGGTGAACTGCCCTTCGTGGATCACGCGACATGTCATGCCATCGTAGCTGCTCTTGATCAGGCGGACGAGCTTTGTGGGTACACCGTAGTGTCGTATGAGTTTCCACAGAGTCTCTCGGTCCATGCTGTCAAACGCTTTCTCATAATCCACAAAGTTGACGTACAGCGGGGAGCTCCACTCCAGAGACTGTTCCACGATGATGCGGAGAGTGGCGATCTGGTCTGTACATGATCGGTTCTTCCTGAATCCTGCTTGCTGGTCTCTCAGCTGGGGGTCAACGGAGCTCTTCATTCTCTCCAGGATGATCCTGTTGAAGACCTTTCCTGGTACTGACAGCAAGGTGATTCCTCTGTAGTTGGAACACTTGCTGAGGTCGCCTTTCTTGGGAAGCTTGATTAGGTACCCCTCCTTCCAGTCAGCCGGCATCACCTCCTCTTCCCAGATCTTTCCAAACAGTGGGTACAGCATCTCCACTGTTGTCTCTAGGTCTGCTTTCAGAGACTCCGCTGGGATGCCATCTGGGCCTGCTGCTTTGCCGTTCTTCAAGAATGCCACTGCTCTTCTGATCTCTTCCCGGCTGGGTCTGTCACAGCTGATAGGTAGGTCGGTCTCTGCCGGCTGGATGTCTGGGGGGTCGGGTGGGCTAGGTCTGTTCAATAACTCTTCAAAATACTCGGCCCATCTGTCGAGTTGGTCTGCTCTGTCTGCAATAGGCTTGCCTTCTTTGTCTTTTACTGGTCTTTCTGTATGGCCATACTTGCCTGACAATCTTCTGGTAATGTCGTAGAGCTGTTTCATGTTGCCGCTGCCTGCTGCCTTTTCTGCATCTGCTGCCAGGCTGTCTGTGTAGGCCCTCTTGTCTGCCCTGATACTACTCTTCACCTCGCAGTTGGCTTCCGAGTATTCCCCCTGTGCCCTTACTTTGGCTGCTCTCGTGCGACTGTTGTTGACAGCTGCTTTCTTCTGCTTCCTCACTTCTATCTTCTTCAAGGTTTGTGCCGACAGCCAGTCCTTGTGATGGTGTTTCCTGAACCCTACAGTGTCTTTGCAGGTTGAGTTCAGCGCCTCTCTAACTGCCTTCCACTGCTGCTCTGTGGTGACCGCCTCCTCTTCATTTACTAGCTCCTGTAGCGCTTGAAACCGGTTGGACAGCACCAGTTTGAACTCTTCTCTAACTCCAGTTTCTCTCAGGAGGCCTACATTATAGCGCTGTCTTCTTGTTGTCTCTGTGCGGCTTTTCTTTAGCTTGAGCTTCATTCTTAAGGTAAGCAGATGGTGGTCGGAGGCGACATCTGCTCCCCTCCTCACTCGAACATCTTGAAGGGATCTTCTAAATTTCTTGCTAATGCAGATATGGTCTATTTGGTTCTCCGTTGTATGGTCAGGTGAGACCCAAGTTGCTTTGTGTATTCTTCTGTGTGGGAAGATGCTGCCTCCAATGACAAGTCGGTTTAGAGCACAAAAGTCTACAAACCTCTCCCCGTTCTCACTCATCTCCAAGCCTAGTCCCTGTCTCCCCATCACATCTTCGTATCCGGTGTTGTCCTCCCCTATTTTGGCATTAAAATCGCCCATGACGATGGTGATGTCTCGCTCCGCACATTTGTCCAAGGCACTCTGGAGTCGGTCGTAGAACTCTTGTTTCTCTTCCTCGTCACTGTCATTAGTGGGCGCATAACACTGGATGACGTTCAGCTTGAGCTTTTTCTTGGTTCTAAAGGCTGCTGTGATAATTCTTGGCCCAAGAGGTTCCCAGCCCATCAGCGCTCTCTGTGCCACTGGTGACAGGATGAATGCTACACCTTCTGTATGGGGGGCATTCTCCTCTTCATGACCTGAATACAGAATCATCTCCCCACTTAACAGCCTTTTCTGGCCAGACTGCGTCCATCTGGCTTCACTGATACCTAGCAGGGAAAGGTTGTACTTTTGCAATTCCGCTGCTATCTGGGCGGCCTTGCCGCTCTGGTACATGGTCTTGACGTTCCATGTGCCCATGGTTGTATCCCTGGATAGAGAGAGGCGACTCGGTCCTGTGGCTTCCGAAGACTTCCGGCTTTCACCACAGGACGTCGTAAGTCTTCTGGTAGAAGAATCTTCCTCCTCCAGGAATGGAATTACTGTTAGTCTTTTCGTCGGCGTTTTTGTAGCTATTTCCTTTTTTGCAGGGTGGGGAAGCTACCCCCACGCCCAACCCCCTTACTAGGAGGACCAGGGGTTTTCTGTCGGGGTCACCTTCCCTTAGACCATGTTGGTTCACGGCACCTTATTTCATTCGGTGCACCCCTCTCACGAGGGACCCCCTATCCACCACCCAGGGGACGCGCCTCAACGCCATATGGTCCCAGCGCGAGGTAGGGACGCTACACCTTTAGGCTAATTTGTCGCACCACAGTTTACTTCCCCCCCCAAAAAAAAATAAAAAAATAAATAAATAATAATAATAAAAAAATAAATAAATAAATAAATTTAAAAAAATCATTACAATTACAAAATATGTACAGGAAAATGATAGGTTCAGTGTGGAGGTATCCAGTGTACCCTTGAAGTATCGTGGTTGATTGTGAAAATATCCATTGTATGTTAGGAGTATCACGGCTGTTTGTGGAGGTATCCTGTGTATGTTTGAAGTATCACGGCTGATTGTGGAGGCATCCAGTGTACCCGTGAAATATTACGGTTAAGGCGCTACAGCGCCTCAACCGTGATACTTCACGGGTACACTGGATACCTCCATCGAAGAGATTTTCTGCGAATCGAGGAAGGTTACCAGTGTGACTTCAAGTGTAGTGCCTCCTTAGTTTTAGGCACCACGGCCAGGATACCACGACGGCAGTGCCTGATCAGCTTTGCGCCTCAACTTTAACCGTGATTGTTCAAGCGTGCTGAGTAGCTAGGATCTATTCTAGCACGTGAGCCATTTGTTTCTGACAGAGGAACCCGTACTCACTCACCCTGTCGTATTTTGTCGTACCAACGTGATCCCAATACAAAATTCACGTCAGCAACACAACAACGTGTTAACAAGAGCGACAATAATAAGAAAAAGCAAGCAGACGACAATCACACAAATGTTACGCTCTTTCAGGCAACTTAATGACGCACTTGTTTTTTTTTTTTTTTTTTTTTTTTTTTTGTGCAATGAAATATCATGCCGACTGAACACTTACAGCAGACCTTTTAGGATGAAACAGACCTTCATAGGTCTATTACCCGGCCAACCTTACCCCTAGAAAACTGTTCAGTCCAAACGGGCGTGTGACGAGAAAAAGAACATCGAATGTAAGTCGCCTGCCGGTCTAAAATACAACATAAACCTAAGACACGTTCAGGATGCTGCAACTTCGAGCTAATTTAACGCACCCTAGCGAGGGAGGTAGCCAGTGTATCCTCACCTATCCCAATACGTCATATAGACCATAACACAGTCAAATTCTCCCAATTCCTGTAACGAAGAATGTAACGACCGTTAAAACAAAAACTGAAGGAGGCACGTTAATGTATGTTGCAAATAATTGTATGATTATGTGCAAAATACATGTTAAGTTGTAAAACTGATCTACAAAGGAGATAATTTTGCGCGCGCACACACATACCCAAGGACAATGGCATGCGCGCTGACTCATTGAAATAATGTTCAAGATGACTGGTGTGTTTGTGTGCTCAATGACGCATATGACACATTATGACATATGATGCTGTAATCGTCCGCTTTCCTAAAAAAGCCTGCCACAAACACCGAAACGAAGAACTCTGCCAGTTGTATATAGTACGGAATAATGAAATATGCACTCTTTTACTCTGCCAATAGTATACAAGATGGGATGCACCATATTCACAAAGTCCCTTCTATATATAAGCTTACGTGCATTTTCACATTCTTAGCACATAAGGAATTGAAGCTAGATCCCTAAATAACAAGTAGGTCTGAAAAAGCGCGGATTTCACACATTCATCCGATTCAGCCTGCCCGCTACATCTTTAACCCATTTAGCCCCGGGACCCTAAAGCAGGAGATGGACTGATCATGATAATTCAAGGGTAGTGCCAGATGAGCTTGGCGCCTTCAGGCGCCAAGCTTATCTGGCACTACCCTTAAATTATCATGATCAATCCATCTCCTACAACTGATACATAGTCGTTAGGCAACACCTCCAAAATTTGAGAAATGGGACCTTGGGGCTAAAAGGGTTAAGAAGCATACTTTGTTGAGAGCCCTTGCTTACAGTGCAGTTCTTGCGGCGCTATGTTGTTTTTATTTATTTATTTATATTTTTTGACAATCGGTATTTTCTTTCAGCAGTATTAGGGGGCAAACAATAGGGCCCACTGTCAAAATCGGTCTTGCCGAAACACAATACATTTAAGCCTGGGAAAATCAAACGACGGAGAAGGGGTGGGGGGGTGTGGGGGGGGGGGTGGGGGTGGTGTGAGAGAGATCAGAAGGGGGAGGGGCAACATACAAGCGATCTATAGTCGCAGATCAGTTTATAGCAGATTTCTTTACTGTTGAATTTTTTTTTTTTAAATCATGTTACTTCATTGTCAGTGTGTGAGGCAAGCCCGCTCATGACGTTAAGCATTTACATAGTATGGAATGCGCTCCACCGCGTCCCATTTAAAAGAAAAGTCCCTTCTACAAATAAAGCCATCATGCTACTAAGGCCATCTCAATGTCGCCTTCTATAAATAAAAGGAACATTAAAACGTACTCAACACCGCTACATCCCAAAACTCTTCATTTTCACTTTGCACTCAAATAACAAAAATAGAAGCTACAAATTACCTCTTCTGTTTTTATTGCTAATGATTCATTTAAAAAAATGGATTATGAAACGTTTTCCAGAAGAAAAGCGTACAGTAACTGTAGTGTGTATACATCAATTAAAAAACAAACAAAAAAAAAAAAACCCAACACTACCAGCAACAGTAAACATACATAAATGAACACAAGAAACAAACAAACAAGAAGAAGAAAATAAACAAAATTCAAGCAAGAAATAAAAAATAACTTGCAAGCCGCGACAAGGACAATGCATCATGTCATGACATAACCGCATTATTCTAATTAACTAATTATGGAATTCATGTCCCCATAGACTAGGCGTTGCAGAACTTGCACAAATAATTTATATCTTTAGCAAAACTCCCTCCTCCCCCCCAAAAAAAAAATTAAAAAAATAAAATATAAAAAAATGGAGGGGGGGGGGGGGGGTGTGAAGACGGGCGCTTCGGTGACTCAAAGCGGCTAAGAGGTGCTTAACCCTCTTATCCCCAAGGTCCCATTTCTCAAATCTTGGAGGTGTTGCCTAATGACTACGCACCAGTTGCAGGAGATGGATTGACCATGATAATTCAAGGGTAGTGCCAGATTAGCTTGGCGCCTTCAAGGCGCCAAGCTAATCTGGCACTACCCTTGAATTATCATGGTCAATCTATCTCCTGCTGTAGGGACTCGGGGCTAAATGGGTTAACCCCCTTGCGCCTGCAGACACTGGTACTGTTAAAAGTATCGATGGCTGCACGCACACGGGGGTTAAAAGCGATATGCTGCATGGCGGGCTTTAACTGCAAAAATTCGCCGATACAACAGGTTCTCAGTGTTGTCTTGCATCAACGAAGACGTTTCTACCCTTCTTTCCACAATCCATGTGAGCAGGCACGCATCGCTTCAGGGAACTTTGCTACGCACAAAGACGAAGAAGGGCAGAGACGTCTTTCATTTCACGACATTTACACTTCACACTGGCTGGCAGTCGAAGGTCCCGGGTTCGAGTCTCCTGGTTGGGCATGGGATGTGGATTTTTTTCCTCATTCCCGTCGAGTCAAATTTACGTACAGACTCGGTTTACGGTGCCTGTCTCGCCTTCGTGTGTACAGCACGCGCAATCAAGTGCGCACGTTAAACATCCCATCTCCTCTATTCGAAATGAGTAGGTCCGTGGAGGTTTGCACATAAAGTAATAATAATAATTATATTTATAAAGCGCAAACTCTCTGCAGTGCTGGCACTAAGCGCTGTACAATGCAAGTCAAACTGACAAACTAAACGCAGATCAATAGACAGCGGCAACACAAAATACAAATATGACAATCCAAATTAAAAAAATTAACACCACGTTTTCCTCATTCCCGTCGAGTCAAATTTGCGTACAGACCCGGTTTACGGTGCCTATCTCGCCTTCGTGTGTACAGCGCTTAGAGGCAGCGGGCTTTCATAGCTCCAGCTTCCAACCCTGCGGCGCCTTGAGCATCTTGAAATAGATGGATACGTACGCCTCGGAGACACTTTATAAGACAAAATGATAGTTAGCCCTTTTGTCGGGGGTTCTTTCTCCGGGTACTCCTTTTCTTCCACGCCCCAACCCCCCCCCCCCCCCCACCCCCACACTTTGGTAACGGTTTCAGGCCACTTTACAAATGTCAAATACAATACAAGCGATCAAAAATCTCGGTAACTTCAGTAGCTGAACTTCGTCTGTCTTGTACTGTGTTTGTCTTAAATGGCGTGTATCCGTGTCTGTTACGTGAGTGTGCGTGTTGGGTTTCAGTTCGCGGCGCTTTGAGTCGATTCGCCCAAAAATTGAGTAAAAGCGCCTATATAATAACGGTGTTACTATTATTATTATTATTAATACTATTGTCAGACATACTATGAACACTCCAAAAAGACATTTTGCAAGCTATTAACCCCTTCCTGGATGGAGCAGGTCGCTTTAAACCCCCCAACTGCTAGGGGGAGGTGGGGGGGGGGGGGGGGGTAAGCGAACGCAACCCAGCTCCAAAAGACATAAATCCTCATCAGCCCCCGCTGTCGCGGGGGCTGATGAGGATTTATGTCTCTTGTCAGTGCTGTGCTCTTTATGGTTATTTTTTAGTCACGTTTACATCAGCGTTCTTCACGCGAATGTCGGGCAGTGCGCAGTCTAGTCGCGTCAGACGCGCAATTCGTGATCACTGGCAGTGAAGGCGTTAACACCTTCGCTGTCACTGATCACCATTTTCGCGTCTAAAACCGCTGCACGCTGGCCGACACTCGCGTGAAGCGGCGTAAGGCAATGGGACCAAGAAATGGGCATCAAAACCACAGGACTAGCAAGAGACATAAATCCTCATGAGCCCCCGCGACTGCGGGGGCTCATGAGGGTTTATGTCTCTTGTGGCTGGAGAGCGGCATTGAAGGGGTCAACTCCACTTGATTTCAAAAGAACAAAAATGTCGCAATCATCCAATCCGCGCATTTGCCAATCACGTCTCTAATGAAATGGTTTCCCTTGCCATTTGAGCGGCTGAATTCTATTTTGTACGGCCGTGCGAAAATCGATCAACTTGATAAGAAACTCAAAAGAATTAAAAAAAAAAAAAAAAAAAAAAAAAGGTAAATGGCAACAAAAGAAAAGAGCGAGACACGTGCAGAAAAGTGACATTTAGGTCGATTCCTCTACGCAGTTGGCACCACAGGCTGGGGTAGAGCACACAACATGTGATCCGTTTTCGCAATGTGTATCAATAGTGAGGTTTCGTTTGAGACGAACGATTCCCAACAAAGAACGAGAGCGAAGTCACTCTGGATAACCAGCTTGCACCATAAGCATAGACAACACTCCAAACATCTCTAAGAGGCATAGATCTTCATGAGCATGAGCCCTCCCCCTCCGCCAGCTTGCATCACCAGAAATCTCCAAAAGGCACAGATCCTCATGAGCCCTCTCGGGCTCATGAGGATCTGTGTCCCTTGGAGATGTCTAGAGTGGTGTCTATGCTTATGGGGCAAGCTGGTTATCGCCGTGACTTGGCTCTCCTTCTCGGAAGTCGTTCGTTTATCTTCATGAGCATGAGCCCTCCGCCAGACAGACACCACTCCAGACATCTCCAAGAGGCACAAGAGGCCCTCTCGGGCTCATGAGGATCTGTGTCCCTTGGAGATGTCTAGAGTGGTGTCTATGCTTATGGGGCCGTGACTTGGCTCTCGTTCTCGGAAGTCGTTCGTTTCAAACGAAACCTCAATAATGCACAGTATCTATTTCTTCCAGTCAGTGTAAAACGAGTCTTCTTCTCTTATACTGCCTAGAAGAAATAAATACTGTACATCGATACGGAGTATGACAGCGCATTTCTCTCAACCAGCCTGTGGATGGCGCTAGAAGTAACAAGCCTTCAACCTTTTCTGGCGTACGCTAAGGTGACCTGAGGCACGCCAAAAACACCCCCCCGGATCGACCTGGCGTATGCTAAAATGACTCCCCCACCCAAATCGACCTGGAGTACGCCAAAATTACCCCAGCATCGACCTGGCGTACGCCAAAAACGACACCCGGATCGACCTGGCGTACGCCAAATTGACTCCGGATCGACCTGGCGTGGCAGGGGGGGGGGGGGGGTCAGCCTGGCGTGCGTGTTACAGCAGGAGTAGGTCATCACAGTCACTTTGCAAGCCTTGGTGAAGTGAAATGATCAATTAACCCTTTGGGTGTCGGTAGCGGTTTTTGTTGCGTTGATTCCTGCGGGAATCAACGCGACAAACACCGCTACCGACACTCACAGTGTTAAACTATACACTGTTCTAAATTCCTTCGCTTTAACACTGTTATTTCCAGGACCACGCATCCTCACTGTCACAGTCGGCCTTTGGACTTGAAGCACTACCGGCGTGCGATGGGTGTCGATGATACTTTAAGAGTAGTGCCTAAGTAATGGCGGGCACCATTATCCATCTCTGGCAGCCGAGGCAACAGAGACAAGACAGGAAACTCAAGGAAGTTGAAGAAAAAAAAAATAAAACCAACAAAAAAAAAGCTCACGGGATTCAAGTCAGAAGAGACGAAAATCGAAGACAAAGCGAAATGAAATGACAGGCCTCTAAATTATATGCAAATGCGGACAACCCTCTATGGAGGAAAAGCCAACAAATAATAAATACTGGATCGCTGTCGTGTGTGTTGACAAAGCAATCTCTGATCAGGCCAATGTCGGGTCTTTATGCAAGTGACATAGATTTGCATGAGCCCCTGCAGCCGCAGGCTGCAGGGGCTCATGAGAATCTATGTCGCTTGCTGCCTGAGATGGGTTCGAGCTGTCTGTGGGTGTCATTTTGGCTCGACGGGCTTAGCGTAGTAATGAATTTTGGCCGTCGCGTCCCATATCCGCTGAAGTGAGGACTAATCCCCAACAAGCAGAAGGTGGTCGGGCCGACTGAGTCCGATGAGCTGTTGACTGAACACTGAATCCTGGGATTTCTTGTCCCAAAAACTTGTATTAATTGATGAATTTTCCTTTCTTTTGCGTTTTCGGCGCCGCGTGCGACCGCTGATTTTGTGACACGGCTATCGGTAAGCTGATTTATCCGTCAACAGCAATGAAAATTGTGTACATACAGCACTGCTTTTGATTGTTGCAGCACAGCAAGAGTCCGGAGTTTCCGGAAAAAAAAACCTTCGGTTTTGAAAATGTGTCGCTTAAAACGCGTGATACGCTTGACTTTTCTGACTTGGAACACGCTTCCTGATTATGTGAAATCCGCTTCCTCTCTAGCCAGTTTCAAAATCAGTCTCTTCAAGTACTTCTCGAAGCAGTCGTAATCATTACGTTGTGAAATATATACGGCCCTGTACATCTGATTACGTTTGCTCTCAGTCATAAACTCTGTGTGTGTATGTGTGTGTGTGTGTGTGAAGTGTGTGTGTGTGTGTGTGTGTGTGTGTGTGTGTGTGTGTGTGTGTGTGTGTGTCATTGTGTGCGTGTGTGATGGTGTGTGTGTGTGTGTGTGTGTGTGTGTGTGTGTGTGTGTGTGTGTGTGTGTGTGTTAGAACATCATGGGACTTTCTTTCCCTAAGCTAGCAATATTTTTATTTCATATACGTGTACATTTATAATTATACTTAGTTTTGTGTATATTGTCTCGTAGTTTTGTAGCAAAGGCAGGTTTGAAAAATGGCTATGTCTGTGACGATGTCAATGCCTCAACCGTTGATAAATAAAGCTTCATTGAATCTCATTGACTGAATGAGTAGGTCACTCGATGTCGAAATAATACACCAGCGATACGAAAAACATCGTCGGTCTATATTCACAATAAAAAGTCTACCTGCTGCAGGCTAGTTAGCTATCAGAATGTAAAAAACAAAAACAAAAAAAAAAAAAAAACACAAAAAACAGCAACTAAAATCTTTGCCATTTAGAGGACAAAACAGCGATGCCGCGTGCAGCGTGCGTTCTGTAGCAATCAGAATGTTATGTACTCTTTTTTTCAAGCGGAGGAATTCGAAACTAGGCGACTTACGCTTACATTTTTACACTCGCGGGCTATTCATTCCCGCCAAGATTGTGTTGGTACAAATGTCTGCCGGCGAAGGAGAAAATTCAGGTAAGTGTTTGTTATAAATCGTATTGTATGAGTTATTTACTAACAAAAAACAACAACAAAAAAACCCAACATTTCTTTCGCTGTTTTCTTGAGAGAACTACGTAAGCTTCTTCATTTTGTTGATTTTGACGAAAGTTTCTGACAATGAATTTCGAAGCTATTATTCTAAGTTTCTGATGATTTCATAGTCCAATATCAACATAAAAAGGTTTTATCGAGGTACCCGAAATGTCTTTGTTGTGAAGATTATGTACACAATACACTTACGAATAATTTTAATCTTCTCAATCACTAAGCGTTAGAATGAAAGCAATTGATATTGTACACACAATAGTTGAATTTCGTCAAGCACCAACTGCGCCCCTGCTGATTTAGGTTTCAACCGAGGTTGTAAGTAGCATCACAACATCCAATCTTCATATCCTTAAGCATTTCCATCATTTGGTTGACATTTGCCCAAGATTATCATGGATGTGGCCATTCCACATTTCTAGGATTTCAGAATCCAAATAACATAATACCTGACGGTCGGTTGGAGGCATTTTGCAGAAATAAAAATTAAATGAACTACAAGCATTGTATTCAGTGTTGTGAGTTCATATAGGGCTTGGGAAGTTCCCCGTGTTGCCTAGCAGCGTCGGCACATCAGCCGCCATCTTATGAGATACCATACTCATCAGATAGTAGCGAAATAGTGTTTCAACACGTTTTTCTTCATGTTTCTTCCTCTTTGGTAACAAACAAAAACAGATTCTGGTGAGAGGTTTTCAACAGTGATGGCAAGACTTGCTGTTATTGCTTATAGCACATCAGGACTTTCCTGACATTACAAAAACAGCGATTCCACTATTAGCGCTTAGTCCCGTATCATCACAAGATGGCCGCCATGACTGGCGTGATGACGTCAGTTTCCCGAGCCCTATACACATCATCATGATAAGAAATATTTTTGTTGTGGAAGAGATGACATCATCTTATAACAGTACTGCATTAGTTGTCATGAGTTGCACACAAGGTCATACCTACTGATGCAGTTCATGGCTAAAAAAAAATAAATTGTTTAACCATGGAAAGCTTCCAAAAACTAGTCAATTTGTTGTGAAATTATGTACTCAGGCAGTTGACCACCATTTTCCCGCATATTCCCCCCTCCGCCGCCCCCTCCCCCCTCCCCCCTCCACACCACCCACCTACAGAAATCAATAACAGAGGTACATTAATACAGAGTAGCTGTTGCGCTGGTATGATTTTGTTTTGTTTTTCTTTAATTTGGATGCTATTTTTTTAAAGCGTGTTCCTTGCACTGTCACGGTGTGAAGTTATGTACTTCAGGACCTCATTCAGCATTTCTGACCAGCGTATTAGGTTGGTTGGTTGGTTGGTTGTACATTGCTTAACGTCCCGACAGCAACAAGACTTTCTCAGGACGTGCCTGCATTGCTTGTGAAAAAAAAAAATACTAAACAGAATATTGAATGTATAGCAACACACATCCAATATCAAGAGCTACAAACAACGCAGGCAGTAGGGGGAGTTTAAAAAAGGAAAATACAGATGAATAGACCAAGGAAGGGTAAACAGAAACACATGCCCCAAAATAGAGGGGAGAATGTACCCTGTGGGGCTGACCAGAGTGACCCTGGGAAATAAAAAGACCAGTGTATTACATAGGATATATGCCTGTTGTGTGGTAGTTCTTACCATGGCTATGTGCATCTTTGAAAACCACATATACCTGTACCAATTAGAATGTATTCGTAGCCATTTTCATGACTAAAAAGTGTCTTATTTACACAAAATAGACGTGTCTATCATTGCCTGCCTATTTTTCATACTACTTACATTGAAAGCCGTTTGATTGTTTTTTTAGCATCACAACCACGGATTTGTTTTGTTTAGGTAATCGTGTTTTTTTTTTTTCTTTTTTGTTTACCAGGCTTTGAGTATTGGAGAGATCATTTTCTTTCGAAAATTGAAAATTTTTTAATGTTGTCAAGTTATGTACACTTTCTTCTTCCTCAGAATGTTCAGTTTCTTTGGGGTCTGAACACTTTTCTTTCACTCTAGCTGATAAGATTATTGAACAATCTTGCCAAGTGCTTTCTGTATGAGCTTCTTGGCATTATTGCTGTGGAAATATGTGTAGTAAACTGTTGTGACGGTGTAAATGGTTCTGCACACAACGCTACCTGTTTGTGCAGTGAAATAACCGAAATAAAAGTTTCATCAACACAAAAATACCACAGGATGTGGCGTCTTGTTTTGGATTTGATGTGACATATGTCTGTACCTTTAAATACCTTTCGTTGCAAACAAAACCTCACTATTGTGTTCACCAGCGCGACGACTCGGACCATGCCTGGGGCGGATCGGGGGGGTCAGGGTCCAGACCCCCCCTCCCACCCCACACACACACACCCCTCTTTCATAAAAGAAAAAAAAAAAAACTCTAAAATGCTATCAAAGTTCCTTTTTACGTTTGGAAACCCTCGTCTTAAAAAAAAAAAAAAACATTTGACCTAAAAAGCCCCAACATGACTGCAGCCTACCTACCCCCCTCTCCCCTTTCGGATTTTTCGGCCAGAGGCGGAAAGGTCCTCACACAGCTGCTGACCCCCCGCTTCGACTTTCGACCAAAGGAAGGCTTGGTTTGGCCTCTGGGCATCTTCTGTCTGAGAGTAAAGGTCCCAAACAAAAAATTGGAACACCGGGTGCCCCCCCCCCCCCCCCCCCCCCGGGATTGATCCTCCCTGCATGATATGACAGCTGGTTCGCCGGCCTCGCGCTGTTGTTGTTGTTGCGGGAAATGGATCGGCCTTGACGGTAGTGACATATTTTCTGGGAGCCTGTGCACGTGACAGGTGGTACTGCGTTTGAATCAGTTTCTATCACACAAAATCCCTGCTGACCGAAGAAACCCACGGGCCTTTCATCCCCTTGCATAGCAATCAGTTTTCCTCCGGAACAGTAGCTCACGTGTGCTGGTCTGTGATTTTGGACCTTGCTGTAAGGCCCCAAATCACAGACCAGTAGATACTCTGTCTTGCCAAATTCCAGTGTCTTTTCTATTTCATATTAACAGCATGATGACCCTGTGCCAGTTTATGTGCCGCCGTGAGATGGCCTTGGTTGCCTGCTCGGCGTTAAACTCAAATAACTAACTAACTAACCAGTTCATGTTGCGATGGTTGTATGTGCTTTGGGTGTGTTAATGGGCTGTTCATTTTTGAATTTGTATTGTAATATTTGTATTTTTCGTTGCCGCTGTCTAATGATCTGCGTTTAGTTTGTCATTTTGATTTGCATCGTACAGCGCTTAGTGCCAGTACTGCAGGGAGTTTGCGCTATATAAATATAATAATTATTATATTAAAGTGGACTCTGGAAATCATATTTCCCTACACAACTCTAGGACCAAGAAGACTGCCAAGCGTAGAAGATGCAACGAAGAACCCAACGAAGAAAGAAGCACGCTTAGAAAAAGCAAGTTACCACACAATTTTGTGTTGCAACTCTCCTTTCTAACCGTGCTTCTTTCTTCGATGCGTTATTTTCTACTCAACTCTACGTCTGAAACTCTTCCCCAAGCTGGCCTGATATTTCTGGAATTCTGAACGTCTGGTCATTCACAGACAGCTCACGGACGTTTTCAAGAAATGAATCGCTCTCAGACGTGCAGTGTCTGTGCACACCGATCATAATCACACTCCAGCGTACATTTTCTGTTAGTGTGGACACGGGACAACACTGCTGCCTCTGGGGTTCTTTTGCCCCTCACTGATTGATCAAGCGGGCAAACAGAAAATGAACCTGACGAAAATGAACATGAAGCCTCCAACTATCTCCTCCCATGTCTGCCGAGCGCTGGTGTAAATGTGTACTGGTCTGTGACTTAACCGTTAGGTCCAAAATCACAGACCAGCTCACGTGCCGATCTGTGCGGCAAGCGGGGTCCCGGCGTCGATTTTCAAGAACGTTTGGAGAAGGTCACGGAAACACCATTCCCCATTTACAGTTTAACCCTTTTAGCCCCGAGTCCATACAGCTGGAGATTGATTGACCATGATAATTCAAGGGTAGTGCCAGATTAGCTTGGCGCCTGAAGGCGCCAAGCTAATCTGGCACTACCCTTGAATTATCATGGTCAGGCCATCTCCTGCAACTGGTACATAGTCGTTAGGCAACACCTTCAAAATTTGAGAAATGGGACCTTGGGGCTAAAAGGGTTAAAAGTCTAAAGACGTGCATTGAGTAGGTCCTTCAGAAACAAGGAACTGCAAGTCTGCAAGGTTTTCACCCAGAATACAGCCAAACGCGTCTAAGGCAACCACCCAAGGAACCATCAAAAAGTGGCCGCCTTAGACAGGTGGTCTTCTTACACAGGGTCATCTAACAGAACAGAAACACCATGGGATCAAAAAAATGGGCGGTCTGCTTAGACAGGTGATCGCTGAAAGCAGGTGGTCGCCCTGACAGGTTTGACTGATCTGATGCCTTGCTCCAGATCTAACCGGATGGGGTCAATTTGCCGTGCGCCAAACAACTCGCACGCCTGATGGATCCGGGGTCACATCGGAGAGGCAATTTGTGTGAGGGGAGTATCACTGATGCACACGCCAAATCGACTCGGGGTCCGTTTGGCGTGGAAATACGCGAGGGGCGTAACACACCAAATAAATTGCTCTCCATATGGACCCGGGGTCACCTGGGAGAGGCCATTTGTGCGAGACGAGTAACACTGACGACAAAAAGTTTTGACTCTCACGCCAGATGGACCCGGGGTCACTTAGGCGTATCTGGCGTGACAGTCAATTTGGCGTGTTACGTCGGAATCTGGGCGCAGGTGTAGGCCACGACATGAAACCTCTCCGTCTTTTTGTGTAGTTGGATGGGCGTCGCAAGAGCGATTGCGACAACTCCAGCAGACAATGTTTACCTCATTTCCTTTACGCAGTCTCTCAGAGCCTCGTCGCTGTACGTGTGCTGGTCTGTGATTTTGGCCCTTACGGCCTGCGGTTGTAAGGATCAAAATCACAGACCAACACACATTGATCAGACGGACCGAGAAGAGGAAGACGTTGATGGTACGCCCTAACAAACACTCACACTTAAACGACTTAAATCGGCAGCATTATAGGCGTAGGTCCTTGTCAGTCCCTGTCGCTGCAAGGTTTCATGAGACTCTATGGCTCTTGTTGATGGAAAAAAAGCGAAAACGTGTCTGAAATGTACACCCGAACCAGTCACAGACGGTGATTTAAAATTACTGCTCCTAATCTTTTTTTTTTTTTTTTTTCCGTCCGAGCGCTTGAACTATTTTAAAGCACAAGTTAAATCAATCTCCCGCTGAGTGGTTTTTTTTTTTTTTGGTTAATTTTGTCTTATTGAGAATTTTCGATACTATTTTTAAAAAAAAATCCATGTCAGTTGGCACACGTAGCTGAGGCTTAACTCTTTTGCGCAGCGGTACCGTGGACCTCTACGCACTGAAGGGAAAGAAAAGCAGAATATTCGAACTTCGTAAGCCCATTACACAATGCGAATGTTTATAAAGGAGATATTGCGAACTATTCACCCCTTAGTGTCCGGTGCAGGTACCTTTTTGTAAAGGTTAATTCATTCGAGACGGGTCGCATCAGGATACGCGGCTACGGCCGCGTATCCCGGCTACAGCCGCGTATCCAAATGCGACCCGTCTCGAATGAATTAATAAGAACTTGATCACATGTTGGAAACTATGACACGTCATAAATTGGACGCCACGTGCAGTCTTTCAACGGAAGGCAGACAAAACCTTATAATATAGGGGATAGACCTCAGACGCAGCACAGGAAAAGCTATACTTATAATGTCTGTGCAGTCGTTAACTCCATCGAATCCGTCTGGAATGACCTTGTATGATGCTGTACTCCACTGCCTTGTGGAGGCAAAAGGCCATTTTTTTGTGTGAAAAGCGACATTTTCGTTGCATTACAATGAATATCGCGCGTTCACACAAAAATCGACTTCCTGCCTTTTGCTTTCACGTCAGAAATGTCCTAGCCAACTCGCCGTGTAAAATGGCAGTGTCTGTTTTTATACTTTTAGAGATATTGACCTCTTCCCTGCGGCCAGCGTCTAAAATAATGTTTCTGGAACATTAGCACACTGGTTGTCTCTCTCGATTCGCTGCGCTGATCAGCGCAGCGATTCGAGGGAGACAACCAGTGTGGAAACCGTCACAGACTCGCTGCCGATACAGCGGACACTAATTTGAGAGATAGAGTGTCATTAAAGGCCATCATTCAGGTGGCTGCAGCCACTAAATGATGGTCTTTAAGTGCAGGTGACACTTTTTTGCCCCATTCAAGAGCACTCGTCAAAGATCAGGTTTTTTTTTTGTTGTTGCAAAAAAAAAAAAAAAAAAAAAAAAAAGGTTGCTGAAACATGTTCTATTGCAACCTGTCTGAAGGAAAACGGACATCAACGAAGCAAACAAGAGGCGCTGATCCTCACGAGCCTCCGCAGACGCAGAAAGGGACTCGCGATGATCTAGGTCTCTTGCATTCTGATGTTTTCTATTGTGCTGCGGCGGAGAAATTAAGATGGCACGCAGCTATGCATGGGTGACTGTAAAAATCCCGAAAATGACTGAAATGGTCCACAGGCTGCCTATGCCCCACTGTGGGACAGGGTTGGGCAGCATTCCATGATGCTAATGTGGTTACGTTTACAGCGGACGACTCCCAACAACTTCTACCAGAAGCATAGACAACATTCCAAACATCTCCCTGAAGCACAGATCCTCATGAGCCCTATGGGCTCGTGAGGATCTATGCCTCTTGGAGATGTTCGGCGTGTTCTCCCGTGCTTCCCGTGCACACTGACAATCCGCCGTGACTTCGCTCTTGTTCGTTCGTTGGGTGTCGTTCGGCGTAAACGTAACCTCACTACTAAAATGTCAGAGTACACACAAGTTTCTGTCTCCAGGCTCAATTTCTGTTCAGCTGTACAGTTAAACGTGGATGAGTGACTCGGTCTGTCAGTGGAGGCATGGGGGGCAGTACAATAGCCTATAAACTGTATAGCAATAGACGTATGCATGGTCCACCGAAAACAAGAGACATAAACTCTCATGAGCCCCTGCGGATGCAGGGGCTCATGAGAATTTATGTCTCTTGCAGATGGGACAGGCTGTTTGTAGGACTGTTCTGTTTGAACCAAACAGCTGAAATCAGCTTCCTGGGATTTAAAGGCCCACTACCGCCGTCCGACTTTATACACTTCTGCAACAGATGGTCTCGAAACGCTGCACACAGGTCTAGTTATGGTTCATTTAGATGCAAGACAATCCAGTTCAGCACACGTCGTCTTTATATCATGTAACCTGACAATGACTCCACTCCGTTCTATAAATACAACGCTTTCAGTACGAGAATTAGCTAAAAATACATTGACACGCTAACGGCTATGCAGAATAAATAAGTGCAATTACGCGTGTGCTTTTGCTGCATGTGCAGACTGTCATAGAAGCTCATTAGGTGTGTCAACAAGGCATAACAAACACAAATAGTGCTGAAATGTGTATTCAGTTTTATGCGTATTGGTACTTTTTAAACAAAGCTGAATCAGCCTCTAGAACTGAAGACTGTCACCCATGTGTGTACAACTATGGATGATCCGTGCCAGCAGGAGACATACATTTTCACAAGTTCATGTGGATGCAGGGGTTCAGGAGAATTTATGTCTAATGCAAATGGACTTATCTGTCTGAACCAAAAAGCTGCAAGTCAGGTTTCCGGGATTTTCAAAAGGCTGAATCAATCTCCAAGGCGGAAGACTGTCAAACGTGGGTGTGTGAATAATGTTGAGGTTATTTACACTCGTATTATTTTAAGTGTTGATCTGACTACATGTGTAGGGACCTGTTTCTTATGCAGTAACACAGGTTGAAGCTTCTGAATTATTTGCCAACGCAGGCGTAGCCCAGTGAATGCGCCCTTGACCTGTCTAAGCATGGTCAAAGCGAGGCTTTTAACTTGTAAATAAAGTTATTAAGACTAAATATTTAATATAGACTTAATTTGTTTCAGGAGACTATTTTAAAAAGCACTAACACAGTACTATCTACGTGTGACATTTTTCTTTCCTGCACTACATAAGGGAAGTGAAGTATTTTGTTTTGTTTATTGTTAAAGAAAAAAAGCACGGGGGATTTCCTCTAGCATTCTGGCCAATCGTTGGGTGAAATCTGATACACCGTTACGCTGACCCCTCTGTGAGGAGGGTCTGCGATGGACATAAACAGCCGCTGTAGAAATGTCGAGGTGCCCACGCCTCTTTCTAACCCCGTAGCTGCGAGTGGACGCAGACTGTCTTCGGAATATTCAATTCAAAGATCCCTAGCCGTCAAAGGAACTCCGCCATGGCCGGTCCCAAGCCCGGGTGAGAAAGGAGGAGGGTTGGGCGTGGGGCCAGCAACCCCACCCTGTAAAAACCCTAAAGCTACAGAAACCAAAGCAACAGAAGAATCCAACCAGCGCTTGATTCAGGGAGATGCCTCTACAGGAGAGCAGATGACGCGGGTTGGTGAAAGCCTCACGGAAGCCAACCAGCCGACGAATCTCCTGACGATGAAAGCAACAGCAAAGATCGGAACGTGGAACGTACGAACCATGTATGAAACTGGGAAAGCAGCTCAAGTGGCTAGCGAGATGAAAAGATACAACATCCAAGTACTAGGAATTTCTGAAAGCAGATGGAATGGGTCTGGCATGACAACACTTGCCAGCGGAGAGAAAATCCTCTACTCGGGACATGCAGACGAGAACCACGAACACACAGAAGGAGTTGCCATCATGATGTCCCCTGTAGCATCCAGAGCCCTTATGGAATGGCAACCAGTCTCCTCTAGAATCATGACAGCAAGATTCAACTCCAAGGGGAGAAAAACTACATTCATCCAATGCTACTCGCCTACTAATGATGCTGATGAAGAGGCAAAAGAAAATTTCTACAATTCTCTCCAGACAGTAGTTAATGCGTTACCCAAGAGAGACATCAAGATACTGATGGGTGACCTGAATGCCAAGATAGGGAAAGACAACCTTGGAAAAGAATTGATTATGGGAACCCAGGCCCTTGGAACAATGAATGAAAATGGTGAGCTTTTCACAGACTTTTGTGCTTTTAATGACCTGGTCATTGGCGGCAGTGTATTCCAGCACAAAGACATTCACAAAGAAACCTGGATCTCACCAGACGACAACACCAAAAACCAGATAGACTACATCACTATCTCTAGGAAATGGAGACGAAGCCTGCAAGACACAAGATCCCAACGAGGGGCAGACGTAGCCTCGGACCACCATTTGGTGATTGGAACCATCAAAGTCAAACTGAGCTTTTAGAGACATAGCCAACCGACCTCACATAAAGTTGAACACCCAGCGGCTGAAGGAGAAAGACTACAGAGACACCTTTTCAACCTCCCTGAAGAACAGATTTGAAGCCTTGAACTTGGTGACCGAAGAAACACCCCTGGAGGAACACTGGAGCTCCTTAAGAGACACACTGATAGGCACATGCAAAGAAGTGCTGGGTAAAAGAGAATGGACAACCAAGGAATGGCTCTCCAGTGACACATGGCAGATGATAAAGAATAGAAGAGAAATCAAGCAACAGATCAACAGCAACAAGAATGAAGTGGAAAAGAAAACTCTTCGAGATAAATTTACCCAACTAAACAAGAAAGTCAAGAAAAGTGCCAGGAAAGACAAGAGGCTCTTTTATGACGCCCTAGCGACAGAGGCGGAGCAGGCAGCAGAAAAGAGGGACCTCAGCACTCTGTACAAGGTCACCAGGACCCTCTCAACCAAAAAGACGAACTTGGACAAACCAGTTAAAGACAGAGAAGGAAACCCCATCAGCAAAGAGCAAGACCAAATTCAACGATGGGCTGAACACTTTGGGGAACTTTTAAATCAACCCCCACCGTCAGTGAGACCAGACATCCCCCCTGCAAACGCACCGCTCAAAGTCAACACCAACCCTCCCGCGAAAGCAGAAATCCTAAAAGCCTTGAAGACCCTGAAAAATGGGAAAGCAGCCGGCCCAGATGGAATTCCGCCAGAGGCGCTCAAGGTAGACCTTTCAGTCGCAGTCAACATGCTGCTGCCTCTACTGCAGAAGGTCTGGAGGGAAGGAAGAGTACCAGCACAGTGGAAAAAGGGACACCTGGTAAAACTTCCCAAGAAAGGAGACCTAGGATCCTGCAAGAACTGGCGCGGCATCATGCTACTGTCAGTACCTGGCAAAGTACTGACCTGCATTATCCTCGACCGGCTGAAAGATGCAGTGGACGAAAAACTTAGACCATAACAAGCTGGCTTCAGGAAAGACAAGTCGTGTACAGACCAAATAGCAACGCTCCGAATCATCATCGAACAATCCTTGGAGTGGCAGTCGACGCTGTACCTCAACTTCATCGACTTTCGCCAAGCGTTCGATAGTGTAGACAGAGAAACCATCTGGCAGCTCCTCCACCACTATGGAATCCCTCAAAGCTTCATTACCCTGATCCAGCAACTTTATGAAGGCGCCACTGCCAAGTTATCCACAATGGCAAACTGACAGTCACAGAGGACTTTGAGGTGAAAACAGGAGTCCGACAAGGATGCATGCTCTCCCCAATGATCTTCCTGTTAGTGGTCGACTGGGAGATGAGACAGGCAACTAAAGCAGGAAAAACAGGAATCCAATGGTCCCTGAATCAGTTTCTTGAGGACCTCGACTTTGCGGACGACTTGTGCCTGATGTCCCAGAAATACCAACATATGCAACAGAAAACAGATAACCTGGCCCAAGAAGCATCCCAGACTGGACTGCAAATCAACCTGGAAAAGACAGAAACCATGACCTTGTTCAAGAAGCAGCAGAAGCTAATCACCCTTGGAGACAGCGAGCTGAAAAAAGTTACCTCTTTCACTTACCTGGGCAGCATTGTATCAGCAACAGGTGGTTCTGACGAAGACATCAAAGCCAGAATCGGGAAAGCGAGATACGCCTTCATTACCCTGAGACCAGTCTGGAGGTCAACATCTCTGTCTGTCCGCAACAAGCTACGAATTTTTAACAGCAACGTTAAGTCTGTCCTCCTCTATGGCTCAGAGACCTGGAGAGTCACTAACACCCTAACCAACAAGATCCAAGTATTCGTCAACGGCTGTCTTCGCAACATACTGAAGATCAGGTGGACAGACAAAATAAAGAATACCGATTTGTGGCAGCGGACAAACCAAGATCCCATCGACCAGCAGATTGCCAGGCGGAAATGGCGATGGATAGGACACACCCTGCGGAAACCCCCACAGGACATCACCCGGCAAGCTTTGCAGTGGAACCCCCAAGGAAAGAGACGGGTCGGTCGCCCTAAGACCACCTGGAGGCGATCCTGTGAAGAAGAAATGAAGAGCTGCAACCTGTCGTGGGGTGAACTGAAAAAGGCTGCCCAGAACCGAGTGCGCTGGAGGACTGTTGCAGAGGCCCTTTGTTCCACGAGGAATCCAAGGAATTAAGCAAGTAGCCGTCAAAGGAACGTAGAAAGACAGTGGTTTCAGCAAGAGGTATAAATCCTCATGAGGATCTATACCTCTTGCAATTGGGTGGTGTTCAATTGTTCAATTGCTTATGGAGGATCCCAACAGAGTCGTTTAGCATAGCATCAGACTGACAGACGCGAAGTCTAGCAACATTAGCAAACTGTTTTAACCCATTCAGCCCTGACGCACTACAGCAGGAGATGGGGAGACCATGATATTTCAACGATAGTGCCAGATTAGCTTGGCGCCTGTCGGCGCCAAACTAATCTAGCACTACCTTTGAATTATCATGGTCGATCCATCTCCTGCAACAGGTGCATAGTCGTTAGATGACGCCTCCAAAATTTGGGAAATACGCGCGTCGGGTAGAATGAGTTAACCCCATCGTGCATACAGCCATCGGTACTGAATACAGAACCGCTGGCTGCAGCACAATAAGGTGGGGTGGAGATAGGGGAGGGCTAAAGATTCAGCGTTGTCTTCAGTGTTTCTTTGCTTGTGAAAATCTAAGCCGTGCGAGCCGTAGCTAGGCATTCAATTATTTTTTACTCGTATTAAAATGTCAGCTCGCTATTTCGGCGAAATGTCGAATGCGGGTTTTTTTTAATGCGGGAAATCGGTATTTTATGCTGACAAGTGAATTACAAAGTAATGTGCTCGGGCGTTATTCGGTTTATTCGTCCATATGATAATTATGTGAAACAGATCTACGTCTGGTAAAAGCTATAGCCAAGAAATGAAAGCGAAAAATGTGTCGTCTCTGAGTAACAACTAAAATCAACAGTTTATGACAGGATTTAGATTTTGCACTGATGTACAGTACCATCTTCTTTAAAAACAAAAGTTTAACCCCTTGACCGCTACTGACGATATCGCTCGGCAAAAAAAAGACGCGTAGTTACGCGTCTTTTAAGCCGAGCGGTATCGTCAGTAGCAAACAAAGGGTTAAAATAAATCTACGTCTGGTTGAAAAGCTGAAATAATCAAACGAAATGCTGCCCGTCAACCCCTGGGACATTTTGCTTACGCCTGTCAGCACATAAAATTGAACAAAGAGTCTCAGAAAGTTTCGATGCTGTTAGCATTTTAATGAAATTACTCTTCCGACGGACAAACATCATCCGACCGACTTCAGCCACAAAACAGCCGTGCGCGGGCTAACTACGGCTGGCGTCGGCCGAGGACATTTTGTGGGTAATTTCTTTCATAGGCCTACGTGAATTCAACAACACAACAATTCAGACGGCACTACGACAACGCGAACGCGAATACCGTGGTCTGAACTAACAATGACATTGGAGACGTTCTCTATGCCGCATATGCCCTTAACTGCCAGAGAACTCAGACGGTGTTCCTGAAATCTTTGTTACATCCACGCCAAAGTTACCCCAGCCGTCAAAAGGAACATGGACACAAAGTGGTCTCAGCAAGAGGCACAGATCCTCATGAGTCCCCGCAACTGCGGGGACTCATGAGGATCTATGCCTCTTGCAGCTGCATCGTGTTAAGTTTTCTCGGCAGACAATGGGTTATGATTAATGCTTCGCAGTAACCAGCGTAATGCTGAGGCTGATTTATATTTTTTTTCTTCCCCCCCCCCCCCCCCCCCCCCCCCCCCCGTGACACTCATATTTGCAAGCGATAAACAAGGCAAAACGCTGATAGATAGGCTTGCACCCTCAGGAAGGCCTGTAGAGGATGACGTACGTCTCCTGCAGCTCTAATCTAACTATGCCAAACAAACAAGAAAATCTTCGGACCGCCGCCGCCGTCGTCTTCAAGGGCCAGCGGCTACAGTCGACGTCTGCCCGAGGACCTCTAGCTTACCGGGGATAACTTCTAAACTCACAATCATGCAAATCTGCGCGTCGTCTACCTCAGCGCCTGCCCACTGGCTGTCTCCCTCGATTCGCTACCCGATCATCAGTTGGGACGAATGGAGGGCGACAACCAGTGTGCCGAGCCTCGGGGACAGTAATTACGATTCCGGTGAGACGAGCCATCATAGTGGAGCTAATGCACATCTTTCTGCTGACCGAAATGGCTCCCTTCAGGGGCTCATTAAGAATCTTCAATGAGATGTAGGCCGCTTGCAAATGAAGCAAGTAGTTCGCTGAAGGCGTGATCTACTCCTTTAACCCCTCCACTGCCGATAAAACTTGCGCACCACCCAAACTACAAGAGGCATAGATCTCATGAGCCCCCGCAACTGCGGGGGCTCATGAGGATTTATGCCTTTGGCTGAAATCACTTTGTGTTCATGTTTCTTGGACCGCCGGGAATCTTTGATGCTGCAGTTACAAAAGCACACCCTGCGTCCACTGGCAGCGAAGGGGTTCAGTTAGTAAATTATTGGGGTGTTCACGCCTTCGAGACGCGCTGCGTCCGATAACTCGGCTTTATCCAGTGTATCCGGATGCGGCACGCATCCAATGAGCTAGTGCCGATCAAGTGACGAAGGTAATCTAATGGCGGAGAAAGTCCTGTTCTTCCGAGTTAAAAACGCGCTCAAACAAGAAGAAATAAACGTTAAAAAAAAAAATTCGGTTAAATATTTCGGCTAAAAGTTAGCGCACAGGGCTTCAAGACGGATGATAAATTATGTACTTCAAAAAGATAAAGAAAGCTACAAATCTCAGACTAGTCTTCATAAACGTAAGATTTCATACAACATGTGTACAATGACTAGAAGTACTTCGCAAACCTACACAGTCATCAACAGTAAAAGGTCTGAACAAAGAACGATGCAAACAAAGGTAAAGGATTGGTTTCTGTTCGGAACTAGAATTCCATTAACGTCGGACTTTGTATGTGCACACGTTCATCATATCAAAGAGTCTGAACAAAATTGGAGAACTGCAAACACAATGGCTGCTGTCGGGAGCACGGCTTACAATGGTGAGGATTCGTTTGTTTCCAACGACTCCCAACAAATAACTACAGCGAAGTCATGACGGACAGCCAGCTTCTACCAAAAGCCAGACAACACTTCAAACATCTCCAAGAAGCATAGATCCTCATGAGCCCTCCGGGCTCATGAGGATCTATGCCTCTTGGAGATGTTTGGAATATCGTTTTGCGTGTTGTGCAAGCTGGTTATCCGCCGTGCTTTCTCTCTCGGTCGTTCGTTCGCCCAAAACGTAACCTCTCCAATAACGTCCGACATTTGTATGTGCCTGCACTCAGACCTGAACTCTTCTGTTCATGAGGGCTCATGAGGATCTAAGCCTCTTGGAGATGTTTGGAATGTCGTTTTGCGTATTGTGCAAGCTGGTTATGTGCTTTCTCTCTCGGTCGTTCGTTCGCCCAAAACGTAACCTCTCTAATAAAGTCCGGCATTTTTATGTGCCTGCACTCGGACCTGAACTCTTCTGTTCCTTATGAAAGAATACAAAACGTCGGACATCGCCCAAAGTAAATTGCAACAGGCAAAGGCTGGGTACAGTGAACTCCGTGAACTCATTACAATTGCCGATAATGGTTGTGATCAATCTATAAATGTAATCTGCATGTGCTGGTCTGTGATTTTGGACCTTAGGGATAAATCGCAGACCAGCACACAAACGCAGGGGCGGGTCAGTTACCCAGTTACCTCCTGAGGAGGTGGAGGGAGGTGTCCAAATTTTGTTTGGGGTGATTAACCTGACACAGATGGCGCTCAGTGGCCAGAGACCGTCATTCCCACTGGGAAAACAAATCAAGGGGGTGGGGGAGGGGAGGTAACGGTGTATGAGGAACTCTTGCACCTTCTCACTGCCGGCCAAAATATCGAAAAGCGAGGGGGGGGGGGGGGGGGGGGCCGCATGTCCCTTTAACGCTTCTACCTATTCAGTTTACAAGACAAGCAGACAAGATTTACGAGGTATATGTACGTGACTCCATTATATAGAATCTTTCCGGGCCTTTTTCCTTTTTTTTTTTTAAAGGGGGGGGGGGGTGGTGGGGGGTGTCTGGAACCCCAGGAACTCCACCCTCCCTGCCAATGGGATTCACTGAAAAGAAGAAAAGTTGTCGCATAAAAGGTCGACGTGCTTGCATCCAGAATCTCGGCCACACAACAATACACGTGCTATCCTCTTGCCCCACATACTTTATGGTCTGTAGTCTGCACCGAACGAGTCCAAGCTGTTTTTGTAGCTGGAACAAACACAATGTCTGCCAAAGAGCAAATGTTCTGTATGTAACAAAACTTTACAGCAGGAACTATAGTCTACACAGAATGTTGCACTATGAACACGTAAAACAACTGAAGTCCAGTGATGGTTTTCTCTCGTGTTTATTTCAGTCTAAAGAGCATTGTCTGGGGTTGGGCAAGACCAACCACAGACTACAATTCGGTCGTTCTCTCACTATTTGCTCTCTCTTCTACTTTCGTCCATCTCTCTCACTCTCCTCTCGTTGTGTTCCCTCTCTCGTTGTGTGTCTAGTTGTGTGTCTCTGTCCCCCAGTATGTATATACCCTTGCCCTTATCAATCATCTTCCCACTTAGGGCCCGCCCCTCGTTTAGGGCCAGTCCCGTTACGTGATTATGGCGTCCCGCGTGCCAACAGTCCCGTTAATTAGATGCCACTCATTTCCCATATAGTAACCGTTTCCGGATGGCCGGTCCGTTATCTTGATTAAAGCTGCCCGGCACGTCCGGTAGTTACATACAGACGCTACCCATGTGTTACATGACCGGAAACTACATCCAGATGCCGGATGTGGAGGCACGCGTCAGTAGTGCAACATTCCTCCCTAACCCGAGAAAAATACATCCCGTTCAGGATTATTTTTCTATCTTGTTCAGGAGGGTTTACACTTCGGGACATAATAACAATACAATTCCACATCATTACACAATCAAAATACATTTCAAATCGGGCGTGATATCTTGTCTAACTATAACACCACTTATTCCATCCAAATACACATAATATAAAATAAAAGAGAAAGAGTTCATTGTCAACACTGAAATTGTTCGTCTCTCACGCGCACCGTTGCGCTCACATTCCCAACATAATTCATCCACCTCATAGGTCGCCTCATTCCAAGGCCGGGTAGAATTTCACGACTGGCGATGTCGTCTTCAGTTCCACCCTGTCTTCCATCATCAGTGCGGAGGCACTTGCTCCGTAGACGTCATTGTCGTCCGCCACAGTTGTAGCCACCGATCCCGGGTCCAGTGTAGGTCGAGTGACCTCACTATGCCATCGCCTAAGTCTCGATAAAGGGCCAGCTTTTAACAAATCGAAATATCGGGCTACTCCCACTATTTCGCCTACAAATGACATGATTACTGCCATTAATAATAAATTATAAACGCTATCTGCTAAACCCAATATCCTGAGACAGAGGACGAACCTCATCTTGCACGTCTGCAAAATGTAATTTACACCCGTAGTCGTATATTCATACACCCAAACTGCATTACCTGCACGATTTCCTGATTGATCCTCTCTCAATACCACTTGAGAGTTGCATTTTAAATGAAGCCTAAAGTAGATCTCCTATAGCCTTTAATAACCGCCTCACTCCTTTACTCCTAGACTTAGGCAGGATTGCGTCCACATGCTTTATCCTATCATCATCAGAGTTATCTGATGTGCCTTCGTCCGAGCTAACATCAGCCGATTCTGCTTCGACTGTTTGTCTCCTCTTCTGGCGTCTAACCCTTTTTGCTAACTCCATGAGAGGTATGTCGTCTTCTGAAGACGAGTTCTCCCGTTCCCTACGCTGTCGTTTGATCCAACTTTCTCTTGAAGGTAAGTCGCCTACATCTTCGCTGTCACTGGAAGAGCTGTCTTCCGGTGCGATCGCATAATTAGTCTTTCTGAGGGGCCTAATTGTTTCCGCTGAGGGTTTAGGCCACTCATCTAACTTAGCGAGTCTTATGTGCTCTGCATGCACTTTAACTACTTCACCAGTCAATTGGTTCCTGATCCTGTACGTTACTGGTGTTGTTTGCTCGACCACTCTATAGTAAGGTTTCCATTTGCTGTCTAGCTTGTTTTTCCTTTGATTATTTTTATAGTACACTGGATCTCCGACTTTGATTTCGTCACTTTTGACATGTCTGTTTGCATACTTTGCCCCCCGCTTCTGTGATTTCTTTATCCTTTGGTGCACCTGGGTGAACAGTTTGTGCTGTTGTTCTAAGGCTACCTTATGAAGGTCCTCTCCGACATATTTCCGTCTAGGCCTCAGTATGTTATCTAATGGTAACACTGGATCTCTGTTATACAGTAGAAAGAATGGAGAGCACTGAGTCGTTTCTGAAACGCTAACCCTGTATGCCGACAACCCATGATTGATGTGCAAATCCCACGTTTGGATATCTTCCTGTATTTTCTTCGACATGATATCATTCATGGTACGATGAAATCTTTCTACCTTGGCGTTAGACTGTGGATGATAATAGCTCGTCAAGACATGATCTATGTTTAGTTCACTGAGAACCTCCCTCATGATCCGATTGACATTTTCTGTGCCATTATCGGTAACCACCTGCAAAGGACAGCCGTGTCGAGGAATTATCTCATCCATCAAGATTTGAGCAACAGTTTCTGCCGACTTATCTGGCGCTGGAAAGCACTCTGGATATCCACTGTAATGGCAAACAAACCCTAAAATGTACTTGTTCCCAGACAGACTAGTAGGGAATGGACCCTGTATGTCTACACTAACCTTCGCAAACGGATATGGAGGAACGTCCATTTCCTGCACTGGGACTTTCTGTTTCTGCAAAACCCTTTGCTGACAGGTAATGCAACCGCCTATGTACTCGTTCAACCCCCTGTACATGTTTGGCCAAAAATACCTCTGTTTGATGGTGTCGTAAGTCTTGTCAAGGCCCATGTGTCCATTTCCGTCATGATACTGGTTTACGACATGCCCCACCAAATGGGATGGCACCACTAATCTCGCTACTGGATCGTCATCAATATTCGACAAGAAATACAAGACATCTTCTATGAACAAATACCTCCTTTTTACACTGGCCGGTGCTTCCTCGTTCAGTAGCTGCTCTTTCAACTTAACAATGTCTGGATCCTTGTCTTGCTCCGTGATCATATTGAACCCTGTCACCTCTACCTTTTCTAAAGTTTCTCTCGGATCATCCGTCTGACAACTTGCAAACTGCTTTGGTCTAAACTGACTAGAATTAATCACCCCTATCTGGAACGCATTGTCGCTCACTTCCGTGACTATTCCTTCCGTCTCTTCTGACACTAACTCCTTTCCGTCTATTTGCGGCACTCTAGACAACAAATCAGCCAACACATTCTGTGGCCCTGGAATGTACTCTATAGTGCAGTTGTACCCTGCGATCCCTAGCGCCCACATCTGAATCTTCTTATTCTGCATGGGTGACTCTAAGAGATACTTCAACGGTTTGTGATCTGTGCTAACAACGAATTGCGCATTGTGCAAATAGTGGTCTAACTTCTGTAATGCATAATGGATTGCAAATGCTTCCTTTTCTATGGTAGACCACTTCTTCTGGCTCTGGCTCAACCTATGAGACAGAAAGTAAATAGGTTTTTCTGTCTTGATGTGCTGTCCTCACTTTCTTGCGTCAGACACGCCCCGATACATGCGTCACTAGCATCCGTGTACAATACATATGGACGTCTCGTGTCCGGATATACCAACAAAGGAACTACTGACAAACTTTGTTTGAGAAAATCAAACGCCTGTTGACACTGATCAGACCATTTGAATCTGGCAAATTTCTTTGTCAAATTGATGATGGGTTCGGCTATCTCAGAAAAGTTGGGTATGAACCTTCGATAGTATGACATCATTCCAATGACACTGCGACACCGCCCTTATACATGTTGGATTAGGCAATGTCCGAATTGCTGACACCTTTTCTGGGTCTGGTTTGACTCCTTCCTTCCCTATCACAAACCCTAAGTATTGTGTTTCCTCGGCGAAGAACTCACATTTCTTCAGTTTCAACTTGAGTTTATGTTGTCTGAGTCTACCGAACACATCCTCTATGTGCTGATAATGCTGTTCCTTGGTTTCGGAAAAGATGAGAATATCATCCCTATATGCCGAACAAAATGTCTCTAACCCCCTCAACACTGTGTTCATCAACAGCGTGAACACACTAGGTCCCTGGCAAAGTCCAAATGGCATGACTGCAAACTCAAAAAGTCCCTTGTGACAAGCGAAAGCCGTTTTCTCACTACTCTCTTGATCCGCCATCTCTACCTGCCAGTATCCCGATTTCATATCTAACCTTGTGAAATATTTTACCTTCCCCAGCAAGGACAAAATATCGTCTATGAGCGGTAGTGGATACGACGACTTCTTAGTAATCTCGTTTAGCTTTCGAAAGTCAACGCACAACCTCTTTGAACCATCTTTTTTTGTCACTACTACTAAACCGAAAGACCATGGCGACATTGATCTCCTGATGATTCCTGCCTCTAACATCTCATCTACTGCTTTGTCTACTATCTCTCTATCCTGCAAAGGAACGCGGTAAGGCTTCACCCTTATTGGAGCGTGGTCTCCAGTGTCTATGTTCATTTTGACAGTGTTGGTGCGCCCTAAGTCCAGATCGCTACTCGCGAACAAATCGGAATGCTCCGATACCAGTTTAGTGACTGTGGACCTGATTGCGTCAGGCGCATCGATTTCTGTCAGATCAATGGAAGCGACTTCTCGTTCTTCCGTTCTGTTAGACACTGACTCTACCTGACTTACGCTGTTTGCCCTGCCTACCACACATCCCCTTTTTAGCCTGAACGTTTTGTTGGTGTGATTCACAACTAACAAAGGAAATGTCCTACCTTTGTTTCTCACTACCCCGCTCATCACAGATAGTCCTGGCTCTTCTGCAACAAACCCCCTATCTGTCGCAGAGACTTCTAAACATTCTTCTTTACTGAAGTACTGTGTACTCTTTATTCTAACCTGACAAATCTCCGCTGTATGTGGTTTCAATACTTTTGTCTTGTGTACTCTGACTAACGAAGATATGTGCATGTCTTGTTCGTAAGGTACAAACGCATTCCCGACTTTAACCTTTCTCAAATCAAAATAGATGCGTGCTCCGTTCTTATCAAGCCAATCGTTTCCCAAAATGAAATTTCTATTCATCTCTTTCACTACATAAAAACGATGTTTGAACGACTGCTTTTCAATTTTGAAGTCCAGTTCAATGCTACCCACGACTCCTAGCGCTTCTCCACTGACTGACTGTAGCGATACACTTTTTTTCTCTAGCCTTGGCTTGTTCTGCAGTTTTTCATACGACTTCTTGCTAATCAACGATACCTCCGCCCCTGTATCTATGAGACTTCTAAACTTTTGACTTCCTACCTTAAAGACTATGCATTTTGGACTCCCCGATAAGTTGATGCTAAAGGATCTACTGTTTCCCCCGTTCTGCTCACCGGCTTCTCGTGGTGCAGAACGCTCTAGTTTTCCTGTCGCTCCTGTCCTATCCTAGCCCTACATTCTCTTTGTCGGTGGCCGTAACCCCCGCATCGCCTGACCGCACGTGTTGATACCTTTGCTGTGACAAAGACGACTTTTGCTGACCTACTGCGTTTACCCGCCTAGCCTTGCAATCGCGTGCCTTGTAGCGCGGTGAACCGCATCGAAAACACGCCCTAGCTCTAGAGTGATCCACTTCTTTTGCAGACTGTTGCTGATCTCCATTGAAGGTGGGGATCAGCTGTGAAATGAGTTGCACATTAACTAAGGTTGACAACCTCTCTATCTGACTACCTAATGCGGCCAACACCGGGTTCAGTGGGTGTGGTCCTCCTACATCTTCTTCTGCCATTTTCACTACAAATACAAAATATTGCTGGCCCTTACTCAAAACTGTAGCGATGACACAAAAGGGTCACTCACCTGTTTGTCCAGCGTTGGTGACGGTGGTTGTGGCCCGAGGTCGTTTCGTCTGCGGCCGGCTCCTTCTCAGTCTCGTTTCACGCTCGTTTCACGATCTTCTTTCTGGGTCTCGTTCGGCGTCTTCAGTTCTCGGCGTCGTCGTACTTTTGACGTAGCGTCGTTCTGCCACCCTCTGCGATAGTTCTGTCTTCCATCACGTTCTGGAATCTGCGATTGTTCCGTCTTCAATCTCGGTCTGACATCCTGCGATGGTTCTGCTAAACCCGTTCTGACATCCTGGTCGCGCGGCACCAAAATTGGTTGTTACGTGTTGCACTATGAACACGTAAAACAACTGAAGTCCAGTGATGGTTTTCTCTCGTGTTTATTTCAGTCTAAAGAGCATTGTCTGGGGTTGGGCAAGACCAACCACAGACTACAATTCGGTCGTTCTCTCACTATTTGCTCTCTCTTCTACTTTCGTCCATCTCTCTCACTCTCCTCTCACTCTCCTCTCGTTGTGTTCCCTCTCTCGTTGTGTGTCTAGTTGTGTGTCTCTGTCCCCCAGTATGTATATACCCTTGCCCTTATCAATCATCTTCCCACTTAGGGCCCGCCCCTCGTTTAGGGCCAGTCCCGTTACGTGATTATGGCGTCCCCGCGTGCCAACAGTCCCGTTAATTAGATGCCACTCATTTCCCATATAGTAACCGTTTCCGGATGGCCGGTCCGTTATCTTGATTAAAGCTGCCCGGCACGTCCGGTAGTTACATACAGACGCTACCCATGTGTTACATGACCGGAAACTACATCCAGATGCCGGATGTGGAGGCACGCGTCAGTAGTGCAACAAGAAGTACTTCTTTTGAACAAAACCTATTACGTACATGCACTGCGCATGTCTGCCACAGACCAGATTTGTATACTACCACACAGACGGTACTATATAGCAGGAACAATAGGAAATCAGGAAGTCTTGTACAGTAACAGATTTAACCCTTTGGTTGTGGGTAGTGCTTTTTGTCGCGATGATTCCTACAGAAATCATCGCGACAAAAAGCACTACCGACAGCCAAAGGGATAAACTAATGACACTTCCTCTGCCTGAAAGTAAGATGTGTCCATAGATGGACACTAATACATTCCAGCAAGAGACATAGGTTCTCATGAGCCCCTGCTGGGTGCAGGGGCTCATGACAATCTATGCCTCTTGCAGCAGGAAAGTATTGGCTGGGGGGGGGGGAGGGGGTGTTGCACAAAACTGCGTCATGGGGGTTCAATGTTTGCGCGGACAGGTGATAGCGTCAACGGGAACGACAATACTAATGGCAGCAGTACCAATGGTACAAATTACTGTTATACAATCAATGTGTATGGTGTATAAAGTATTGTTGTCATCCCTACGTCACACGACCAATCTCTTTAGCGCAAACTGTACCACATGACCGAGCAACAAAAACCCTTGTAGCGACTAATGGCGGACTTTTTGGAGCACTCTTTCTGACGCGTCTTGGATGCCAGTTTTGTTCTTTAAAAGATTAGCAAAACGTTTTAATGTACAGTTACTTAGTGTTGTTCGAAACAACAGGCACACCACTGCAGTCTATTATGTATAAATATATATTCCTTTTACGTCAGTCATGTCTGGCGCGATCCAGGTCGGAAGATTTTTTTCTTGATTTCCTTTACGAAAATAGTGGAGGAATGAAAACAAATACGTTATTGGTAGCAGGGGCTTGCTGCAAAGACCCTTGTAGGCCTGAGGATGGTCAAAGGAACCATTGTAGCCCTCAGGCCTACAAGGGTTTGTGTAAGAAACCCCTGCTACCAATAGCTTATATTATTCCTTCAGCCGTCCTAAATCCGCCTCCCCCGCACTATTCCGTCAGCCAACCCCCCCCCCCCCCCCCCCAGGTGGATTGGAGACTATGACTATGTTTTTCCTCCCTCTGAAAGCCTATCCAAACCACATAGTTCTGTATCATAATGACTTACAAGGAACAGCTACAGCCTACACAAGTCACGTTCTGAGTGACGTTTCCATCAGGGTAGATTACACATCAACAGTGAAGCGTCTGGTGGGCGGTAAACCACCATACAGATCGCAACCAACTGTGCAACTACAGCATCACTATATCTGTGTGTACTGTACTAACAAAGATGAGAAGAGAAAAGAAGAGTTATTCTCTACACTATGTATTGCATACCACATCATTTTGGTTAGATGGAACAACAACCCTTTTGCCCATGCCAGCGACAGAAGTGTCCAATTTGCTTGAACCTTAACTCATTCGCGGCCAGCCGCATCCAGATGCGCGGCATAAGCCGCTCATCCGCATTCGGCTGGCCGCGAATGAGTTAACCCTTTGACTTCTAAAAGTAAATGGCTTCCATTGCACAGAATGGATGTCATTTAATTTTGGGAGTTGCAGGGTCAGGCCAGGCTTATATATATCCGAAACTGTCAGATTACTGTCGTCCTGCATACGACCATTTCACCGTCGGGTACCAAAAAGGCGGGGGAGAGCAATACCGACATGACACATAGAAATAAATCATGTAACTATACTAAGGCTCAAAACTTAAGGGCCACCCCACTTTTTGTGTCATTGGTTATCGTCTCAAGTACGCTAATAAAATACAATGTTCTTTCAATCCAAATGGATTAAAAGTTGACCTTGGACAGCCCACTGTACAGGGAACAATAGCCAACAATTCATCAATTTCCACGAACGTGTCAAATGCACGTGAAACATCGTCAGTTTTTGTGAAAAGCTGTACGATATTGGCAAACGTACCAAAGGCAGGCAGGTAGAAAAAACTCGGTAAAGTCGTGATGCACGTGCTAAAGGGGTCAGTCGTGAACACTGAGCACTTCTGTTTCGCTACAAATACCGGTACTGTAGGGGCATAATTGTCACTTTCCGAACCATGCCACCACGACGAAGCCTAACGCCAGTAGATCAAGGCCGGGCGCTAGCATGGCTGCAGGATGGAATTTCCGGACGAGAAGTTGGGAAACGTCTTGGGGTGTCCCATTCAGTGATCCAGAGGCTGCTGGCACGACTCCAAGAAACTGGAAGGGCAGGACGACGATCCTGCTCCGGACGCCCGCGCTGCACCAGCAGAAGGGACGGCAGATACCTCTGTGTGGCGGCTCTGCGCGACCGAAATGTCACGTCAACCACTCTGCGACATCAACTGATGCAAGCTGCAAACGTTAACGTCAGCAGAAGCACAGTCTGCCGACGTCTGCGCAAAATTGGCCTGGCTTCATGCAGAGCAGCAGTGCGAATACCCTCACTCCAGCTCATTGCAGAGCCCGGGTTGCCTGGTGTCGTCAACATGTGAGGTGGAACAGACTCCAGTGGACTCAGGTTTTGTTTACTGATGAGTCACGGTTCACTGTGTCCTTCACCGACGGCAGGGTGAGGGTATGTATACGCCAGGGCGAGCGATTCACGGATGGATGCTTCCAAGAGATGGATGCTTCCAAGAGGTGGATCGGTACGGAGGAGGTTCAGTCATGGTCTGGGCAGGCTTCAGCAGGAAAAACAGGACTCCCCTCCACGTCATCCGAGGCACCCTGACTGGACTGCGCTATCGGGACGAGATTGCGCAGCCCCTCATCCAAGCCAGCTCTCCAAGCCATAGGCGACAATGCTGTTCTGCAGGACGACAACGCTCGACCTCATCGCGCCCGTGTGGTGGATGAGTACCTTGAGCAACGGGGCATCATGAGGATGGAGTGGCCAGCTCGTTCACCTGATCTGGCTCCCATCGAGCACCTCTGGGACGTGCTGGGGCAACGCGTAGTCAGCAACCACCACCCACCTCAAGGCGTCCCCCAGCCGACTCAGTTCCTGCTGCATCAAGAGTGGGAAGCGATCCCACAACATGTTCTCCAAACCCTGGTAAACTCCATGCGTCAACGCTGCATTGAATGCTCGGCTGCAAACGGTGGGTACACTCGCTACACACTGGAACAGTCCTGTGTGACTTTTCAAATGAGGGGTGGATGAACATTCTAACGTACTGCTGTTGTTACAATTGCTTGATTTACTCAAAACTTTAAATGATAATATTGTTACTGAATAAATTAGCAAAGTACCGACTCCAAGTATTGTTACATTATTTGTGTGGTGTTGTCGGTGCCCCTGCAATAAAAAGTGGCCCTTAAGTTTTGACCATTAGTATACATAAATTATGTTACGCAAAATAAATCACGGGTGCTGGTGTGATAAAAGGCGAGCTTTAGCGAGCATTTTATCGCTTTAACTGAGCACGAGGGTGGTCAGGCATAATTTTATTTTATACGACGTTTTGAAAAGGTCTCAATCTCAGAATCATTTTTTTCCCTTCTCATTTCGACATGGTGCGGTGCCACAGTTGGGTCGCTCTTACCTAAACCTCTGTAGCTGATCGTTATGTGACACTGCAACAAAGCTGCAGTCAAAAGTGCGGCGACGATCGTGCAACCCGTATCACCACACGTGAACTGAGAGAGCCTTGTAACACATGGTCGGGAAAAGCGTTCGAGTTGTATTAAGTGTAACACCACTGATACATAAATGCAATAAAATATACATACTAATAACACAGTGGTAGTACGCATTAACCCGAAACGCTACACTATCAAACGGATGATACACTGAATAAGAAAATTAATGGAAAGTACACTTCACGTATCAAGAGGATGAAAATGGGGGCCGCTCTCTGACAACAAGAGGCACAGATTCTCAGGAGCCCCTGCAGCATGCAGGGGCTCGTGAGAATCTATGCCTCTTGCAGATGAAAGGACCTGGGCGAAATACCGCAGGGTGCTGAAGTATTAATGATTCGAGAGGTCAATTACAGTAATGGACGGACGAGTGAGTACACAAAAAAACAACCGTGACTATTTGTGTTATATCCCGATCAATGAAAGAACCGCCTGAAGTCAAGAGCTATGAAGTTAACGAGATGGAAAGAAGCTATAACAATAACCAGATTCTATGTTTATTCATTACTCAGTCCCACTGACTAACAATGGACATCGGCAATACAAACAGTGCTGTGTTACTTCGTGCCCTGTCCCACGATACCGAAACTATCTTTATTCAGTGTTCCATCTTGCACCGAAGAAAAGCTCGCTGGGCCGACGTCGGCCCCAGCGGGCCCGCGCATAGCCGTGCGCGGGTCCACTGCGGCCAACGTCGGTCCGAGGACCTTTACTTTTCTTTTTTTTTAATTATGTAAATGCGCCTTCTTCACCATGGAAAATGTTATGAATACGTCAGGAAAAGGTTAAAACAATGAAGGACTATGGCGCAAACAGTGGAATAAAACGGCGAACAAACATGCGATATTTGTTCACCTTTTTAGTCCACGGAATGCGTCCAGTTTTTTTTAGTCCACTGATTTTGCGTCCAATTCTTTTAGTGCACTGATTGCGTCCAATTCTTTCTGCCCACTGACTGCGTCCAATTCTTTCTCAGTGCCCACTGACCGCGTCAAATTCTTTCTGTCCACCGACGGCGTCAAATTCTTTTAGTCCACTGCGGGCGTCAAATTTATTTAGCCTACGTGCATGAAATCGCATGTTTATACGCTTTTTAATCTACTGAGTAAGTCAGTTTCGGTTTTTAAAACAAAAGTAATACAACTTCTGGTTTACGTCCACTGAACTTCTGCTCATCCGTTACATGGCAAAGCACTTTATTGACAATTATTATACAAGCTGGTACCTTGCTGTTATGGTCCCTGATCACCTCGGTGCAAAGGGACAAAAAAAGGGATAAAACGAACGAACGTTTGCACTGACTCTATGGTAATCAACAATACCAGTTCCTCGCTCCCGATGACTGCCTCCGTAAGAAAAGCAAAACGTCAAACGCTTAGGGCTTAACGTCTTTTGTCCACCACGAGATGATTTCAAAGAAGGGGCACCGAACAGGTCTGAACAAATTTTGACCCCAGCTGCGACCATTCAGACGAGAGTAAAGCGCTCTACGACCGAGCCACCCAGCTCCCCGAAAGAAGTCAATACTGACGAGCAAAAGAAATGCGACATTTTTGAAATCATCAGAAAAACTACTAAAGTGTTTCCGATGATTCCAAAATGGGCGCATTTGTTTTGTTCGCCAGGATAACTCACGGCAAAAAAAGATGCGGTCGATCCTCACCAAAAGAGGCATAAGGTCTTATAAGCCCATCCGTGTGAAAGAGCGTATGAGAACACGTGCCTCTGGCAGGTACAGTCCGAATCAGTGTGCTGAGCGTGTAAAAGGCAAATTAAAATGAGAGAGAGAGAGAGAGAGAGAGAGAGAGAGAGAGAGAGAGAGAGAGAGAGAGAGAGAGAGAGAGAGAGAGAGAGAGAGAGAGAGATCTTTCGGGAAAAGTTTCCATGGGTGGGACCGAAAGAAAAGTTGAATCCTGAAGCGAGGGTCTTGGGGCACTTAAAAGGGTCTTGGGGCACTTTTTAAGTGAACTTTTTTTTTTTAAATCCGGAAATCCGGCTGTAGACGGAAAAGTCCCGCCCATGCGTTTCTTTCCATGGTGTTTGTTTGCTTTATTTCTTGAAGATAAAGGAACTCGCCACGAAAAAGGCATCAAGGGCCATACCATGCCAAAAAGTGAATGTGTGTCGGTGTGTGTGCGTGCGCCGTGCGTGCGTGACAGAGAGCGTGCGTGAGAGACAGGTGCGTGCGTACATGTGCACGTTTGAGATTGTGTGTTTGTGTGCTCGAGTGATTTTCTCCCCCTGGGTCTCCTCTTTCTATAAAGCTTTTCCCCCTCGTCCCTACTGTAAACATGTTTTTCTCTTTTCCTCACCGGTTCTGTCCTGACAGTTGCGTTGGACAAGTGGATGGTAAGGGCTGACGCTCCATGAACCAACCGGCCCTTTTATCTGCAAAAAGGCATAGATTCTCATGCGCCCCTGCAGTCGTAGGGGCTCATGAGAATCGATGCCTTTTGCTGGGCACAGATTAGCCCCATTTACATCCCCATGTTGAGTCATGGTTTAGATCCACGACTGCCGATGACTTCACACTGTCAGTTACAGAGCCAAAGATGGCTTATGCCGACGCATAATCTGCACAGCAATATTTACGAAGTACACTTGAGACGGCTCTAGCTTGATAGATCAAAGGTCGTGCCTGATCAGTGTGCAATCCCCGAGTTGTCTCCAGCAAAAAGGCACTATTCTTGAACAACCATACGGGCTTCATCCATCTGTTCAAGGGTAGTACCCGATCAACTAAAATAACTCCACATCCCCGAGTTGTCTCCAGTAATAAGGCACTACTCTTGAACCACCATGCTTCATCCTTCTGCTTACGGGTAGTGCCTGATTAGCTTGACGCTCCGGGAGATCCCTAATCAGGCACTACTTTTGAACCACCAAGCTTCATCCATCTGCTCAAGGGTAGCGCCTGATTAGCTTGGCGCCTATCCAGGCGCCAAGCTAATCAGGCACTACCATTGAATCGTCGCCATCGATCCATCTCTACCAACTGGCGCCGGAGGTGGAACAGCTAAGAGTGGGAGGATGCAAGAATCGATACCGAAGCATCTGGTGCGGGCAATAAGATGGCGCAACTCCGCATCAGCATCACGGGACCCTGGATCGAAACCCTGTCGGTATTCACCAATGTAATGACGTACAAAAAGCGTTCGACGTTTGGAAAGCGAGCGTACTTGGGGGAGAGGTGGGGGAGGGGGGGGGGAGGTCGGGGGTGGGTGGGGGTGGGGGGTGGGGGGTGGAAAGTAGCATCTGGACTAGTGGCCATCTGCGGCTTTTACTGTGTGCATAAACGATGCTATGGTGTACGAAAATAAAACCCACCGAACAGCTTAATGTTCTCACTAGACTTTATAAGCTATTGTTGTCATGTAACGATGTTATACACATCATTAACCCATTACATCCTGAGGCTGATTTCGTAACATTTGCTTATTGTCCGACAAATACTACATTACTGATTAGGATAGAGATAAACCGTTTTAGGTCAAGGGTGGTGCCAGATCACTCAAATTTATTTTGAGCAATGGGTGTATCAGGATGAAAAGGGTTAAGAAAGGATGTTGTACACGAAACGTCGCGAAAAACATTCTCATACAAACGAAGGCAACTGTAAAATTTATTACTTATTTATTATGAACTGGCCATTGCGACGAGATTTTGCTTGACTTTTCGTCTCAAGTTATCAGCAGCTTTGTCCAGATGTAAGCTGCTAAGAGATACTTTCTACTGCAATTTTTTTAACTGCATCTGTTCACTCACAGCTGATCAACATGCATCAACTTAATTGTGTATTTTTCGTGAGTGTAATGGCCTCACGGTATGAAAAGACCGTTTGGCTGTCGGCAGCGGTTTTAGTCGCGATGATTCCGGCAGAAATCATCGCGACTAAAACCGCTACCGACAGCCAAAGGGTTAAACAGTCCAATTGAGTTCTAACTCGATTCCAAACAGACCTGGATTGAGAACAAAGCTGTTACTATTTCGAGGACAGACAGTTTGACAGAAGAAAGGGAACGGTATCCATCCTGATCCATACTCAACTGACATCGCAATGTTCCTTACACCTGATAACTCCCGCAACAGTAAGACCAGGCTTGTAAAGGTCAGAACACTTGTGACGCGTTGAAAACATATGCTACAAAATCCTTCAAATCAATGAACCTCTCTTCTCAAAGCTATATCTGTCCGGTTTCCCTGACAATCGTTCTACTCTATCCCCCCCCCCCCTACCCCCCTCTCTCTCTCTCTCTCCACCACTCAATTAAGAATATTGGCAGCGCTGATAAATTTACACTTTTCACTGCCAGTCGGCGCATGCCATTGTCTTTCTGAATGTTTTAAAAATTTCAACGTCAAAAAGATCCAGCAGTCCATGGAACATGGATACTAAGTGGTGACCGCAAGAGGCATAGATCCTCATGAGCCCCCGCGACTGCGGGGGCTCATGAGGATCTATGTCTCTTGCAGTTGGATGGGTTCACGTTTTCTCGGCAATAAGCAGCAAAGGCATTGACCGTGGCAGCCAAAGGGTTATCAACAACGATTTCAGAAACGCAATCTGCGTCAAATGGCGCTGGGAAGGGGTTACATGTTTCTAGCCTAGGACTGCGATTCCAAGCTCGTAGGACTAAGTATCAGGTGCACGCTGAACTACCAGGGTCGACCCATCGCCTGCAATTGGTCTCTTTCCAGTCTACCACACTCTGTCCTACTCCTTGTAGTGGTAGGCGTGAGAGTTTCAATCAACGATCCTCCTGCCATCACCCCCTTCACCTCCTCCCCGTCCCCCATTCTCATTCCTGCCCTCTGGGCTCCTCACCGTGCCAGCACCTCTGACAACTCACTCTCTCTCTCTCTCTAAAAAAATAATCCCTCCCCCCCCCTCCCCCCCCCCCCCCCCCCCCCCCCCCCCCCCGCGTCTACTACTGTCCTTTTAACGATCTATTGTCATTAATTAAATACAGAGTCGTGATGGCGCACGGCCACAGGGCTTGCCATTCGCCACTGTTGAGAACAGAAGCGCGGTTCCTCACCCCTTCACTGTCGCGACGCGCAGTGAACAGCACCCACGTACAAGAGGCATAGATCCTCATGAGCCCCCGCAAATGCGGGGGCTCATGAGGATCTAGGCCTCTTGCAGACACTGACACATCACTCTTGCTGCATAAAGTAATACCTGGCGAAAAGACGACGGTTTCTGCTGAACCTTCTTGAATGCTGTTTTTCTTCTGTTGTTCGTTTGAAAGAGGCATACATCGCCTATGGGCCCTGCAGCTTTGAGAGGTTTATGAGGATCTACGCCTCATTCAGATGGAGGGCTACTTCAGGTAAGTTCCGCAGAAACGCTGATTGTCTTTGATTTTCGTCTGAAAAGCAGGTGCAATGATGATGCGATTTCACAAATCTGTGCTCAGCTGAACTCACCTGAAAAGATTCCTCCGCCTGGACCAGGCACACAAGCTCAAAGTCAAACTTCACTGATGAGTGTTGTGGCTCTTGAGAGACCTATGATTCTTAATCTTGTACGTATCAGTTCCACTAACTCTGTCATTCTCAGAGGAAGGAGGCGACCAGATGTTCTGCATACAGGACCTTCAGTGTATCTCGAGACACCACCGCCACCTCATGAAAGATACAACGTAATTTCCGTCTGCTCACCTTTTCACTGCGTGTCGCCATGCAATTTACTGTCACATGTGTGAACCCTGATGACTTTGCCGCCTGAGGAATGGATGCAAATGGGCCGATTTCTCACAGCATGAGGCACAGATGTTCATGACACCATGCGTCGGCTGGGGCATCAGCATCCATGCCCCATGTAGAGATCTCGCAGACAGGAAACTCTGGCAAATATTCGTCGATGAGACAGATACAAACAGTGCCGATTTTCTTTCAGCAAGAGGCATAGATGCTCATGAGCCAATGCGTACGCAGGGGCTCATGAACATATATGCCGCTTGTAGATGAGATGACTGGCTCAGGTAGACTGCCAAAACAAAATTTAAAAAAAAGAAAAAAAAAGAATTCGATATATGATACATATCATGAGATTATCAAATTTCTTGTTTCCACTTCTCCAGCATGAAACTCAATAACAACGAAAATACAAAAAAAGTTACGGTTGTTTCCCCCCCCCCCCCCCCCCAACCCACTTGTAACTGAGTTTTATGTTGGAGAGAAGAAATCTCAAAGTTGCAACACTGTCACTTTTACAGCCATTTAGCACAAATACTGGGAATGTGTGTCTGGCAGCACACGTTGCGGGGAACGGATTGATCTGATGCGCTGCCAGAACAGTCTGAACTAACATCATTATCAATCCATCTTTCTCTGTTGGAGATTGCAAGAACAAGCAACACAATCCTTGAGCTGTCATCGTCAATTCATATCTTCCTATAATGGTTCTGGACATAAAAGAAAATCTGAAACTAGTCATTCCAACGGTTAGAAAGTGCATACAACTGACTCCTCACTCCAAAAAAAATGTTAAATTCCAGACACTTTTGTAATGCCGCAGTCCAATTTCACGGAAAGAATGGATCAACAATAAATCACATGCTGCGGTTATCGACTTCTTGATAGAAAATCACGGACTCTGAACTGGAACTCTAATGAAAACATGTCATGCAGTAAATTGACGACTAGAAGATTGATCATACACTACTGTCACAGTCTCTGCAAAGTTGAAAACACCGAGTCATCCAGATACTGGTGCTGGTAAGTACTCGGACCCAATGAACACCACCAAAAAACATGGGTGAAAGTGCAACAAGTTTAATCCTTATCATTCAGAATACACCAGTGTGCGAAATAAGTTCGACTAAAATAGTTCAAGGGTAGTGCCAGAATAGCTTGGCGCTCTAGGCGCCAAGCTATTCTGGCACCACCCTTGAACTAAAGCCATTGGTCTATATCCTTATCTGTAAGTACAATAGTGTAGCCTGCATATAGCAGTGTACAAATTTGAAGCTTTTAGCCTCAGTATGATATGGGTTAAAGGACTGACAATGATCCACAGACTAACTATGCCCCATGATTCATGGCCAGCAAGAGACATAAATTCTCATGAGCCCCTGTGGACGCAGTGTCTCATGAGAATTTATGCCTCTTGCAGATGGAACAGGCTGTTCCGTCTAAACCAGAATGCTGAAATTGCGGGATCTGTGGAAAGCTGAGTCAGTCTCCAGGACTGAAGACTGTCAGCCACACAACTGAAAGAGGTATAGATCCTCATGACGGCTTGTAAACTTTGACGTTGAATTTACAATTACCCCCCCCCCCCCCCCAATAAGGGGCTCATGAAGATCTATGCCTCTTGCAGTTGGGTTAGGTTCACCTATTCTTGGGCAGAGAATTCTTGTTTTATGTGGAGATCCAACATGCGACGGCGAGCCTTGGCAATGTTGAATCTCCACAAAACCAAAAAAATTACCAATAAATATAATAACGTAATAACGTAATGACCTGCGAAGAACGCCCAAAGTCGTCAACAAAACCCTAATCTATCATCGTCAGATCAGACGACTTTCCACCATCACTAATGACATCTGATGGCCTCAACCACCAACGGCTGAACGGCAGGAACGCCACGCCACGACGCATCCCCATTTCAAAGACTTCAAAACAAAGTGCATCAGTCCCTCAATTAAAGTCTCCGAGGTTTCTCCGCGTGCATGAGGCACAGATTCTCATAAGCCCCTGCATCCGCAGGGGGCCACGAGGATCTATGCCCTACTAATTAGAGATCGGTCTGTGTGTGTGTGTGTGTGTGTGTGTGTGTGTGTGTGTGTGTGTGTGTGTGTGTGTGTGTGTGTGTGTGACGAAGGAGGCCATCCGGGTTGGAGTTTTCGACTCATTAGCTGTCATCAAGTAAAATCACAATTCAATCCTCCTCTGTCTGAGCCGCACTGACTAAGAGTAAAATAGCGTCCATGTCGAGTTAGCAATCGACGTAGGTTCTCATGTGCCCCTGCAGTCATAAGGGATTATGAGAATCTACGCGCCAAGAGGATGAAGGAAGGCTTTAACAAAAACTACCGGTGGCTCAAACTCTCGTTCAAAAATTCCCAAGTTTCAAAAAAGGTATAGGGTACAAGATTTTCCCAACCTTGCCTGAGGTTACCTAGAACCCTGCTAACACACGCACATTTGCAGGAACCGATGTGAATATGTGCCTTTGGTTGTCACAGATGAAAGGGTTCCGCCAAGGGTAACCGGTTCGTTGCAATTTAGTCTCTCCATCGTGCAGGCAGGCCGCTTAGCGCTTATTCTGTCTGGAGACTTGATTGATCAATCCTAACCTGTCATGAACATTGCAGTGCTGGGTTTGATCACTGACATCAGTGGCGTGAGAAATCCACATTAAAAGCGAAATTTTGAAGAAAAAAAAATCGTAAAATTAGCAGCTTATCAAACACATGCTGTTGTCTTTTTTTTTTTTAGTCATGCAGCCATATTTTTTTTTTAAAGAACTTGTTTAACCTCTGACTACCGATAAAAATGAACACAATCCAACTGCAAGAGACATAGATCCACATGAGCCCCCGCAGTTGCGGGGGCTCATGAGGATCTATGCCTGTTCCTGACACAACTTTGAATCCATGTTCTCTGGCAGAGAAAGGGTTAGATTGATGTATTGGTGCAAATGCCATGTGTCCATTAACCCATATCATACTGAGGCTAAAAGCTTCAAATTTGTACACTGCCATAAGCAAGCTACATTATGGCACTTACAGATAAAGATATAGACCAATGGCTTTAGTTCAAGGGTAGTGCGCCAAGAGGTGTCAAGCTATTCTGGCACTACCCTTGAACTATTTTAGTCAAACTTATTTCACACAATGGTGTATTCCGAATGACAAGGGTTAAAGTAGTACCACGCGATTTGTTAATGGCCATTCCAAAGACATCCAAAGACGACCCTCATTGATCCTTGTAAGTTCTCTGTATATTTAGCGTCACTGCGTAGTACTAACAGTCACTGTTTAAATCCCAATCTGTCTACATAAAGCACAGATCCTCATGAGCCACTACAGTCTGCAGGAGCTCATGCAAATATGTGTCTTTCACTGAAAGAGACCATCGTCAGATCAAGTTCTAGCAGTAACTGAACTCTTGCATTTTGCAGACATCAAACACAACCAAACTGCAAGAGGCAGAGATCTTCATCAGTCCCCGCAGTCGCTCATGACATCTATGCCTTTCATTGGGTTAATTCATATGTTATTTCTGACACCGCATGATCATCATACTTTTATTCTGTGATGCTTTTTAAGGTTAAATTCTTGATCAGTGACAGTGAAGGTGTTACCTCTTAGATCTATTTACGTATTTTAACTCATTCTACCCCAGACACACCACAGCAAGATAAGGATCGACCATGATAGTTCAAGGGTGATGCCAGAATAGCTTGGCGCCTATGGGCGCCAAGCTATTCTGGCATCACCCTTGAACTATCACGGTCAATCTGTGTCCTGCACTGCAATGCAGTCTTCCGAGGACAACGGCAAAATTTTGGCATTTCGGTGTTGGGGTAGAATGAGTTAAGTAAAAATATCCACGTATAGGGAACAAACGTTCACTCTGGCCTGAGTTAAAAGTTGTCGAGTTGTTACTACCGGCAAAGCTGGACGAGAAAATCAATGCCTAAGGCTGGAACTCTGCAAAAATCAATGATAATTACAAAGCAAATACCCTCCTGTTCCACTGAACGCTAAGAACTGGCAGGGGAAAAGCCCTCAGGGCTCTATCCCCACATGTATGTGGGCATTTTTCTAACCTAAAAAGTACAGAACAATAAATGGTTGTGGAAGCAGTGAGCTCAACACTTAGACCAAAAAAAAAAAAAAAAGCTTCATGATTATAGTTCAAGGCCTGCTCAAATTTCAACTTTAGCACTATAACAACTACAACAAACAAACAAACAAAAAAAGAAGAAAACGAAACAAACTAAGATGTAGTAGGTGGAAAGAACAGTTCTGGTGTGAGCTTAAATCTTTCAGAAATATCCTCACAGAAAACTGCCAGTACATTTGGTCTATCAAGATTCAAATTTATTCTAACACACACAAACACACACACCAATTATGGATGGTGTCCTCTGGGAGGTAGCAGGCCCCCTTAGTTTTGGGCCTTTCAAATAGACACAGTGACAGCAACTTACAGTTTTCCGCTGATACATCTAGAAAATGCAATGCTAGCAATGCGTTCTCCTTCCAAATCATTAATCCAGTGCATACCTTTGAAAAGCTATGCCTAACCATCAATCTGCTTCGCTTCAGAAAAATTGACTAACATAACAATCATGTTAAGTGGACACTGGTGTTTTTGTGTATCTGATATCATACCAGTATTAACTCCTTGTGCCAGAGGTAGGAAATACCCACATTTTGGAGTTATCCTCTGAGGACTGCATTACAATTCAGGAGACAGATCGACCATGATAGTTCAAGGGTGGTGGCAGAATAGCTTGGCACCTACAGGCGCCAAGCTATTCTGCCACCATCCTTGAACTATCATAGTCGAGCCATATCTTGCTGTGGTGTGGCGCAGGCAGAACGAGTTAACATAATGCAAGTTACATTGGGGAGGGGGAGGGAAGAGGTTAAAGAGGGCTCCAAGGAGGCAAGCAAAAAATGCAGAACAAAACACACAAAAATTAAGGTTTCAGGGTTGAACAAGGCCTTTGGAGCAGGACTCTCACTTCTCTGTCAAATATTTGCAATCTGAGCCCATTCACCTATCAATTTGAAGACAAATTCAGGGATTCTTGGATTATTTCGGGAGCTTCTTTATAACCCGTTGGCTGTCAGCAGTGTTTTTTGTTCCAATGATTCTTGCAGGAATCATCGCGGCAAAAATCACTACCGACAGAAAAGGGTTAACCTTCTTGCGCATACAGCCACCAGAACTGTCAACAGCCCATGTGGCTGCATGCACAAGGGTGTCAACTGGACAACAGGAAGTCTCATCATGGTCAAAACGGCAATACAACAGCATGCACACCAACGAAAATCATTTTAAAAATTTTTTTTAAAAATGTATACACAAGTTTATATAAAATTTGTTTGTGCAGCACTGAATGATCTCACCTGGTATGTAAAGTACAACCTGTTTAGAGCATCCAACTTAGAAATCAAAGAAAATATAGTGGTTTTAAAAGACAGGTGCTCTCTCTAGAGAAGTCTTCAACGGCGAAAAGTATCACCTGCCATTAAAGACTATCATTGAAGTGCCTACAGCCACCTAAATGATGGTCTTTAATGACAGGTGATCTCTCATAAGGATGGGAGCTCCAAAAACAGGTTCTGCTGTAGCTAACAATGCTTGCATCGACCATGGTCTGCAGAACCGGCAATGCAATAGACACAACAAAATGAAAGAATATGGTACTTACTCTGCAATGAACACTTTCTCCACAAACTTCTTCATGAACTCCATGCATTCCAGGGTGATGTCATCCGGCTGGGAGTCGATGCTGTACGTGGAAGTCCATGACTTCTCTGAATCCTTGGATGCAGACCGGGGCACAGACTCTCCTCCATACTCCACATCTGAGGACTCCACACTGGTAGACGTGTAAAGGTTGGGTTTGCTCTCCCCCGTAGAGTCCACACTACTTTGGCTGGGTTTGGGCGACTTTTTATTCACTGCAGTATCCGCCTCCTGCTCGAAGGACATCAGATCGGGAGGGAGATTTTCTGTGGAAAACACAGTGTCTGCTTCCACTTCTGGCTCAACATAATCGTCAAACAACATTTCATCCACAGTGCTGGATCGACGTTTGGTTGTAGTGAATTTTGGTGCTCGCTTGTTGGCATCTGTAGTGGACTCTGGTGCAGACGGTTTGACCTGGTTGACTTCTGGAGGTGATGGGAGCATTTTGTTGATCTCCTGCTTTTTACTCTCCTGCTCTTTCACCACCTTGTTTTTTTCGTTAACTGTCATTTCATTCATCTTTCCTTCCACATCACCGCTAAACTGTTGATCGCTAGGGAAGAAGTGTTGGTTACTAGTGTCCTGCACACTTTCCTCCCCAACTTTTTCTGTGGACTGAACACTGTTCCTATTGTACAGGGGCTCGTCAAAGCTGATGTTCATACCATTCATCGATAGCTGTCTGTCCACAGGCCTACCTGAAGCATCAGACCCGGCGGTGTCTGTGCGAGAGTACGCTGGCATCGAAGCCATCCGTTTGATGATTTTTTCCTTCTCACGCATCTCTTGCACTGAGGGGGGTTTGCGAGGAGGTGGAGGTCGAGGGGGAGGGGTACCTGGTGGAGTGCCATCCCTACCATAGTCCAAGCTTCCTCTCATGCCTTGATCCATACTCCCCCTGTTGTAGTCCATACTCTCCCTTTTGTTGTAGTCCTTACGTCCTTTTGAGCCATAGTCCATGCTCCCCTTTGAACCATAGTCCACACTGCCCTTCTCACCATAGTCCATACTCTCTTGCTGACCAGTGGAGTCCACACTCCCTCTTTTGCCACTACCAGAATCCATGCTCATGTCTTTGGATGCAAATGTTGTTTCAATCTGTTTAGATAGGTCGCTGATAAGCCCATTCTTCTTGGCAATCACAGAGCTGAAGAACTTAGATGTGCCATCAGCCAGGCTCTCCGTAAATTCCGACAGTGAGCGCCGCTCTTCTCGCGAGCGCGGCTGAGTATGCGGTGGCTGTCTGGAGTTTATGTCCATACTTGGAAACGTCCCAGTGAAATGTGACCCAGCAATAGATCAGTCCTCTCTAAACAAACGCCTCTTCGTGAGCAGGCATGGGTTCCATTTGAAAAATTACCAAGAAGCACAGGATGCTGATGACAAGTCTTGAAAGAGTCATGCAGCCAGCAAAATCCTTTTGTAGAATCACGTCTGGCCTAAGTTTTTGTCCGCCTGCATTGGCAGCACGCGAGAAGCAGGCCGCATTGACCCGTTCTGGAACCACAAAACCCCAAGTCCAATCAGAACTGAGGCACTAAGAAGCACAATTTTTGACAAGAATCAGTTCTCAAAGTTCCTCTGGGATTTCTTGTTCTACTCTCAAAGTCGAGTCGAACTCGAGACAGAGACTTAGTTTGGACAAATGTGCATGAAAGAGTGTGGAGAGTGGATGCAGCTTGAAAGAGTAAATGCCTGAAGCCGCTGGGGTTGGATAAGACCCAAAGTAGTATTGATGGGAATGGGGAGGCTGGATCGAACAGAGCAGACAGGCACACGCACACAGACCTGACACACACGGCGCGGGCAGGCAAGCAGACCGACAAGCACCACTGCTCAAAACATACAGCACAGCACGGCTCACTCAGGCGACTGGCAGCCCTCCCTCTTTCCTCTCAGTTAATCCTCCAAACTTGTGCTGGCAAGATCAATAGCAAGTTGTGTGCTGCTGGTGGATAGGCTAAACCCTGAAGACTTCCTCCATCTGAACAACATACAGACATACATGTATCATCCCCCTTGTGCATTCAACCACCCGTACTGTTTTCACTACAGTAACAGGCTGCATGCACAAGGGGATTAATATATTAACCCCTTGAAAGCCAGTGGACGCAGATTTGTGTTTTTGTAATCATTGTAAATTCAATGTCAAAGATCGCCAGTGGTCAAAGGAACACGGGTTTCAGCATGAGGCATAGATCCTCATGAACCAACGCAAATGCTGGAGCTCATGAGGCTCTATACCTCTTACAGTTGGGTGGTGTTCAATGTTTCTCAAAGAAGTACCCAATGGAGAAAGAGCAATGAACGGGTTACTTGAGGCTGATTGGTCATTATTATTAGTAATATCCAATCCCAGCGGCTTCAGGCATTTACTCTTTATATAATTTGTCAGATAATTCATCTGAACCCCTGCTGACAAAAGAGCTCATGCGACTCCCTGACTCTTGCACCTAAACCCTTACACTGTTGGTAGCAGTTTTCCTAATGATTTTGTGATGATTATTGCAGGAATCATCGTGACAAAAACTGCTACCAACAGCCAGAGGGTTAAAAAGGCTGGTTAACCCTTATCATTCGGAATACACTAGTATGTGAAATAAGTTTGACTATAATAGTTCATGGTAGTGCCAGAATAGCTTGGCACCTCTAGGCACCACTACCCTTGAACTAAAGCCTTTGGTCTATATCCTTATCTGTAAGTAGGCGCCAAGCTATTCTGGCACTACCCTTGAACTAAAGCCTTTGGTCTATATCCTTATCTGAAAGTACTATAATGTAGCTTGCATATGGCAGTGTACAAATTTGAAGCTTTTAGCCTCAGTATGATATGGGTTAACTCATTCAGCCCTGACGCACTACAGCAGGAAATGGGTCGACCATGATAATTCAAGGGTAGTGCCAGATTAGCTTGGTGCCTGTCAGCGCCAAGCTAATCTGGCACTACCCTTGAATGTCAGCGCCAAGCTAATCTGGCACTACCCTTGAATTATTATGGTCGATCCATCTCCTACAACAGATGCATAGTCGTTAGATGACGCCTTCAAAATACGTGCGTCAGGCTGAATGAGTTAAGTCACCAGTCAAAGAGGAAAATCAATTGCTACCAGCAAGAGGTACTGATTCTAAACACAGCCACTCTGGCTGTAGGATCATTACAATCTAGGCCAGATGCAAATGCTCATGTAAATCTCTTCCTCTTGCAGACAGATGGGTTGGCGGAGAGGCGAAATCGATGGATTTCCCCCATACTACCCTTCCTGACAGTCCTCGAGGTCTCCCCGCTGCACTGAAGTGTGGAGTATCTACTAATGAAGATGTGAGGGTGTTCCGACTGTGTAGACTGACTGTCAGGTTATGGATGTGATGGTATCGTAATAACTTCAAGCAGTATTGTGCCAGTCAATAATATCCCATATCACACTGAGGTTAAAAGCTTTAAATTTGTACACTGCCATATGCAAGCTTCATTACAGTACTTACAGATAAGGATATAGACCAATGACTTTAGTTCAAGGGTGGTGCCAGAATAGCTTGGCGCCTAGAGGCCTGGCACCTGTAGCCCTCTTTCTGACACGTCTTGGATGCCATTTTTGTTTTATAAAAGATCACCAAACGTTCTTAACTACAAAGTTACTTAGTGTTGTTCGAAACAACAGGCGCACTACTAGAGACGGCAACGTCATGAAATATTTTTAATTATGTCATAAGTCTATAATGTATAAATATATATTCCTTTTACATCAGTCACGTCTGGCGCGATTTAGGTCGGAAGATTTCTTCTTGATTTCTTTATGAAAATAGTGGAGGAATGAAAACAAATATGTTATTGGTAGCAGGGGCTTGCTGCACGGACCCTTGTAGTCCTGAGGGGTGTCAAAGGAACCTTTGTACCCCTCAGGCCGTCGGCCTGAGGGGTACAAAGGTTCTTTGACCTCCCGAAGGCCTATAAGTGTCTGTGTAGCAAACCCCTGCGACCAATAACTTATAGTGTATCTGTAGGCACGTCTCAAATAAGTTAAAACAACCTTATAGTCCAGGCAATAAAAGGTTACAATTTGCAGTACCTCCTTTAACCCATTACAACCTGAGGCTAATTTTAAAAATTTGCTTATTGTACAGATTAGGAGATAGATCAAGTATTTCATTTTAAGGGTGGTGCCAGAATAGCTTGGCGCCTCATGCGCCTGATGTCGTCATTGTGCATGACTTCTATTTGTGGGTGCGGGTGTGGCTGGCCAAGCGAATCCTGGAGCCACACCTGCAAGGGCAATGGGGGCACTGGAACGTAGCTGTGGGGAGAGTCGACGCCGTCTTCCTGCGAGCTCTGGCACTGGTGATCTTTTTGCGCTGATTGTGTTCAAAGAGCGTGCAGGCTTTCCTGGTTGTGGCACGCCAGCCAGATCTGTCTTGCGCTTGTGCTTTAAGTTCCTTTACCTGGAAGAAACAGTACTTGAGGGTGTCTTTTATGTAGTCTTTGAAGCGTTTCTTTGGCCGTCCTTGTTTCCTGTGGTCTTTTGAGAGTGCGCCATACATGAGTTGGCGTGTCATGTGAGAATCATCCATGCGTATGACATGACCTGTCCAGGGAAGTTGTGTCTTTAAGATCAGGGCTTTAACACTCATCAAGCCAGCATTGTCCAGGACTTCCAGGTTTGTCACCTTGTCTTGCCATTTGATGCCCATGAGTAAGCGCAGGAATCTCATGTGGAACATTCAAGCTGCTTGAGGTGCTTTCTGTACAGCGTCCATGACTCACAGCCGTAGAAAAGACTGGGGAGGACTACTGCCTTGTAGACTTTGATCTTGGTGGAGAGTTTGACGTTGTTATTCAACACAAGAGTGTGCAGACGACCCAGGGTTTGGCTGGCTTTGCTGATACAAGCTGCAATTTCCTTGTCGATAATACCGTCAGAAGAGATGATGCTCCCCAGGTATCTGAACTGGTTGACAGTCTTCAGCTCGGTGCCTTCAATATACACTTTGGGTGGGGGTGCTCTTGTGCCTGGGGCTGGTTGGTGCAGGACCTCGGTCTTGTTGAGACTGATGGTGAGGCCAAACAGTCGAGAGGCTGCCGTGAACTTGTTAACGATGGTCTGGAGGTCAGACTCCATGTGCGCCATCAGCGCAGAGTCATCGGCAAACAGTGCCTCAAGGATCAGTCACTTGATGGTTTAAGTCCTGGCATTCAGTCGACGGAGGTCGAAGAGAGAGCCATCTATTCTATACTTCAGGTACACTCCCTTCTCAAGGTCGTGTACTGCATGGGTCAGGACACACGTCAAGAACAGGTTGGACATCACGGGGGCAAGAACACAACCTTGTTTCACACCATTGGAAATATCGAAGGGTGCGGATGTGTTGCCGTTTGACTGGACAACACCTACCATTCCATCATGGAAGAGGCGGATGATGTTGGTAAACTTCCTGGGGCAGCTGACCTTTGCGAGGATGACCCAAAGTGCTTCTCTGTTCACAGTGTTGATTGCTTTGGTCAGGTGTATGAAGACGGCGTAGAGGTCCACGTGCTGCTCAATGCATTTCTCCTGGACCTGTCTCACAGAGAAGACCATGTCGACTGTGCTGTGGCCGGGTCTGAAGTTGCACTGAGCCTCTGGAAGTGCTTCCTCAGATACAGAGCTGATCAGGCGGTTGAGGATGACTCTTGCGAGGATCGTGCCAGCGATGGACAAGAGTGAGATCCCTTGGTAATTGGCACAGTCTGCTTTGCTGCCCTTGTTCTTGAACAGGGAGACGATTGTAGCATCTCTAATTCCTGTGGCATGTTCATCTCTGCCCAGATGCATGTCAGAATGTTGAGGAAGGCATCAATGGTCTCAGGTCCAGCTGCTTTGAAGAGCTCTGCGGAGATGCCGTCCATGCCTGCAGCCTTGCCGGAGCTAGTCTGGTTGATCGCTTTCTTGACCTTGTTAAAGGGTGGGCAGGAGGTCAAGGTCATCCAGTGTCGGCTTCTGAGGAATCATGTCCAGGGCCGCGGGGTCGACAGTGAAAAGCAGGCTGAGCAGATTTGAGAAGTGTTCTCTCCAGCGCTCAGTGATGCTGCCTTTGTCCTTCAGCAAGGTGAAGCCGTCAGAAGAAAAGAGAGGGGTTGTGCTGGGTCTGGCAGGGCCATAGACCGCTTTCATAGCACTAAAAAACTCCTTGGACTTGTTGGATTCTGCGAAGTGTTGAAGTTCTTTCACTTTGCTGTCCCACCAGGTGTCCTGCATGCTGCGGAGCTCTCTCTGAGCTTTTCCCTAGGCATCAGCTACACACGAGACATGACTTGCTTCATTTACCCCGACCCAGGATAGATCTCTACAAGTCAAGCCTTCTATTTTCGGGTAGTTTTGTCTGGAACTCATTGCCTTTGAACATTAAATCATGTTACGGTAAAACCCATTTTAAACGTGCTTTGCACACGCACTTCCATTCAGCCTCACTTCACAGTTTGTCATATCAGAGTATTACTGCTGATTACACATGAACGTCGCATATTTACTCTTTCTCCTTACATTTGTAAACTGATAATCCTTTGTCTTGTTGGTGTTGATATATGCTCTTGATGCTGCTGATTCTTTGACACTGTCTTAGCTAAGTATAATATTAATGCTATGCACTCATTTATTTCCCTTGCTTTTTGTGTTGGTGGCAGTTACTAATTCTCCAATACCATTTTTTTTTCCTTTCATTAATTCACCTATTGTGTTTTTTTTCCCCCCGTAGTTTTTCTTCCTCCTCCTCTTCTTCTTCTTATTATTATTGTTATTATTTGCATGCTCTGTTTATTTTCCTGTTATGTTGTTTGTTTACAGGACAGCTTGTAAGACAGGCATTGAGTTGCCTAATAGCTTTATCCTGAATAAATAAAAATTCATCATCATCATCATCTCTGGAGGTGTTTGAAGCAGTCTTTCTTGGACATGGAATTGATGTCATTCTGCCACTCGATGAAGGCACTGCGCTTCTGCAGCAGTATCTTGTTGATCTCTTCATTGTTCTCATCGAACCAAACTTGGTGTACCCTCTGCTTGGGTCCAAGCACGTATTTGGCAGACTCCGTCACCATCCCTTTGAACTGGTTCCATATTTCAGTTGGGTTGCCAGTCATTGGTTAATGGGCAGTTAGCAGGTCATCAAGATGGGACTGGAAGTTTTCCTTGACGTCCGGACGCTTCAGCTTGGCCAGGTTGAATAAAGGTCGGGTGAGCTTCGGCCTCTTCCTGTGTGCTGGTGCAATGTGCAGGTTGAGGACAGACTGCACCAGCCGATGGTCGGTCCAGCACTTGGCTCCTCTTATGGCTCTGGTGATTCTGACCTCACGAATATCCTGCTGGCGGACAATGACATAGTCTATGAGATGCCGCTGCTTGGACCTGGGATGCATCAATGTTGTCTTGTACTTACTAGCCAGCCTGAAGAGGGTGTTGGTGATGGCGAGTCCATTCTCAGCACACAATGTCAGCAGCAGCAGGCCGTTGCTGTTCATCTTGCCCAGCCCGTGTGGGCCCATCACTCCTTCCCAGCAGTCACATTCGCGCCCAACTTGGGCATTGAAGTCACCAAGCACGACGAGTTTGTCACTTGCAGGAGTGGACTTCAGGAGGGAGTCAAGGCTCTCATAGAACGCCTCCTTGTCATCATCGGTGCTGGTGAGTGTCGGAGCATAGGCGCTGATGATAGTGACATGTCGGGTTTGGGAGATGGGGAAACGGAGCTTCATCACTCGTTCGCTGATGCCGGTGGGAAGAGAAGGCAGCCGTCCGAGGAGCGTGGTGCAGATGGCAAAGCCAATTCCGTGTATCCTGTCCTCGTTCTCAGCTTTGCCCTTCCAGAAAAAGGTGTATCCACCCTCAGGTTCCCAGATCGATCCTTCATCAGCAAATCTGGTTTCACTAAGAGCAGCAATGTCGATCTTATATCTCGCCAGCTCCCTGGCTATGAGGGCTGTTCTTCTGTGTGGTCTCCGCGTCTGATCTCTGTCCAACAGGGTTCGTACGTTCCACGTACCGAGAATAAGTTACTTTTTTTTGTTTTTTCTTTTCGACTGCATAAAAGGATTAAACCACCAGCTGTGGTAAGCTGACCGGATTGGTGTAGGGCAGGCAATGTTTGGAACACCTTTTCTAGTTCCCTCCCTTACTTCTTCTTCTTTCTTCTTCTCGAACGCCGTCACACTTGGAGTTTGGCTCTCAAAATGAAATCTGTGGTCTTCTGTAGCGCCTCCACAGGCCCGTACAGTTTCTCTTGTAGAGTGGCGGGCTTCGGCCATATCTCCTCCCTCAGCGGCTGGTGGTTCCCACAGTCCTGGAGGATGTGCTCTGCGGTCTGCTCTGCTTCTCCACAAGGGCACAGGGGAGATGGCACGAGGTGGAAGCGTCTGTGCAGGTGGAAATTGAGTCAGTTGTGCCCGGTCCTCAGACTAAAGATGGTCACCTGCTCTTGTCTGGACAGCTGATGGTAACTGTCTAGGGGCCGTTGTGGTGGTCTGTACACAGACTTAATGATGGTCTTCATCTCTGTGAAGCTGACTCCATTTTCATCTTGTTCTTTCTCTGCGCCCACTTTTGCCATTCTGTCAGCTTCTTCATTGCCGAAGATGCCACAGTGTGAAGGGATCCACTGCAGCACCAGTCTGGTGCACTTGATGTTTTGCAGTGCCTCTTGTAGACGTGGCAGTTTGCTTGCTGTTGCTGCCTCAAGGACAGACATGGCATCAGTAAGGAAGACAATCTGGGCATCAAGGTCTCCCTTACTAGGGTGAGCAGTGCTGTCCTGAACAGGGCTGCTGCCGAACTTCCCTGCTGCCCCTGGTACAGGGAAGAGCGACCACTGGTCCACAGGCCGCCTATGTGCAGATTCGGAGCTACAACTCCCATTAGTAACTGAACTGAACTGAAGGTTCGCTCATTCCCCATCGCCGCAGGGCTTCTGGTGGAGGCAGAAGAAAAAGAAGATGAAAAAGCAGATTTGGTGAAGATCCATGCACAAAACCTGCGCGTGAAGGAGATTTTGGTGGAGAAGCTGTTGCGCTGGAGCAACCCCACCTTCTTGGCCGCAGAAATCAGAGTCCAGTGGCACGATGAAACGTTACAACTGGTAACTTCCTTGGCTGCAGTGGATGGCCATGTTTTCTTCTGTGCTCTGACATGCCCTTTGCACTCCACTTCTGTCCCGCCCTCTTGGCCGCTGAACCGTAGATTGAGTTTCCTCTGCCCAGTTGGCCGGTGATAGGTTTTGCATGCTAGGACAAACATGTTCTGCCTCACCAAGGGTTTGAGACCCTTGATTTCCCCACACTTGGTTTAGCCAGCCAGTCAAAGCTGTTGCCTGTGATGTGACCGCTGCGCATGCTGCAGCTACATGGACCACAAGTGAGAGTTGAGTGTTGTGATGAAGCTCTATGCCCATGCATAGAGTTCACATAGGGTTTTTGTATGGTACGGTCTTGTCAGCGGTTTGTCTTGTGACAAATATCCCGTGTATGCATGAGGCCACGTGCAATCATAGGGAAAGCGTTTTGCATGGGGTTGTAGCGACAGTTCAGGTGAACAGATCTGTAGGGAGGTTAGCACAGGCTTTTCTGTCAGTGAGGATGGACGTATGTTGGATATGCATGTAAGGTGTGGGGAAGGGATGGGGTGGTTTAAAGTAGTGTATAATTGTGCGTGTGTGTCTGAGAGAGAAAGGGTGTGCTGTTGTGCATGCGCAGTGAGTCCAGTGTTTTCCTGGAGAACAGCGCTATACAAGAACTATGTATTATTATTATGCTAGCCGTATTCCAAAGACTCTGAAACCTAGAATTCAGGTGTGTTTTTATATGTATTATTGACAGCTACTGAGTTAAAGGTAGTATGCGCTAGTAAGAGTTAGTCTTGTTGTGTAGCGTTGATTTGGTTCAGTTGTGTCGGTTTGGAATTCGTTGAGATAACCAATAATTTTCCTATGTAGTTATTTACCGAGATGGATAACTAAGGAATGAGAGGTGTGTATGCCTAAGTCATTTATGAAGGTAGTACGTGGTTAAGTATAGTCTTTTCCAATGTATGGAATAATGTATGGCGAGAGTGTCAGGTTATAGTCTGCGACAATGTAGTGACAGTTATGGTGCGTTACGAAAGTAATTCGTGTTATGAAGCACGTGTGTGTGTGAATAAACGTGTGAGAGTTATTTGTATCAGCCAGGTTACGTAAGGTACCTCATATTATCCAAGTTGTGTGTGTGTTGCAAGTGTTATGATGTTAGGACTTTGTGTACAGAGTTCTTGTGTGGAGCGGTGCGACGTGATGCTGAGACGTCAGTCAATGGAGGCTGCCGCCAGAGGACCTATTGTGAGGTCATTTCACCACTCGAGGAGCGCACGACTGGTACCTAGACACCCGGGTCATCAGAAACTGCACTACGAGAGCGAGTCAGGACGTCCACGGTACGAGAAACGGGAGACTACTCAGAAGCGTGCGACGCGAGAAACTACACGCCTAGACGTGGAAGGACAGAACATTACAGAGCGATAACACCAGTGAAACAAGTTGGATTGTGAGGACAATTACCTAGCCTGGCTTTTACGTTGTATGTATGTGGTGTTGTGCTTATAGTGAGAAGTGTAGGATGTAAAAATCTTTCGAGTTTATGTTATTTGTTTTGTATAAGTAAAAGGGCATAGAAGAAATAGAAATAGTGTTCTAGTTGTACCGCATGAATGCGCCCGACTGAGTCAGGGCGGTGCGTGCATCTGTTGTGCTGAAAGTCTGTACGTGTAACTCGGGAGAGTCTGCGAGCATTACAGTGTTAAAGTGGGGACTGTACTGGTGGACTACTCTCTAACCTTCGACAGACAACTTGTCCCCCATTATGGGTGAAACCCCCTCCTTGAATACTCCAGACACCATGGATTAATATATCTTACAATATTGCTGCACAAAATGGCTAACATAACTTATGAAGTTTGAATGTCATAAAATGCAAGACTTTCCTGCTCTCCTTCTCCTAAACAGGATGCACAGGCACAAAAAAAACAAAAAACAAAAAAAAACTCTGCTATGTGTGCTACTCATATGAATTTTCTTTTTGTAAAAATTTTAAAAAGGAATAAAATTCTTAGAGGAGGCATGACAATACAAAGAACCCATTGTATCAGCAAACTTTAGCAGTGAAATCCAGCCCTTCAAACAGATGAGATCACTTTAATATGTGTGGGTGTGTGTGTGGGGTGGTGGAGGGGGAATGTTAAACCTTTAAAGCTTAACGTCTTTTGTCCACCTAAAACAAACAACAACAAAAAGAGGGGGGGGGGGGGGGGGGGGGGGGGAGTGCTATGAAAATTACTGCACTTGTAAACCAGCTGAAAAGCAATAGAAACTGGATGCTCAAAGCAATTTGTTAGATCCAAAATTTAGATATAAAGTTTCAAACTGGCCTAATAGTTTCTGTTTTATAGCATTTCGCACTACTTCCGGATCACCTCTTGCACTACAACTGATAACAGGCTCATCTACAATCCTTCCATCATATTTGTCCCTCAGCCATCCAGTTGCCAAGAGCATCGATTTTCATGAGCTCCAGCAGGCGCCCCTGATACCAAGAGGGCCCTTAACCAATTTAACCCCAAGGCCACATTTTCACAATTTTGGAGGTTTCTCCTAATGACTATGCACCATTTGCAGGAGACGGATTGACCATGATAATTTAAGGGTAGTGCCAGATGAGCATAGCACCTGATGGTGCCAAGCTCATCTGGCACTACTCTTGAATTATTATGGTCGATCCATCTCCTGTTGTAGTGTGTTGGGGCTAAATGGGTTAAACCAAGAGGGCCATTATACAGCAGAACCTGGTTTGAGCAAACACTTTTTCTTTGGCAAGACAGGTCCCACTCACGAGAAGTCTTGAACAGCAAAAAAGTGTCACCAGTCATAATAGAGACCACCATTAGGTGGCTGCAGCCACCTAAATGTTTTAAATGATTGAACCCATTTAGCCCTGACGCACTACGACAGGAGATGGGTTGACCATGATAATTCAAGGGTAGTGCCAGATTAGCTTGGCGCCTGTCGGCGCCAAGCTAATCTGGCACTGTCCTTGAATTATCATGGTCGATCCATCTCCTGCAACTGGTGCATGTTCATTAGATGACGCCTCCAAAATTTGGGAAATACGTGCGTCGGGCTGAATGAGTTAACTGGATGTTCAGGTGCAGGGACACACGAGAATTTCTAAATCTTATTGTACTGGCAAGGATCTAAAATTAGGCCTGCATGCGTTTACATCTCTACGCTTTAAACTTTCCACGAAGAATTCTGGTGTATATTCACCCATCAAGTTTTTATAACTCAAGTGCAGCTGTAAAAGTTATCCTGACTTTCACATCTCACTACGCGCCCATCTGCTCACTGGGATTCCTGCAGTAAAACTTCCCATGCATTGGCGGGTTGTCCTCTGAGACTACTGACAGGAACCCTTGGGTGTCGGTTGCGGTTTTAGTCGCAATGACTGATTCCTGCAGGAATCACCCTTTGGGTATGGGTAGCGGTTTTGGCATCCCTGCAGGAATCAGCGCGCCTGAAGCCGCTACTTACACTCAAACGGTTAACATGCACGAGACATCCATCGTGATAGTTCAAGGGCGATGCCAGAATAGCATGGCGCCTCTGAAGACTGCTAAAATGCAAGAGACGCATCCACCATGACAGTTTGAGGATTGTGCCAGAATTGCTTTGCGCTTCGGAGAACTGCTAAAACGCAAGAGATATATTGACCGTGATAGTTCACGGGTGGTGACAGATAGCTTGGCACCTCAAGGTGCTAAGCTATTATGGCACCACCCTTGAACCATCATGGTCTGATCCATACCTTGTAGTGAGTCAGGGCTGGATTGGTTAATTCATCGTGATCCCAACACTCCTCACACCAGAGTCGATGGCGGAGTGCCTGCACGCACATAAGCGGCATAACATTTATATCAGCGGCAAGCTGGGCTAATTGGTGCCAATCAATAAGCGGTGTGCTATACAGCGTAACAGTAAAACCTTTCATGTGCGATCATAGTACCTGGAAAGTCTGTGGTAATCCTGGTGGGGAAGGGGAGTGAAACCAAAGATCCTAAGGATCTTTGTAAGATCTTTGATGAAAATGATTCATGGGAGAGGGCGGTAGGGAGAAGATGGAGCCGATGTCACACTGGTTGCCTCCCTCGATCCGCTCTGCAAACTATTTACAGTGATGTGTGTAGTGGAAGTGTGTGTCATACACCCCTTGTACATTCATCCACCAGTACTGTTTACATGGATGATGACTTTGTCGTCTGCAGGGGTACTCTGTAGGAGGCTGCGCAGGTCAGTGTAAAACTTGTCCTTTTCAGCAGGCTCTGCCAGGAGGGTTGGGGAGTACACACTGAGAAGGGTGACGTGCTGCTGGTGTCTCAGTGGGAGGCGCATGGACATGATGCGGTCTGAGTGGCCCGTTGGTAGGTTTTCCAGCTTCAACGCCAGAGTGGGCCAGGACTCTGAAGCCTGGAAAGGAGTCCTCGGCAAGCATGGCGTGGGGAACTGCAATGACAATGGCCGCCTACTATTGGAGTTCTGTGCGGAGCAGCAACTGGTCATCACCAACACTACTTTTCAGCAAAAGGACAGTCGAAAGACCACCTGGATGCATCCTCGCTCCAAGCACTGGCACCTTATCGACTATGTCCTAGTGCGTCAGAGGGACCGCAGTGACGTCCTCCTCACCAGAGTGATGCCCAGCGCAGAGTGCCACACTGACCACCGCCTTGTCCGCTGCAAACTCAGGCTCCACTTCAAGCCAAAACCCAAGAAATGGGGGCCCCCGAAGAAAAAGCTTGATGTTGCCAGCCTTCAGCGTGACGATGTGAAAGCTGCCTTTCAGACAGATTTACAGCGCAGGCTCAAAGACACAGCGGACCCAGTAGACTCCTCCCCTGAAACACTTTGGGAACAACTGAAAACTGCTATTGCAAAATCCTCTGCAGAAGTCTTGGGTTTCGCCAGAAAGAAGAACAAAGACTGGTTTGACGAAAACGATGTAGAGATCCAGGAACACCTAGCAAAAAAAAGAGCCGCCCATCAGGCCCACCTAGCCCAGCCTTCCTGCCCTGTGAAGAAGTCTGCCTTCCGCCTCGTCTGCAGCAGTCTCCAGCGCAAGCTCAGAGATCTCCAGAATAATAATAATAATAATAATAATAATGAGTATTTATATAGCGCTTAATCTTACTCAAAAGCTCTAAGCGCTTTACAATCTGTACACAAAAATAAAAATACAATGACATATGCACATAACAAACAAAGCACAATGCCCGAACACACCACTTTTACAATAAACTAAACAACAATACATACATAATAATTTATATTCTAATTAACATTCAGTCTAAACAAGGAGGATTGCAGAACTACAACTAAGGCATCAAACACTGGCAGTTATTCAAAGTAAAGCTTGAAGAGGTGAGTTTTCAACGACCTCTTGAAGTCAGAGACAGACTCACTGTTTCTGACCTCAAGAGGAAGTGTATTCCATAACACTGGGGCTTGATAAACAAAAGTGCGCTGACCAAATGTTTTAGTTTGGACAGAAGGTACACACAACTTCCGTTTATCAGAAGAGGAGCGGAGCTCACGAGAGGGTGTATACACATGCAGCAAAGAGGACAAGTATTCTGGGCTGGTGCCTGAAAGGCAGTTAAAACAGATTGACATAACTTTATATTGAATACGTGAGGACACAGGTAGCCAGTGAAGGGACTTCAAGATGGGTGTGACATGCTCAGTCTTACGGACTCTCACAACAAGCCGGGCTGCATTGTTCTGAATTTTTTGGAGGCGATCAATGAGATACTGAGGGCAGCCACAAAGCAAAGAGTTACAATAATCTAGCTTGGACAGCACAAATGCACAAACTAGTGTTTTAGTGGCTTCCACGGTCAGCAGGTGACGAACTGAACTAATACGACGAAGTTCCAGATAAGCGGATCTACACACTGCACTGACATGCTGTGACATAGATAACTCGCTGTCAAGTGTAACACCCAGGTTTCTCACAGAATGAGTGGTGGACCAGACTTGCACAGAGGACCCAGCTTTGTGCTGACAATGGTGACTACAGGGGCTTCTACGAAGCACTGAAAGCAGTGTATGGCCCCAGGCACCTGGTACAAAGTCCCCTGCGAAGCGCGAATGGCCAGGCACTCCTCACAGATAATACCTCCATCTTGAACCGCTGGTCGGAATACTTTCAGAGCCTCTTCAGCGCTGAGCGCACTGTTCAGGAAGCAGTCATCCTACAAATCCCACACCTCCCAGTAAAGGTTGAATTGGACGAACCGCCCACCGCTGAAGAGACCCTCACAGCCATCCACCAGCTCAAGAGTGGCAAAGCAGCAGGCATTGATGGAATACCGCCAGAGATCTGGAAACATGGAGGCACAGCACTGCACAACAAGCTCCATGACCTCTTTCTCTGCTGCTGGGAGGAAGGAACACTACCAAAAGATCTCCGTGACGCAGTCGTTATCACCCTGTACAAGAACAAAGGCGAGAAGTCTGACTGTTCCAACTATCGGAGAATTACCCTGCTGTCCATTGCTGGGAAAATCCTTGCAAGGCTGCTCCTGAATCGGCTGGTACCTGCCATCGCTGAAGACCAACTCCCAGAGGGCCAGTGTGGCTTCAGAGCAAACAGGAGCACCACCGATATGGTCTTTGTGCTGAGACAGCTACAGGAGAAGTGCCGCGAGCAGAACAAAGGGCTGTACGTAACATTTGTCGACCTAACAAAAGCGTTCGACACTGTGAGCAGGCAAGGCATGTGGCAGATCCTGGAGCGACTTGGCTGTCCCCCAAAGTTCCTCAACATGATTGTCCAGCTACACGAGGACCAGCAAGGCCAGGTCAGACTCAACAATGACCTCTCAGAACCATTCCCTATTCTCAACGGCGTAAAGCAGGGCTGCGTGCTGGCACCGACCCTCTTCACCATCTTTTTTAGCATGATGTTGAAGCAGGCCACAGTGGACCTCGATGATGACGATGCAGTGTACATCAGGTATCGTCTCGATGGCAGCCTGTTCAACCTCAGACGACTGCAGGCCCACACGAAAACCCTAGACCAACTGATTCGTGAGCTGCTTTTTGCTGATGATGCTGCCCTCGTTGCACACACAGAGAGAGCCCTGCAGCGCATCACGTCTTGCTTTGCAGATGCTGCCCAGCTCTTTGGACTCGAGGTCAGTCTGAAAAAGACAGAGGTCCTCCATCAGCCGGCACCCAAGACAGTGTATCGCCCTCCTCACATCACCATTGGCGAGTCTGAACTAAAGTCAGTGCACCAGTTTACTTACCTTGGCTGCATTATCACGTCGGACGCCAAGCTGGACAAGGAGCTTGACAGCAGGCTGGCAAAAGCGAACAGTGCTTTCGGGCGACTTTTCAAGCGGGTGTGGCACAATCAACAGCTGAAAACAGGCACCAAGATCAGCGTGTACAGAGCTGTGGTCCTCACCACCCTGCTGTATGGTTCCGAGTCCTGGGCCCTCTACCGCAGCCAACTACGACTCCTCGAACGCTTCCACCAGCGCTGCCTGCGTACCATCCTGGGCATTCACTGGAGTGACTATGTCACCAACGTCGAGGTCCTTGAACAGGCTGAAACTGTGAGCATCGAGGCTTTGCTGCTGCGGACACAGCTCCGCTGGGCGGGGCATGTCTCCAGGATGGAGGATCATCGCCTACCAAAGATCACCCTGTTCGGCGAGCTTGCTACTGGACACCGTGACAGAGGGGCACCAAAGAAGAGATACAAAGACTGTCTCAAGAAGTCACTTAGTGCCTGCCAAATCGACCACCACCAGTGGTCTTCGCTTGCTGCGGACCGTGACACCTGGCGCTCCACCATTTACAAGGCAGCTGTCTCCTTTGAGGACTCTCGCAGAGCTAGCCTTAAGGACAAGCGGCTCAGGAGAAAAAACAGAGATGCCGCAGCTCAGAACCCTGGCCAGACCTTCCCCTGCAGCCACTGCGGTCGAACCTGCCTGTCTCGGATTGGCCTCCGCAGCCACGAACAAGCCTGCAGACGTCGTGGGCAACTCCTATAAAATCTTCGTTCGCGAAGTCAAGCCAAGACTGTTTACAGTACCGATGGCTTGATTCGCTACTTCTACAGCAGTAGTGAACCGAAGGAGACAACCAGACAGTGTCGTATCTGACTTTTATTATCAAATTGGTACTTTATTACTGCATCACAAGTTCGAAGGGGAAGGGGAATTTTCTGTATGACAAAATGCTTGAAAATCAAATTCTTACAACAGCTGTGGGAAGCATAAGACTGCATATTAGGTATCGATTTCTGCAACTTTGATGACGCAACTGTGAAAAAGATTAAGCCATGAGCAGCTGTTGCAAACAGCAATGTGTGCGTGCGTGAGTGTGTACTGCTTTTTTGTGGTAATTTTAAATGACTAATGATTTAAAGCAATCTACTTCAGGACAGGCTAAAATTTGCCAAAACAACAGGTTTTCAATGTTGTCTTGCCTCAACTAAGACTTCTACACCTCTTGTTACAATGGATGTGAATGGGCACAAGAAACAGATGCGTGAGTGGAACTCTCTGAAGTACTAACCCTTTTAGTCCCACAGGTGCATTTCCCAAATTTTGGAAGTGTTACTTAACGCCAATGTACCAGTTGCATGAGGTGGATTGACTATGATAATTCCAGGGTAGTGCCAGATTAGTTTGGTTCCTAAAAGGCACCACGCTAATCTGGCACTACCCTTGAATTATCATGGTCAATTCCTGCTGTAGGGTGTTGGGACTGAAATGGCTACGGAGAAGTAGAGCAAAAAAAGTAGTTAATTTCATGACACTCCGGAACTTCATCAGTTCATTAGCCCTTTTGTGCAGCATTATTGTAAGACATACTAAAAACATAATATAATTTATAAAGGAGATTTGTGCAATAATCTTTTAATGCTTGGAGCAGGTCGTTTTAAACAAACCAACAACAATTACAAGATACACCACAAAAACTCACCACTAATATTTAATAAACTAAACTGAGCTGAATACACAATTGTTTGCAAGCAGAAAAACAAAACAGGAGGACAATATATGTTATTGGTCGCAGGGGTTTGCTACACGGACTCTTGAAGGCCTGAGGGAGGTCAAAGGAACCATTGTATCCCAAAGGCCGAAGGCCTGAGAGGTACAAAGGTTCCTTCGACCTCCCGAAGGCCTACAAGGGTCCATGCAGCAAGCCCTTGCTATCAATAACATATTTGTTTTCATTCCTCCCCTATTTTCGTAAAAGAAATCAAGAAGACATCTTCCGACCTGGATCACACCAGACATGACTGACGTCAAAGGAATATACATTTATACAGGAATAAACATTTATACATAATAGTCTGATGATGTAATTTAAAATATTTCATGACGTTGCCGTCTCCAGTAGGACTACCGAGTGTGCTTGTTGTTTCGAACAACACTATGCAACTTTTTACTTTAGAAAGTTTTGGTGATCTTTTATAGAACAAAACTTGCATCCAAGATGCGTCACAAAGAGGGCTACAAGAAGTCCGCCATTTGTCGCTACAAGGGTTTTTGTATCACGTTACATGGTATGGTTTGCGCTAAAGGGACTGGTCGTGTGACGTAGGGATGAAAACAAACACTATTATCTCCTTAAACCTTGAGGACAAAACTATCAATTTGTTTTTAGATATCCTCCGAGGTGTACATCACAGTTCTGGAGACAGGTCGTCCGTGCTATTTCAAGGTTGGTGTCAGAATAGCTTCCTCGCGCTGGGACCATATGGCGTTGAGGCGCGTCCCCTGGGTGGTGGATAGGGGGTCACTCGCGAGAGGGGTGCACCGAATGAAATAAGGTGCCGTGAACCAACATGGTCTAAGGGAAGGTGACCCCGACAGAAAACCCCTGGTCCTCCTAGTAAGGGGGTTAGGCGTGGGGGTAGCTTCCCCACCCTGCAAATAAGGAAATAGCTACAAAAACGCTGACGAAAAGACAAACAGCAATTTCTTTCCTGGAGGAGGAAGGTTCTTCTACCAGAAAGATTTATGACGTCCTGTGGTGAAAGCCGGAAGACTTCGGAAGCCACAGGACCGAGCCGCCTCTCTCTATCCAGGGACACAACCATGGGCACATGGAATGTAAAGACCATGTACCAGAGCGGCAAGGCCGCCCAGATAGCAGCGGAAATGCAAAAGTACAACCTTTCCCTGCTAGGTATCTGTGAAGCCAGATGGACGCAGTCTGGCCAGTGGCAGTCTGTTAAGTGGGGAGATGATTCTGTATTCAGGTCATGAAGAGGAGAATGCCTCCCATACAGAAGGAGTAGCATTCATGCTGTCACCAGTGGCATAGAGAGCGCTGATGGGCTGGGAACCTTTTGGGCCAAGAATTATCACAGCAGCCTTTAGAACCAAGAAAAAGATCAAGCTGAATGTCATCCAGTATTATGCACCCACCAATGACAGTGAAGAGGAAGAGAAACAAGAGTTCTACGACCGACTCCAGAGTGCTGTGGACAAATGTGCGGAGCGAGACATCACCATCGTCATGGGCGATTTTAATGCCAAAATAGGGGAGGACAACACCGGATATGAAGAGGTGATGGGGAGACAGGGACTAGGGGAGATGAGTGAGAACGGGGAGAAGTTTGTAGACTTTTGTGCTCTAAACAGACTTGTCATTGGAGGCAGCATCTTCCCACACAGAAGAATACACAAAGCAACCTGGGTCTCACCTGACCATACTACAGAGAACCAAATAGACCATATCTGCATTAGCAAGAAATTTAGAAGATCCCTTCAAGATGTTCGAGTGAGGAGGGGAGCAGATGTCGCTTCAGACCACCATCTGCTTACCTTAAGAATAAAGCTCAAGTTAAACTCAGTTAAAGAAAAGCCGTACAGAGACAACAAGAAGACAGCGCTATAATGTAGGTCTCCTGAGAGAGACTGGAGTGAGAGAAGAGTTCAAACTGGTGCTGTCCAACCGGTTTCAAGCGCTACAGGAGCTAGTAAATGAAGAGGAGGCGGTCACCACAGAGCAGCAGTGGAAGGCAGTTAGAGAGGCGCTGAACTCAACCTGCAAAGACACTGTAGGGTTCAGGAAACACCATCACAAGGACTGGCTGTCGGCACAGACCTTGAAGAAGATAGAAGTGAGGAAGCAGAAGAAAGCAGCACGAGAGCAGCCGAAGCAAGGGCACAGGAGGAATACTCAGAAGCCAACCACGAGGTGAAGAGGAGTATCAGGGCAGACAAGAGGGCCTACACAGACAGTCTGGCAGCAGAGGCAGAAAAGGCAGCAGGCAGCGGCAACATGAAACAGCTCTACGACATTACCAGAAGATTGTCAGGCAAGTATGGCCATACAGAAAGACCAGTAAAAGACAAAGAAGACAAGCCTTCACTATTGAAGACAGAGCAGACCAACTCGACAGATGGGCCGAGTATTTTGAAGAGTTACTGAACAGACCCAGCCCACCCGACCCCCCAGACATCCAGCCAGCAGAGACCGACCTGATCAAGAGCAGCTACGATGGCATGACATGTCGTGTGATCCACGAAGGGCAGTTCACCAGGGAGCTCCAGGTCAGAACTGGTGTCAGGCAGGGGTGTCTGCTGTCTCTGTCTCCGTTCCTCTTCCTACTGGCCATAGACTGGGTCATGAAGATGACCACAGAGCACAGACGAAGTGGAATACAGTGGACACTGTGGTCACAGCTTGACGACCTCGATTTTGCAGACAACTTGGCATTACTGTCCCACACTCATCAACAAATGCAGGACAAGACCACGAGGCTTGCTGACATCTCGTCCCAAGTGGGCCTCACCATTCACAAACAGAAAACAAAGACAATGAGGCTGAACGCAACCAGGGAAGAACCAGTCTTGCTTGCTGGCACCCCGTTGGAGGAGGTGGAGTCCTTCACCTATCTCGGGAGCATCATAGACAAAAAAGGCGGCACTGATGCAGATGTCAGAGCACGAATCGGTAAAGCCAGAGCAGCCTTTCTCCAGTTGAAAAAAGTGTGGAGTTCCAGAGAGCTGTCACAACACACCAAAGTCCGGATTTTCAACTCCAATGTAAAAGCAGTTCTCCTATATGGAGCAGAGACTTGGAGATTGACAAAAACCACAGTCAACAGAGTACAGACCTTCATGAACAGTTGCCTTAGAAGAATTTTGAAAATCCACTGGCCAGAGAAGATCAGCAACGTCAGACTCTGGGAGAGAACAGAGCAGATAACAGCAGAGAATGAAATTGGGCGAAGAAGATGGGGATGGATCGGTCACAGTCTGAGAAAGCCAGCTTCCAGTATCACTAGGCAGGCATTGTCATGGAACCCCCAGGGAAAGAGGAAAAGAGGTAGGCCGAGAAACTCCTGGCGTCGAGACCTCCAAGCAGACATCAAGAGACTGGGAACCACCTGGAGTAGAATCGAAGGAGAAGCACAGGACAGGAGTTGCTGGAGGTCTCTCGTCGACGGCCTATACCCGGGTAGGGGTGACAGGCGTAAGTAAGTAAGTTTTGTGAGGGAGGGTGTAGATTTTACCACTAGACACCCAGTCTCACTCTTGACCATTTACCAAATGGTGTTCATAGACATTACAAATCCTTATCCAGCAAGTACTTAATCACATTCTCAGTTTCTGGTATGTCTCAAGTAAATTGTCCTAGTCATTACAAAAGCATAAATTTCTTACATTGGCTGGAGTAAACACATTGTTCTTGCAGCACAGTCAAGGCACATGGAAATCTTAAACTTCTCAATCACAAGACGAAGAAAAAAAAAGCATGCTTTGTCTGCCTTGTCCTTGGTCTACAGTCAAACACTTTTTCAGGTTGAGGGGAGAGAACAGTACACTGAATCAGCATACACTCGATATGGAGTTACTTCCCTTGACCGACTAAACTTCGAGATTGATCGGCAATATCAATGGGTTTGATTTTCGCAACCGATTTTCCTTTCCGATTGTTTTTCTCCCAATTTCTTTTTTCTGTTGAAAAACTTTTATTTCTCTCAGGCTTTTACGTTTTTGGGGCCTTTTAGGGCCTCCAGCCACCCCGTTTTCATTTTTAGGGCCTTTTAGGGACCCCTAATTTTTGTCTTAAAATGTTAGGGCCTTTTAGGGCCCTGTGCGAACCCTGTTGATGTATATCATTTGACGGACAATTACGTAGGAATATAAGTCATTAATGGTTTAATTTCTTTTATTCCAAACTGAAAACATTGTAAATGAAAAAAATGAACTTATCCTGGTTGTGTTTCAAGTACAGGGCAGAATGTACAACACCTGGGACAGATTGTTTTTGTCATACCGTCCGTCCCCAGGCTGGACAATTTCACATTCAAAAGGAAAGCTTTAGATCAAAATAAACCACCTCTTTTTGCAGAAGTAGTTGTTCACTATTTCTTGGCAGTGAAGGAGTTAAGAGTCGTAATTTTACATCGGTTAACCGGAACTGAGAGTAAAGTATATTGCTGTTAGATTAACGCCTTCATTACTTAGAAAAATAGTAAACAATCCATTTATACAAAAGACATCCTCAGACAACTGGGGCTCTTTGGCGCTGAATTAACCCTTTTCATCCTGATACACTATTGCTTGAAATAAATTTGACTATGACAGTTCAAGGGTAGTGCCAGAATAGCTTGGTGCCTTAGGCGCCAAGCTATTCTGGCACCACCCTTGAGCTAAATGGTTGATCTTTCTCCTAATCTGTACCATAGCCTTCATAGGGCAATAAGCAATTTTTTTTAAAAATCAGCTTCAGGGTGTAATGGGTTAACAGATCTGGTCTGTGACTAACACAGACCCTCCACCAGGGGTCAGGCTTTTTAACTATCATGGTTGATCTTCCTCCATGGGATGTATAGTCTTCAGAGAACAAAAATCCCAAATTTGACATTTTGATCTCAAGGCTCAATAAACTCTATATAGATAGATAGATAGATAGATAGATAGATAGATAGATAGATAGATAGATAGATAGATAGACAGATAGATAGATAGTGTTTATTGCCTTTTGCCTTAAAAAGCATGATAAAGCATAGGAATGTGTGTTGGTGTCATTACAATTACAAACATCACAGTCAACAATAAGAAATAATTAATACTCTATCACACAAACCCAATGCCCCCCACACACTGTAAAAACTTTAAAACTAGACAACTAATATCACAAACTGATACGTACACACTCGCACACCCACACTCATCTACCACACACACACACACAACACTGTAACTGTAAGCATATTAATCTAGGAAGTGTAAATTAATTAAAGGTATATCATTTAAAATTAAAACACTATATCTTAGAGTAAATATGTCACTAATTTAGTCATCACAGTCTGATGTGAAACTGGTTAATATACTATAAGTCTAGGCTTAATACTAACGTACACAATCCGCTCAACCATTGGGGGCGCACCAGGGGAGAAGACTTATGAAGTCAACTTGACCAAAAGCGCCACCAACAGCCAAAGGGATAGCACAAGGGTTGGGCGAGGTGCTCTTATGCCAGCCACATGATTCCATACACATACACACTCTCACTCAGTTACTCACGCAAACATCAGTCCTCGGCAATGAAACTCTATGATCTGCCCACAGAGCACACCATCGCACGCTTCAAACACTGAAAGGGCTCGTAGAGCACTAGGATAAAAACTGTTACTAAAACAGTTTGTCCGTGCTTTGAGAGCAGAGTAGTGATTGGAAGCAAGTTAAAGAGACAGTTAGCCAGGTGTGTAGTGTCGCGTGCAATAAGCCTTGCATATCTAAGCAGACTGTTGGTACACTTTCTTATAGTTTTCTTAAAACCTGAGGATGTTCTGCACAACGCATACACTGCAGTATACTTTATCAGTGTATGCATGGGAATGAAGAAATAACTATCTAAGAAAAAGTATGCTGGTAATAATGTATGGAATACTCTCATACTAAATTGAAACTTTATTTGACAATAATTTATATGCTGTATACATGAACAAAATGCATTTGACTGTACTGGTTACTAGCCATCCAAGTCAATAATAATATAGCACACTGTCTAGTTACACAATGAGGGCATGCATATGTGCAGTCAAGACTACAACAATGGGTGTACATGATGGCCCTGACATTGTCGACCCCAGCTGGGACAATAAAGTACCTTATCAATATTATATTTTTGATGCTTCCCTTCTGGTTTATTTACTAGACCTTATCAGAATCAAGAACAAAATGTACTTTCTTGTTAAATCAAAAACTTCACCTCTAAGAAGAAAAAAAAACCCAAACTTTCTTCTCTAAGCTTTGCGAGTTTGTCAGGAATTTCTTCACATAACCTTATTTAGTTATTACCTAGAACCTTATTACAGTACATGAAACCGACACAGGCTCATCTTCAATAAATAAATAAATAAGAAAATTTTAAAAAATACAATTCGTGTTCAGACGGCCAATACACCTAAGCCAAACTGTGGCCATCCTGGGGTATGTGTGTGTGTGCTCTAACAAAAAGACTTAATAAACTTCACTAACACTAACGTTGGGACCTACCAAATAAGCCAAAGTACGTACTCGCGTACTGATGCACCATCAACACTAAAGCTATAAGTTTGCAAGAGTATTTTAAACACTGTGAGTAACGTGCAGTTTGTATACAATAGTTGGCCCAAAACCATGATATAGCAGTCAACCAAAGTGCGTTACTTTATGCTTACTTACCTAAACATGTGTTGGAAAACATGCCGTGTTTTCGATTTTCAGCTCTGTTGGCGGAACAGGGGACGCAACTGCAGGTTGTTTTAGTCCTTGGCTAGCTAAAACTGTGCAATGTTTGCAAAGTTTGATAGATGTATAAATTAAGGTGTCATATAATACGCTATTGACGTATATATAAATATGACCAGATAAGAAGACTGTAGGATTATCTTACTCCTAAACATACTTCTCATCCGTGTCGTTGAAGCGTATCAGATTACCGAGACCCAAGCCACTGTTCTTGGTTTTCAACGTTAAAGATCAGAAAAAGTTGTATGAGATAATATAAGCCATGAATTTCCATCAACGCCCATAGCGAAAGAAGAGCCTTGCCACAAACTGTGCGTAAGTTTTAAATATAAGTCGGTGGACATAATTAACACGATTAATATGAATGACAGAAATATTGCATTCAGTCACCACATGTCAATATGGGGTGTAATTTCTCCCAAGTTTTTCCTTCCTTGAAGAGATCGAGGATCAAAAGGCTTCAGTTACATCGCGCATCTGAGCCAGCCGTGCTAAATCAGAATGTTGACTCATTAGCATTTGAGGAGCAGACAGTCTTTGGTGGTGTTGACCGCTGTCAAGCGACAGAATCAACAGCTATTGCCGTTTCAAGGCGTGACGGGCAGGGTAAGATGCCGTCAAAAAGGAAAAGTTCGCTGTCAAAGAACAGTGCCCCTCTTGAATCTGGCACCACAAGCTTGAGTCTAGAGGAAGCTGCAGAAGCTGCTGTTAGGAACCGAAACAAAGATCAGCTGCTGAGACTCATCAACAAGTGTGGAGATGGCTTTGTCCTTATTCCGGCATCTAGTCTACCAAAGAAGAAAAATCCTGTAGAACTGGCCTGCTCGCTTGGATATTATGACATCGTTGAAGTTTTTCTGGAGCATGGGTGCAGTCCTAACCTGCCTACATCTGCTGGTAAACTTTTGCACACTTTACTGGAATCAATGAAAACAAATGTAGAGAACATAGCAGCAGCACAAAAAGTGTTGAAAAGTCTTTGTGAAAAAGGGTGTGACTTGAACATCAAGGACTACAAGGGGAACACTCCTCTGATGCACTGTGCCCAGATTGGTGACAGTGCTGTGATGAGTGAGGTGTTGTCCAAGTGTTCAGAGCTACAATTGAGCTGTCGATGCTCAGGGAGTCAGTACACACCACTACATATGTCTGCCATGCGAGGGGACTTTGAATGTGTCAAACTGCTTCTCTCACGTTCCCCACACAAACATGTGGACTTGGCTGACAAATATGGGAACACAGCCTTGCATCTGGCCCTCAAGAGCATGCTTCACAACATCCCCTACTTGAACGCTGCCAGAGAAAGCTTGGAAACTGCTTTCGAAGCCAGGTCACTTCAGAACCCTGCAACATGCGAGAAGTTAATGCGTTTTCAGCACAATGCTGTGGCAATTGTGGAGGCCCTTGTGATGGCAGGGGCAAACGTGCATGCAACTTGCTGCCCTCCCAGTGTTATGGACTTTCAGTATTATCCCATCATCTATGCTTTGCAGCTTTGCGTGGAGGACGAGACGCTAGGATTTGAATTCGATCAGGACCAGCTTCCGGCCACCCTTAATCTAGTCTCCAGACAGACAATCCAGTCTCTGGAAGAACTTAGCAAGTCAGCTTCAGAGGAACTCTGTGACCCAGGCAGGTACAGGTTTTCACCATATGCCGGTGTTGTGCGTTTATTGGTTCTAGCCGGCACAGAGGTGTCCAGCAACATGAGAGAGGAGTTGTACAAGCGATTCTCCATCGTCAGTCTCCTGCTGGATGAAGTGTGCGCCTTCTGGGACAAGTACAGAATGGAGCGGCCACCAAAGCTAGTCCACATAGCCAAACTGGGCATCCGTTCCTACCTGGCCAGCATCCGACAACTGCATGAAATCAGTCGCTTGCCACTGCCACCAAGACTGAAGGAATATGTCAAGCTTAACTACCTCTAGTTAGTAGATCAGCTGTACTCTACTTATGCTGAAGGGATCAGCTTCATTAAATCTAACCCGGCATAAATCTACTTGGTGAAAATCAGCCTAGTGTGAATCCATGCAGTGCAGATTTGCGCAGCTGCAGTTTCACCCAGCATAAATCTATCCCATTCCCAGTACCTACTAAATGTAGGTGAGAATCAACCTAGCATGAATCGACCCAAGTGTGAATCCACCCAGTGTAGATATGTGCGGTTGTAATTTCACCCCAGTTAATCTACCCAGTGTAATGTTTATTTACACAAGCTTGAACCCACTCAAATTTCAATAGAATAGTCACAGCACAAAATTACTCTGGGTAGATTTAAAGCCTGGGCGGTTTCACACTGGGCAGAATTTTCAATGGGTAGATTTACATCTAAATATGGTGAAGCTGACCTCTTTAGTCCAAGGTATACCCCCTGTCCTGTTCGTGCAATGAGCCATACTGTTCCCTCCCTCGGATCACTGTGCATGTAGTGGATCAAGGGAAGTAACCAGTGTGACAACGAATAGAGTATGCAATGTCAGTTAGACTGGCTGGGGGTCATGTGCATGTATAAAAAATATATATACATTTTAGTGTATGTGGATATATTGCCCTCACAACTGCAATTCAGCTTGTCAAGGTCACTGTGGGGTTACCTTTTATATGATTTTAAATGTATATGTGTGTGAACCTATTTTTGTCTGTAAAGCATGCAGCCCTGCCATTCTGCATTAGTTAATAAAAATCATTGATTGAGGTGCATGTAGCCACCAGTACTTTTTACAGTACCGGTGGAGGCATATATAAAGGGGTTGATTTTCATGATTATGAGTGTATATTGAGTGTAACGTATGTGGTTGATTTCACTCATTCAGCCTGACGGCCATATTGCCCAAATTTAGGAGGCTACATCTAATGACTATGCACCAGTTGCAGGAGATGGATTGACCATAATAATTCAAGGGCAGTGCCAGATTAGCTTGGCGCCGACAGGCGCCCAGCTAATCTGGCACTACCCTTGAATTATCATGGTCAAGCCATCTTCTGCTGTAGTGCGTCAGAGCTGAATGGGTTAAACACAGAATTTAATAATAAACAGTTGTAAGCAGTCCTTGTTAGTAGGCCAATATTTGGGTTGTGTGACGCGAATATGGACGTATGTATATTATGAGATCTGATCTATAGGGAAGAGATGTAAGCCTGTCACTTTATACTCTTCATGTTGCTTTTGGTGAACAATTAACCCATTTAGCTCCAACACCCTAAGGCAGGAGATAGATTGACCATGGTAATGCAAGCCTCGTGCCAGATTAGCTTGGTGCCTGATGGCGCCAAACTAATCTGGCACTCTGGCACTACTCCTGAATTATCATGGCCGATCCATCTCCTCCAACGTCTACGTAGTCACTAGGTGACATCTCAAAAATTTGAGAAATGTGGCCATGGGTTTATATGGGTTAAGCTTCACCTTTCCTCTATTTCTCAGTTGCAATACTCATCTATATGACACATTTGATGTTGTGTATCACTATCAGTTTGAGTTGTAAGTATGATTGACCCTTCCAGGCCCAGAGCCAAATCGCTTTCATTTTAGATTAACCCATTCACTGCCGAGGAAACTTGAACACTACCCAACTGCAAAAGGCATAGATGAGCCACATGATTGTGGGGGTTCATCAGGATCTGTGACCTGCTGAAGCCACATTGAAATTGAATCCATGTTCCTTTGATGACTGGGAATCCTTGATGTGAATTTACAAAAATTTCAAAACCACAGTCTGCATCCATTGACAGTGAAAGGGTTAAAGCCATATTCAAAGCACTGCATTCACATTTCTTCAGATAGCAGCAGTGCACAGTATGGGAGATTGATGGTCTATGAACTCGAAGGGAAATGCCTGATTTACTACTTAAACAGAGGGACACTACGCTTCAGCTGCCTTGGACATTCTGTACTGTTCAGCAAAGGAACTGCATCATGATCAGAAACACCTGATCAGAAACACTTTAACTCATTCAGCCCGAGGGCCGTACTTCCCAAATTTTGGAGGTGTCTTCTAATGAGTATGCACCAGTTGCAGGAGACGGATCAACCATGATAATTCAAAGGCAGTGCCAGATTAGCTTGGTGCTGACAGGCGCCAATTATCATGGTCAACCCATCTCCTGCTGTAGTGCGTCAGGGCTGAATGAGTTAATGTTTCTGAAGATTCCAATGATGACACATTTCCTTTGCTCGTTAGTAATAGTAAACTGAGGAGCAAAAGAGATTTTTTGGATCCAAAATGTCTATGGGACTAATTGTACGGAGGAGCAAAGGCAGTGCAACATTTTGGAATCATCTGAAACACTTCAGTGGTCCTGATGATCCAAAAAAGTAGCATTTCTTTTGCTCCTCAGTATTGTCATTGTGTGTGCACATTGCAGGTGTTACTGTTCCCTGGGAAACAAATTGTCAGTGTAACTGAACTTATGTCTGGAATAATTATATAGTTGACTGAATTCCACTAGCACAGCGGATTGGCAGCCATTCATGTGGATAGAGTTGTATGTATTGGTAGCGCTGTGCAGTAGAATTGCTTCACTCCTTGACTGTCAAAATAAAATTGAGCACCACCCAAATGCAAGAGGTGTTATATATATATATATATTATATATATATATATGTATAGATCATGAGCCCCCACAGTTGCAAGGACTCGCGAGGATCAATAGCTCTTATTATAACCGCTTTCTGCTCATGTTACTTTCACAGCTAGGGGTCTTTGAAAACCATTTTAACCCCACGGTCGCATTTTCCACATTTTGCAGTTGTTACCTAACAACCTCACACAAGTTGAAAGAGATGGATTGAAAATGATAATTCAAGGGTAGTGCCAGATTTGCTTGGCGCCTTCTTACTTACTTACTTACGCCTGTCACCCCTACCCGGGTATAGGCCGTCGACGAGAGACCTCCAGCAACTCCTGTCCTGTGCTTCTCCTTCGATTCTACTCCAGGTGGTTCCCAGTCTCTTGATGTCTGCTTGGAGGTCTCGACGCCAGGAGTTTCTCGGCCTACCTCTTTTCCTCTTTCCCTGGGGGTTCCATGACAATGCCTGCCTAGTGATACTGGAAGCTGGCTTTCTCAGACTGTGACCGATCCATCCCCATCTTCTTCGCCCAATTTCATTCTCTGCTGTTATCTGCTCTGTTCTCTCCCAGAGTCTGACGTTGCTGATCTTCTCTGGCCAGTGGATTTTCAAAATTCTTCTAAGGCAACTGTTCATGAAGGTCTGTACTCTGTTGACTGTGGTTTTTGTCAATCTCCATGTCTCTGCTCCATATAGGAGAACTGCTTTTACATTGGAGTTGAAAATCCGGACTTTGGTGTGTTGTGACAGCTCTCTGGAACTCCACACTTTTTTCAACTGGAGAAAGGCTGCTCTGGCTTTACCGATTCGTGCTCTGACATCTGCATCAGTGCCGCCTTTTTTGTCTATGATGCTCCCGAGATAGGTGAAGGACTCCACCTCCTCCAACGGGGTGCCAGCAAGCAAGATTGGTTCTTCCCTGGTTGCGTTCAGCCTCATTGTCTTTGTTTTCTGTTTGTGAATGGTGAGGCCCACTTGGGACGAGATGTCAGCAAGCCTCGTGGTCTTGTCCTGCATTTGTTGATGAGTGTGGGACAGTAATGCCAAGTCGTCTGCAAAATCGAGGTCGTCAAGCTGTGTCCACAGTGTCCACTGTATTCCACTTCGTCCGTGCTCTGTAGTCATCTTCATGACCCAGTCTATGGCCAGTAGGAAGAGGAACGGAGACAGCAGACACCCCTGCCTGACACCAGTTCTGACCTGGAGCTCTCTGGTGAACTGCCCTTCGTGGATCACGCGACATGTCATGCCATCATAGCTGCTTTGGATCAGGCGGACGAGCTTTGTGGGTACACCGTAGTGTCGTAGGAGTTTCCACAAAGTCTCTCGGTCCACGCTGTCAAATGCTTTCTCATAATCCACAAAGTTGACGTACAGCGGGGAGCTCCACTCCAGAGACTGTTCCACGATGATGCGGAGAGTGGCGATCTGGTCTGTACATGATCGGTTCTTCCTGAATCCTGCTTGCTGGTCTCTCAGCTGGGGGTCAACGGAGCTCTTCATTCTCTCTAGGATGATCCTGTTGAAGACCTTTCCTGGTACTGACAGCAAGGTGATTCCTCTGTAGTTGGAACACTTGCTGAGGTCGCCTTTCTTGGGAAGCTTGATTAGGTACCCCTCCTTCCAGTCAGCTGGCATCACCTCCTCTTCCCAGATCTTTCCAAACAGTGGGTACAGCATCTCAACTGTTGTCTCTAGGTCTGCTTTCAGAGACTCCGCTGGGATGCCATCTGGCCCTGCTGCTTTGCCATTCTTCAAAACTGCCACTGCTTTTCTGATCTCTTCCCGGCTGGGTCTGTCACAGCTGATGGGTAGGTCGGTCTCTGCCGGCTGGATGTCGGGGGGGTCGGGTGGGCTAGGTCTGTTCAGTAACTCTTCAAAATACTCGGCCCATCTGTCAAGTTGGTCTGCTCTGTCTGCAATAGTCTTGCCTTCTTTGTCTTTTACTGGTCTTTCTGTATGGCCATACTTACCCGACAATCTTCTGGTAATGTCGTAGAGCTGTTTCATGTTGCCGCTGCCTGCTGCCTTTTCTGCCTCTGCTGCCAGGCTGTCTGTGTAGGCCCTCTTGTCTGCCCTGATACTCCTCTTCACCTCGCGGTTGGCTTCCGAGTATTCCCCCTGTGCCCTTACTTTGGCTGCTCTCGTGCGACTGTTGTTGACCGCTGCTTTCTTCTGCTTCCTCACTTCTATCTTCTTCAAGGTCTGTGCCGACAGCCAGTCCTTGTGGTGGTGTTTCCTGAACCCTACAGTGTCTTTGCAGGTTGAGTTCAGCGCCTCTCTAACTGCCTTCCACTGCTGCTCTGTGGTGACCGCCACCTCTTCATTTACTAGCTCCTGTAGCGCTTGAAACCGGTTGGACAGCACCAGTTTGAACTCTTCTCTAACTCCAGTTTCTCTCAGGAGGCCTACATTATAGCGCTGTCTTCTTGTTGTCTCTGTGCGGCTTTTCTTTAGCTTGAGCTTCATTCTTAAGGTAAGCAGATGGTGGTCTGAGGCGACATCTGCTCCCCTCCTCACTCGAACATCTTGAAGGGATCTTCTAAATTTCTTGCTAATGCAGATATGGTCTATTTGGTTCTCTGTTGTATGGTCAGGTGAGACCCAAGTTGCTTTGTGTATTCTTCTGTGTGGGAAGATGCTGCCTCCAATGACAAGTCGGTTTAGAGCACAAAAGTCTACAAACCTCTCCCCGTTCTCACTCATCTCCGAGCCTAGTCCCTGTCTCCCCATCACCTCTTCGTATCCGGTGTTGTCCTCCCCTATTTTGGCATTAAAATCGCCCATGACGATGGTGATGTCTCGCTCCGCACATTTGTCCACGGCACTCTGGAGTTGGTCGTAGAACTCTTGTTTCTCTTCCTCGTCACTGTCATTGGTGGGCGCATAACACTGGATGACGTTCAGCTTGAGCTTTTTCTTGGTTCTAAAGGCTGCTGTTATAATTCTTGGCCCAAGAGGTTCCCAGCCCATCAGCGCTCTCTGTGCCACTGGTGACAGCATGAGTGCTACTCCTTCTGTATGGGGGGCATTCTCCTCTTCATGACCTGAATACAGAACCATCTCCCCACTTAACAGCCTTTTCTGGCCAGACTGCGTCCATCTGGCTTCACTGATGCCTAGCAGGGAAAGGTTGTACTTTTGCATTTCCGCTGCTATCTGGGCGGCCTTGCCGCTCTGGTACATGGTCTTGACGTTCCATGTGCCCATGGTTGTATCCCTGGATAGAGAGAGGCGGCTCGGTCCTGTGGCTTCCGAAGACTTCCGGCTTTCACCACAGGACGTCATAAGTCTTCTAGTAGAAGAACCTTCCTCCTCCAGGAAAGGAATTACTGTTAGTCTTTTCGTCGGCGTTTTTGTAGCTATTTCCTTTTTTGCAGGGTGGGGAAGCTACCCCCACGCCCAACCCCCTTACTAGGAGGACCAGGGGTTTTCTGTCGGGGTCACCTTCCCTTAGACCATGTTGGTTCACGGCACCTTATTTCATTCGGTGCACCCCTCTCACGAGGGACCCCCTATCCACCACCCAGGGGACGCGCCTCAACGCCGTATGGTCCCAGCGCGAGGTTGGCGCCTTCAGGCCCAAGCAAATCTGGCACTACCCTTACATTATCATGGTCAATCCATTGCCTTCTGTAGGGTGCTAGGGCTAAATGGGTTAAGATTTGGAAAACAGCGTGCCTGGCAGTGAAAGAGTTACCCCGCTATGGTCACTTACAATCATAGTTCTATTACAATCATAGTTCTATTGACACATAGTGGTAGTGATGATATATCTAATTAAGAGAACACTTATAACGATTGCTGACCTGAACAAGATGTGCTGTTAATAATAATAATAATAATAAGCGCATTAAATAGGCGCTTTATCCCAATTGAAAATCGGCTCAAAGCGCTGCCGCGAACTGAACCCAACAAGCACGCTCACGTGAAACACGCACATTCACTCACACACTGTACATAAACACAGAACATTCACGTGGTGCTAAGGGCAAGCTCAAGCGAGCTACTGTAGTTTTTGGAAATTCAAAGTCGTTTGTATTTGAAATTTGATTAAGTGGGCTGAAACTGATACCAAAGTGGAGGGGGAGGAAGAGCCGGAGTACCCGGAGAAAGAACCCCGACGGTCCGCCCGAATTAACGGTGACACTTACTAGAGGAGAAAAATCCGACGCCGGAACCCGTAATCGAACCTCGCACCTTTAGCATTGGTGGCAGGCGCCTTAACCACTGCGCCACGGACCGCCCATTCCATTTTAAACTTTTTTTTTTACCCTGCAGCATTTTTTCTTTGCATGTGTGTAAAATGTTTTGGTGACTGTACTGCTTTGTTGGAAGACTGCTTGTTAAACGTTTTCTTGCATTAGAGCCAGTAGTTTGTTTCTTAGAATTTCAAACAACCGACCCTTTTAAAGCAGGGTAGTTGGAATGGTGCAGGCACTACTCTTGAGCTAGCATGGTTGATCCAACTACCATGCATTAGAAGTGTAAGCAAGCCATCCCACTAGGCAAGGTAGTTCGTGGCAGCTCAGGAGTATTGCCTGCTTAGCTTGGTACCTTTTCAGGTGCCAAGCTAACCAGGGAATACTCTCAAGGCATCTTGATTGATCTGTCCCCACTGGACCTAAAAGAAATGTAGGCAACACATGTACTCATAAACATGCACACGTACACATGCATTCAGACGGAGAGTAACAGATGCTACAATTAATTTAACTCTTTTGAGACGTTCCGCAACTGGATTCGTGGCGTAAAGCTGCGAATCCAGATGCCGCACGTCTCGAAAGTGTTAAGATGAACTAAGCAATAGTACAGCAGAACCTCTTTTGAGTGCCCACCCATTATGAAAGGTCACCTGTCAATAAAGACCATCATGTAGGTGGCTGTATCCACCTACATTAGGGTTTTTGATGACTGGCAACACTTTTTGCCTTTCCTGACTTCTTTTGAGAGGGCACCTGTCTTGTAAAATCACTTTTTTTTCCTTGCTGGTTGCTCTGAAGTGATTGTACTGTACACAGTTTGGTCAAACTACATTGTAGATATTAACCCATCCAGTGCTGAGAAAATCTGAACACCAAACAACTGCAAGAGGTATAGATCCTCATGAGCCCCCGCAGTTGCGGGGGCTCATGAAGACCTATGCCTCTTGCCGACACCACTTTGAATCCATGTTCCTGGGACAGCTAGGGGTTGTTGTATTGAATTATCAAAGATTGCACAAACACAGTCTGCACCAGCTGGCACTGAATGGGTTAAGCACAAGAGCTAAGCAAATTAGAATAGTGCAGGACGGCAACTTGTAAATTATGCTTTGAAAACAAAATGTGGGCCGACAACATATTTTGATACTTGTGAAGTAAAAATAAAACTGATGGAAAAGCTTTCATGCATGTACTTTGCCAAAATGTAAGCCTGCACAGAATTTCTGTTTGGAGAGATTGCCTGGGATGACGGAGCAGTGTGCTTGATGTTAACCCATTAAAGCCGCGTATCTGGAGGTGGCACATCTCAAATGAGTTAATACTTAGTAACATAGTATGACTTTGTTGTGTGTGTGGAGGCTGGTTGGTTAACCCATTTAACTCCAAGGTCGCATTTCCCCAATTTTGGAGGTGTTGCCTAATGACTATGTACCAGTTGCAGGAGATAGATCAAATATGATTTAAGGTCAGTGTCGGACGAGCTAGGCACCAAGCTCATCCGACACTGACCTTAAATCATCATATTCAATCTATCTCCTACAACTGGTACATAGTCATTAGATACCCTTGAATTATCATGGTCCATCCATCTCCTGCTGTAGGGTGTCGGGGATAATAATTTAGGGTTTAAGGTCTATGTCACAAGAGTGATAGTAGATGGCCCAAGAGAGCACTGGTAATGTGGACACTGATCCATTCGGGTGCACTGCAGCTGTGCCATGTTCATTTACCATGTGTCCGCGGGAATGCTAGAAGACAAATCCATCTCTTCCCCTGCATTTTCCCTGCTTCATTGAATATGGAGGTGGAAAAAAGAAGGCAAATTTGTTCATAATATTTTCATCGTTCAGCATACCACTTTTATTTTCATTCTGACGGTGCAGATCAAATGCACATCTAGTGTTAACTATTTTACATCCAGCATCATTCAAGTGATAATAATTTTCAAGAAAAATAGTATAATGTACCCACTACACGTACACATAATTCCTTTAACCCCCATATGTGTTCAGCCACGGATGCATTTCCAGTACTAGTGGCTGCATGCACATAGGACTAACCCATTTAGCCCCAAAGCACTACAGCAGGAGATAAATCGACACTGATAATAAAAGGGTAGTGCCAGATTAGCTTGGTGCCAACAGGTGCCAAGATAGTCTGGCACTAATAAAAGGGTAGTGCCAGATTAGCTTGGTGCCAGCAGGTGCCAAGATAGTCTGGCACTAATAAAAGTGTAGTGCCAGATTAGCTTGGTGCCAGCAGATAAGTCTGGCACTACCCTTGAATTGTCATGGTCGATCCATCTCCAGCCACTGGTACATAATCATTAGGCGACGCCTCCAAAATTTGGGAATGCGACCATGAGGGTTAAACGCTTTAAGTAAACTGATCATGAATGAAAACCACTCAAATCTTACAAGAGTGAAGTATTTACTGTACACAAGCATCCATCTTCCCATAATCCACAACTTTCCATAAACCCTCGTGTGTACAGCCGCCAGCACTATTAACCCTCTTCTGTGTATAGCCGCCAGCACTATTAACCCTCTTCTGTGTATAGCCGCCAGCACTATTAACCCTCTTCTGTGTATAGCCGCCAGCACTATTAACCCTCTTCTGTGTATAGCCGCCAGCACTATTAACCCTCTGAACTCCAAGGCCTCATTTCTCAAATTTTGGAGTTGTCACTTGACAACTATGTACCAGTTGCAGGAGATGGATGGACCATGATAATTCATGGGTAGTGCCAGATTAGCTTTGCGCCTGAAGGTGCCAAGCTAATCTGGCTTACTTACTTATGCCTTGCACCCCTACTGGGGAATAGGCCGCCTACAAAGGATCTCCAAGAGTCTCTGTCCTGGGCTCTCCTTTCCACTTGGTTCCAGGTCATCTTCATGGTCTTAAGGTCTGCATCCAGTTCCCGGCACCATGTGTTTCTTGGTCTGCCTCTTTTCCGCGTGCCCTGTGGATTCCATGTTAGGGCTTGCCTGGTGATGTTGTCCGCTGGCTTACGTAAGGTGTGCCCTATCCATCTCCAACGTCGTCGTTTAATTTCGTCTTCTGCAGGCAGCTGGTTGGTTCTATTCCAGAGTTCGTTGTTGCTGATGGTCTCTGGCCAATGGATATTTAGGATCTTGCGCAGGCAGTTGTTAATGAAGACTTGTATTCTCTTTGTGATGGCAACTGTTGTTCTCCAAGTTTCTGCTCCGTATAGAAGAACTGCCTTGACATTGGTGTTGAAGATCCTGACTTTGGTCTTGGTTGATAGTTCTTTGGATCTCCAGATGTTTCTCAATTGTATAAATGCTGTTCGTGCTTTCCCTATCCTTTGCTTGACATCTGTATCTGAGCCTCCCTGTTTGTCGATGACGCTACCCAGATAAGTAAAGGCATCCACCTCCTCCAGTGCTTCTTTGTCAAGCGTAATCGGGTTAGTGGTGGCTGTGTTTGTCTCGAGCATCTTACTCTTGCTAATCTGGCACTACCCTTGAATTACCACGGTCCATCCATCTCCTGCGGTAGGGTCTTGGGGCTAAATGGGTTAACAGTACCACCGGCTGCTGCATATATATATGCTCATAAGGATCTATGCCTGTTGGGAGTTGTTTTTCTCACTGATGAAGTGTTTTTTTTTTTTTTTTTTTTTTTGTCAAACTAAAAATAAAAGTTCTAAAACAAAAAGATGCACCCAATTTTGAAAACCCCAGAAACTAAAGAAAAAGCAGAATCAAATTTTACCCCTTGCACATGCATGCAGCCACCAGTAATGGAAACGGTATCAATGGCTGCATGCATGGGGTGGGAGGTGGAGGGTTAAAATTTACCAGACACTCGCACACATGAAATACCATAAACGTTACCATGGCAACCCATTTATAGTCAATAAATGATTCTGTCAGATCTTAACATGATGTAATATGTATGTGCACACATACACAAGTGGACTGTGCAATGATGTGTTTAAGGAAAAAAAATGAACACATGAAAAGATGAAGAAAATAATACAAATTACCTGATTTTGAACACAAAACTCTTTACTCACCACTCCCTGCAAAGTTAACCCCATTGTGCAGAAAGCCACTGGTACTGTTTACAGTAACAGTAGCTGCATGCAAGTGGGGGTAAAAAAGTTGACCAATTCTTATTTGTGTTACAACATGTATACAGTAAATTCTGGATATAACAAATCGCCAATTTCTCTTGTTAACCCATATCATACTTTAGAATATGCAAACACTGTATGGTACCCAGGTTTAAAGAGACAATCAGCTGCACTCGAAAGGGTACAGAGACGAGCAACAAAGCTGGTCAAAGAATGTAGAAATATGACTTATTCAGACAGACTCAGATACTTTGGATTACACTCTCTACGCGGACGTAGAATACGTGGAGACTTAATCCAAGTTTTTAAAATTTATAATGGCATCGACGACCTAAAGTGGAATGACTTTTTTGCAACACCATTCTGTGACAGAACCCGAAGTTCTGAAGGGAAAATCTTTGTACAGCAATGTAACACTAACCTGCGGAAGTTTTGTTTTACTAACAGAGTTGCCATTGTTTGGAATGACTTACCAGTTTCATTAAAAAAAGCATCTAATATAAATTCTTTTAAAAACCAGCTGGACGAATTACCAAAATTTAAAGAGATTTTTTATTCCTATGATGAATGATTTTATAGGAAAATTGCATGCATAGCAGACCCATAAAGGAACTAAAGAAAGAAAGGACATTTATAAAGGCCTCACGGCCTATTTTGTCCTCACAATACTACTACTACTACATACTGAGGCTAAACGCTTCAAATTTGTACACTGCCATATGCAAGCTACATTATAGTACTTACAGATTAGGATATAGACCAATGGCTTTAGTTCAAGGGTGGTACCAGAATAGCTTGGCGCCTACAGGTGCCAAGCTATTCTGGCTCTACCCTTGAACTATTTTAGTCAAACTTATTTCACACACTATTATATTCCAAATGATAAGGGTTAATCCGAATTTTTTTTTTTTCCCATAGGCAAAGCAATTTACATATAAAGTGCTGTTGGGACCTTTTAAAGGTTGTTACAGTGTATCCGACTTCTGTTATATCCGACCGTCTAAGCAAAGAAGACTGCATATAAGTTTTTTTGGGTTTTTGTTTTTTTATATTTTACTCGGTAAATTAAACTGTCTATAACTGCACAAAAACATGCTCCACCATGTAAAAGCTACTTCAAAAGAGCACAAACTACACAAATACTTGGCACAATTACATTGTTGAAATCATCATTTGACATCTCAATTTTTTTTCCCATAATAAAAAAATGAACACTCAGACACTGCTGTGCATAGAAAGACATAATCAGGGCTTAGCTTAATAACATCTTTTTTTTTTTCAAAGGATTTCCCCCTTTTGAGCTGAAGTTTTCTATTAAAAAAAAACAAAAAAAAACCCCAACAACTTTCCTTCCCTCGAAAACTGATCAGCAAAGCAGACATGCACATAAGATTGATTGATTGATTGATTGTACATTGCTTAACGTCCCGACAGCAACAAGGCTTTCTCAGGACGTGCCTGCACTGCTTGTGAAAAAAAAAACTAAACAGAACATTGAATGTATGTCACCAGCCGGTCAAATACATTAAATAAACCTAACACATGGGGCCTAAATAAAGCTAAGACCATTTAGCAACACACATCCAATATCAAGAGCTACAGGCAGTGCAGACAGTAGGGAGAGTTTTAAAAAGGCAAATACAGGTGAATGGACCTCGGGTAGACAGAAACACATGCCCCAGAATAGAGAGAAAAACTCACCCTGTGGGGCTGACCAGGGTGACCCTGAGAACTAAAAAGTACCTAACCCCACCCAAGTCCCCCAGGGCAGACCCGGGTGGGGGATGCACATAAGATGCCCAATCATGAAAATCTCTTCCTCGTGTATGGCATCTTGCATAATTTTAAGCCCTGATAACGATGACCATTTGTAAACCAAAGCAAAGTACTGTGTACAAGCCCTTCTATCTGCAAGAGCCATATATTCTGATGAGCCGCCCCATTCGCAGGGGCTCATGAGATTGTACGCCTCTTGTGGAAAGAGGCTAGCCATAGTTTCATCCTCAGGTTAGGAGTCGTCTCGATTTAACCCACTTAGCCTGAATGTCCTGCGGCAGGAGATAGATAGACCATGATAATTCAGTGCCAGATGAGCTTGGTGCTGTCAAGCGCCAAGCTCATCTGGCACTACCCTTGAATTATGGTTATCACCTGCAACCAGTACACAGTCGTCGGGTAACACCCCCAAAATGTGGGAAACACCCGTGGGGTTATATGGGTTAAGTGTATGAACTGTCCGGTACACAAATGTGCATGCATGTCGAGCAAAAATCGGACACGATCGTTCCCATACCTATTCATCAATAAATACAACTGGTCAGTCCAGCTGGCATCCATGCAGTTATACGCAAACGTAGGATGATTAAGAACACTACAGTCAATACAAGTTTTTTTTTTTTTTTAATGGCACAACAACAAAGTCTCATTCTGACAGCCAACTATCCTAAAGCGTTCACAGTACAGTTTGCATGCATAATCCTATTACCCTCATTGCTAAAAGCAGTCTGGCCAGACTTCTTACAACACTAGTGGTAGTACCCGCTACTCTCCTGGGAAAAGAAATGGGGGGACACTGGGACCAGCAGTGTGAGCGAGCCTAGTCTTGCGCCAGCCACTAAAGCAAGGTGCTCCACTGTTGCGGAGCACCTTGCTTAGTGGCTGTCGTAGGACTAGACTCACTCATGCAACTGACCCCTGGTAAGTCAGGCGTGGGAAAAGCATGTAAGCATAAGGTCCTCATGCTGACATTGCCTCAGGAGGCCCCGTGACCTTTTTTTTCTCTAGGATTTCAGACTTGGAAAGGTCACTTCCTAACTGACATGATACACGATATTCCAATGCACATCCTGCAATACTGATTAAATGCACAAAGTAACTGATTTTTCCTCAACATTGAACTTGTTAGCAGCTATTGTCACGTAGCAGACTGATTAGGTTAAAATTGTTACAATGGTATCATTTTTCAAGTGTTCTGTGATAAAAGAAAACCAACTACAATGTACAAATAAATGCATGACAATAAAATTTCAATCATCTTTACAACAAAAAATGACTTGCACATTCCTTACACTACCAAATATTTTTGATGATTCTAAATTTTCAACAAACATGAAAGATGATCAGTAAGTAAAAACAATGACGGATGGATACTCCAGGTAGAAATCCACAAGAAAATGAACAAGTATGTGTGTACCAATTAACACACACAGCCAAATGTACATTTCCAGCACTGAATATCACTATCACTTGAACACAATATTTATACACATTGCATTTACACAAAGATTTCATGAATTGCATACAGATTTATCATGTGTGATTGTCAGTAATGTACTTTCAGATATGGCAGCATACTACAATTCTACAAAGACTACATGCACAGCAGAACCTGTTTCGAGCGACGATCCTTATGACAAATCACTTGTCGCTAAAGGCCATCATTTTAGATGGCTGTAGCCACCGATACGATGGCCTTCAGTGACAGGTGACACTTTTTGCCCCTCAAGACTTCCTTTGAGAGAGCACGTCTTTTAACCCTTTTCATCCCGATACAATTTTGTTTGAAATTAATTTGATAGTTCAAGCTATTCTGGCACCACCCTTGAACTAAAATGGCTGATCTATCTCCTATATCTGTGATGGGACACTTCACATGACGCTAAGCAATTTTTTTTTTTTTTTTTAAATCAGCTTTAGGATGTTATGGGCTAAGACCACTTTATTCTCGCACAGAAGGTGGCTGCTCAAACTGGTTCCACAGTATGTCCACTCTTCCAGAGTTCGTCCACTATTTTTCCCATCATCTCTTAACACGACAGGAGAGTCTGTCCGCAAGAGGGACAGATTCTCATGAGCCTCCGCAACTGCAGAGGCTCAGGAGAATTTCTTCCTCTTGCTGGCAAGATGCAGTCACAATTACTCCCTTAACCCATTTCATCCCACGGCCGAACCTACCAGATTTTAGAAGTGTTAACAAACGACCATGTGAATTCAAGGGTCGTGCCAGATTAGCTTGGCGCCTGAAGGCGCCAAGCTAATCTGGCACGACCCTTGAATTAGCATGATCAATCCATTTCCTGCTGTGGGACGTCGGGGCTAAATGGGTTAAATGAATCGTCCCTTAGAGAATATGTGCCTTTTGCCTGCGAGATGAGCCACAGTTGCATCCTCAGATTAACCTTCACTGCACGTTGCCTTTTATGAAATTATTTGTCTGTCGCCCGTAGAAATTGCACCATAAGCTAACGCTGCCAGTCTATGTAAAATGTATGGTGCAATTTGTACCCATGATGTATTAATGCGAATATCAACGTTGTACTACCTTATCTGCAAGTCCTGTGTAGAAACTGCACAACACATTTGACGTTGCACAATCTATGTAAACAAACTGTGTGGTGCTATTTACATCCATGATGTACAGGACTAATGATGAAAATTTACACCTTTTAAAAAAATAAGCGAAAGTACATTTTTGAGTACACAGGTGTGTAAATATATTGTTTTCATCCCTACTCACACAACCAATCTCTTTAGCGCAAACCGTACCATGTGACCGGGATACAAAAAACGTAGCAACTAATGGCTGACTTTTTATAGCCCTTTTTCTGATGTGTCTTGGATACCAGTTTTGTTCTATAAAAGATCACTAAAACATTCTAAAGTACAAAGTTACTTAATGTTGTTCGAAACAACTAGCACACTACTGGAGGTGGCAATGTCATGAAAGATTTTTAAATTACGACATGTCTTTTATGTATAAATGTGTATTTTTTTAACGTCAGTCATGTCTGGTGTAATCCAGGTCGGATGATTTCTTCTCGATTTCTTTTACGAAAATAGCGCAGGAATGAAAACAAATACGTTATTGGTAGCAGGGGCTTGCTGCACTGATCCTTATAGGCCTGAGGGAAGTTAAAAGAAGCATTCTACCCCGAAGGCCTTTGGGGTACAATGGTTTTTTTGCCCTACCTCAAGCCTACAAGGTCCGTGTAACAAACCCCCGTTACCAATAAATGATAATATGCTGAATTTAAGTTTTGGGGGAAAATTGTGTTACATGTCAAAAAATAGAACAGACGTGCAGCGCAAGTTAAGGTGCTCATCTGTGATCAACTCTACAACTGGTCCATTCAGACAATCTCAAGCCTTGATAAAATAAAGACAAAGAAGTCTTAACCCTTTTAGCACCAACCCTGCAGCAGGAGATTGATTGACCATAATTTAAGGGTAGTGCCAGATTAGCTTGGCACCTACAGGCGCCAAGCTAATCTGGCACTACCCTTGAATTATCGTATTCAATCCACCGCCTGCAAGTGGTAAATAGTCATCAAGTAACACTTAAAAAATTCGGGAAATGCACCCATGGCGCTAAAAGGGTTAATAACATTCTACGTCCTAGTCAACTGCTGGACTAATTTGCAATCAGTGCCTTGAACATGACGATAAAATTGTTGAGTATTTGTATCTTTCACATTAAAATTGTAAGTCATACATGTAACACACATAATAAAACAAGACAAATCAAGGATAACAGTTATCATCACCAAATGGCCCTCAATTCACCCTAGCCTCGGTCCAGAAGAGACCTGTACATTAAAACGATCATGTGACCTCTCAAATTTGTACTGTCATTAGAGAAGTGCTCATAACATGAAATGCTTCTTAAAGTTCAGTTGCAGTACCTTACTTCAATAACACAATTACAGGCTAAAGGTACTATAGGTCTAAATAAATCACGGTTTTACATCATGATTGTTCAATTTGTATACATAAATAAAATTACAAGCATGAACATCATTTCAGCAAAAGCAGTCTAAACAAAATACTGTACACGTGGTGCAATTAACCCTTTGGCAGACAGTACAAAGTGATCACTGCAGGAATCACACTGACCAAACACTACCAACAGCCAAAGGGTTAAAAAAATGCCTGCTTGACATTTGTCGCTCAAAATCAGTATCGTCCTCATACTTATATGTACACAGTACAAGTGTCTCAATATATACAGGTGGTTGTGAAAGAATTGGATTTCATCCCAGCGCGCTCTCACTCTATCACACACACACAGACACACACACACAGACACACACACACACACACACACCAAACCTCTCTCAGAGTCTCTTTACAAAATACATAACCACCATGCACATACAGATTTTAAAAAAAAACAAAAAAACTGCTTTTTCTCTCATTTCATAAAATGTCACACCGTTTCCCCAGACAGAACCGCTCAGGAACAATGCCACAAGTACACTTCTTTTCAAGTGAGATGCATAGCATGGTGTACTTGTGCTTAGCATCTCACTTGAAAAGAAGTGTACTTGTGGCGCACTCCCTCTTAGCATCTCAGTTGAACAGAAGTCTTATTTGGGTCTGTCTGGGGAGTAATCTCGCAAATGCTATGGATCTGTAAACACACCTTCAAAACACATCTCTACAACATACCCTCAAACACACACACACTTCTTACCATACATACACATGTTAAACAGACAAAACTTGACGGCATCATCAACAATCTTAACACACACATGTACACACTGGACCTCTCTATCACACACCAGGCATCTTAGGCCCGGAGTGAGAGGTGTTATGCAGAGGCCTGCGCATCTTGGGCCGTTTTCTCTTCGGCCGAGATTTGCTGCGATAGTACTGATTCAACAGAAACAAAATCACCAATCCAGTGCCGAGAAAAGCCAGGACGGGGAAGAAATTGGAGTGGTCCTGTACGAGCTGCGGTCCTGAAATCTGCGCGTCGGCAGGGTACCCTGGTTTGTCCTTGATGCCACCGATGTGGGTGTTGAGTGCGTTGTCGCCATGCTTGTTCAGGGCCAGCATGGCCTCAAGGTCGACGGACATCAGCTTTTGTGGCTGATACAGGTTACTGGGGGACAGGAAAACAAATTAACTCATTCAGCCCGACGCACGTATTTCCCACATTTTGGAGGCATCATCTAACGACTATGCACCTGTTGCGACAGGCGCCAAGCTAATCTGGCACTACCCTTGAATTATCATGGTCGACCCATCTCCTGCTGTAGTGCGTCAGGGCTGAATGGGTTAACCTCTGAGCATTTACTACACAACAGTCACCAAGAGGCACAGATTATCATGAGCCTCTGCACTTGCAGGGGCTCATGAGAACCTGTACCTCTTGCAGATGGCACATGTGGGCTGAAGAAATTTCAGTTAGTTAGTTATTTGGGTTTAACGCCGAGCAGGCAACTAAGGCCATCTCATGGCGGAAGACATTTCAGCAATTAGTTATTCCGCTTTCACCTATTTAACCCCAAGGCCCGAATTTGGAAAGCATCACTTAACGATTATGTACCACTTGCTGCAGATGGGTCAACCATGACAATTCAAGGGTAGTGCCAGATTAGCTTGGCACCATCAGGTGCCAAGCTAATCTGGCACTACCCTTGAATTATCAAGGTTGATCCATCCCCTACTGCAATGCGTCAGGGCTGAATGAGTTAACCTGGGCTAGGGTAGTGGGGTACGGCAAAAACGTGTGAGCACTGACTAGACATAACTGACAAACTCTTTTACATATAGACATTGTTTGCAAATCAGATGTCAGTCAAAATTTGCACATATTTGGTACGTCCAATTAAACCGTTAATGCCGAGAAAATTTCAGCACCGCCCCCCCCCCCCCCCCCCAAATGCAAGAGGTATAGATCCTCATGAGCCCCCGCTGTTGATCTATGCCTCTTGCTGACACCATTTTGAATCCACGTTCCTGGTACAGTTAGGGTTTTTGGTGTTAAACACGGTCTGCGTCAACGGCACTGAATGACTTGAAAGCCCAGACAAACAGGAGACAATTGCATATTTTGCCATAGCTTTTAATCCACAGGAATGGACTTACCTGGGAGCTGATTTGTTCAGAGGGTGGGGTTTGGCCCAATTCAGACTTGGACATGGTGGCAGAGGTCGCGACCTTGACTTTCCAAGGTTACCCTCGATGACCTTCGAATAACGGTGAAGGTGGTTGCCTGAAACAGCACATGGAGAAAAAAAACACATTGTGAATGAACCAACCCTGCTGCTGAATGGAAAATTCCTATAGGGGAGGGAAGGGGGAGGAGGGCGGTGTTGTCTAGAGTGTTTTCTGGGAAAGAAAGAAGGTGGGTGTTCAACAATGCTCAAAGATGAAAATCATGCTTTAAATAAATGTGTGCTGCACTGTGATTTGGGACATTACGTCCTGGGGCAGTGGGGTCCAATATCAAAGACCAGCACACATTCTAACACACACGCATGCACACGCACAAGCGCACACACACCCCCCTGCCACAAACACCCACCTTCCATGCGTTCTGGCAGTTCTATCATGGGAGGCAGCTCCACAGGTTCCTGCATGAAGAGATTGGCCGGCAGCACCTTGTGGGCTGTGTACTCCAGAATGGCCTTCAGCAACCAGAAACAGTCTGGAGAAGTTACATGTCACATTTTAACCCTTATCATTCGGAATACACCAGTGTGTGAAATAAGTTTGACTAAAATAGTTCAAGGGTAGTGCCAGAATAGCTTGGCTCCTCTAGACGCCAAGCTATTCTGACACTACCCTTGAACTAAAGCCAATGGTCTATATCCTTATCTGTAAGTACTATAATGTAGCTTGCATATGGCAGTGTACAAATTTGAAGCTTTTAGCCTCAGTGTGATAAGGGTTAAAAAGACACAATCTGCATCCGCTGGCAGTGGAGGGGTTAAAAGCTCAGGCAAACATGCCATATCACATGTTCATCTGGGCTTTTGACCTCATTCTGATTTAGAAAACACCTTTTGCACATTACATTATGTGGCTAGGGAATTAACTCCTTCAATGTCAGTGCAAGCAGACTGTTTTTGAAATCATTTTCAATACAAAGTCAAAGATCCGAAGAAATCAAAACTACAAAGAGGCACAGATCCTAATGAGCCCCCACTGCTGCAGGGCGCTCATCTTCTTCTCGAACGCCGTCACACTTGGAGTTTGGTAGGGCGCTCATGAGCATGTATACCTATTGCAGTCAGGTGTTACTCACATTTTCAGCTAAGGGGGTTAACCTTGAACCAATAAGCCTTTACAGAAAAAAAAATCATCACATGAATACAAAATGTTCAAGGGTGGTGTCAGAACAGTGTAGCGCCTGAAGACACCACCCCTAAACTGCCACAGCTGCCCTGTCTTAACCCATATCATACTGAGGCTAAAAAGCTTCAAATTTGTACACTGCCATATGCAAGCTACATTATAGTACTCACAGATAAGGATTTAGACCAATGGCTTTAGTTCAAGGGTGGTGCCAGAATAGCTTGGCGCCTAGAGGCACCAAGCTATTCTGGCACTACCCTTGAACTATTTTAGTCAAACTTATTTCTCACACTGGTGTATTCTGAATGATAAGGGTTAACCCATATCATACCGAGGCTAAAAAGCTTCAAATTTGTACACTGCCATATGCAAGCTACACTGTAGTACTTACGGATAAGGATATAGGCTGTTGTTTATGGGTGGTGCCAGAATAGCTTGGCGCCTAGAGGTGCCAAGCTATTCTGGCACTACCTTGAACTATTTTAGTCAAACTTATTTCACACAATAAGGGTTGAAAATTGAGATGTTATCTATTCTGACACCACCTGTGGTCGATCTTTCTCTTCTTGTTCCTCACCCATACACACACACACTGCAGCCCCATAACAGGCCATTACAATGTGACACCAACCTTTCTGCAGATGACTGGTGTCAAGGCAGTTGGAGTCGCCATACAGAGCGATGCGTCCTGACCCCTGCTGTGAGTTGGTCTGGTGCAGACCCAATACAGGCACTCCTTCCTTTGTCTGCGTTTCTCCCTTCAGCACCTCATAGCCTGTGTGTTCCATGATATGGGTTAGTATCACTCAGCAGCAAAAAACATGACGGACAACTACTTCCTCATTGTAAAAGTAAAAAAGATGACCCTTTGAGATTAACTCGTTTAACCCCGAGCCACCTTTTTTTGGGGGGTATCACTACACCTATTCACCAACAGAGATGGATGGACCATGAAAATTCAAGGATAGCGCCAGATCAGCTTGGCGCCAACAGTCCCTCATCTTCTCATGTATCTATCGCCCCCCTCCAAGCTCTCAAAACAAACTCACAAACTCCATGTTCCTCACCGAGTTTGACCTCCTCCTCGACCACTACACCACACGACCCGGAAAACACATCCTTCTAGGCGACTTTAACTTCCACTTTGACAAACCCGACCACCCTGACACAAAACGCCTTTGCACGTCACTTTCAAACCACAATCTCACACATCACTAAACCCACCCACCGACTCGGCCACACCCTCGACTGGATCATCACCCGCACCTCCGATCAACTCTTTCTCGACTCTGACACCTCCTCTGTGCTTCCCTCTGACCACCTCGCTATTCTCGTCTCCCTCAACCTACCTCACCCGAAAAAAAACCAAGCTGATTGTCTCTCGTCGCAAAATAAAATCTGTCAACTGCGAGAGCTTCTTCGACGAAGCTGTCGACCTTCTCTCTCTCCCGATCTTGCTTCCCATTTCGATTCCTCCCTTCGAAAACTTCTAGACACCCATGCCCCTGTCACCACCTGCTCCATACCCAACCGACTCCCCTCCCCCTGACTCACTGACGACATAACCGAGGCCAAGCGCGAGCGCCGACAAGCGGAACGCCGCTGGTGCTCTTCTGACCTCACCGTTCACAGACAGATCTTCCAAACAACTAGATCCAAAGTCTGCAAAATGATCTCCGACTCTAAACGCAAACACCTTCAAAACCAAATCCTGGAATCCACATCTTCCAAAACCCTCTATGCCACCATGAACACACTCCTAGGCACTTCTAAAGACTCTCCTCTCCCCAACACACACAGCAAAGAAGAACTCCCGTCCGCTTTTTCTACCTATTTTTCGGACAAAATCCAAACTCTGCGCAACGCACTCGACACCCTGCCTTCTCCGCCTTGCCCTCCCGACCCCACCTTTTCCGGCACGCCCCTCTCGTCCTTCCGCCCCCAGGATGAAGTCCTCAAGACCATAAAGTCCATGCCCTTCAAAACCTGCGAACTAGACCCCCTCCCAGCTTCTCTCTACCGTGACGGCCTTCCAAAACTTCTGCCTTTCATTACCGACATCATCAACGCATCTCTAAAAAATGGCTCCGTCCCTGATATCTTCAAGTCCGCCATCGTCCGTCCTCTCCTCAAAAAACACAACCTCGACCCAAACGAACTCAAGAACTATCGCCCAGTCTCCAATCTCTCTTTCCTGTCCAAGCTTCTTGAGAAGGTTGTTCTCAACCAGCTCAACCTCCACCTTACCGACAACAACCTCCTCAGTCTATTCCAGTCTGCCTATCGCAAACATCACAGCACTGAAACAACCCTTCTACATATCTTAAACGAGCTGCTTCTCTCCACCGACTCGGGCAACATCTCCCTTCTTACGCTACTTGACCTCTCTGCCGCCTTTGACACTATAGACCACTCTATCCTCCTCCACCGACTCCACCACTCCTTCGGCATCACTGACTCTGCTCACTCCTGGTTTCTCTCCTACCTCTCCGACAGACAGCAGTCCCTCGCTATCAACGGCGTCTTTTCCAACCCAGTCACGCTCTCCTGCGAAGTTCCACAGGAGTCCGTCCTGGGCCCAGTCCTTTTCACACTCTACACCTCTCCTCTGTCCAACATCATCCAGTCTCACCGCATACACCACCACCTCTATGCTGAGGACTCACAACTGCTAGACAAAGACAAACTCGACAACACTCAGTCACTACTGACTCGCACAGCTGACTGCTGCGAAGACGTGAAAAACTGGATGACAGCAAACAAGCTTAAACTGAATGACGACAAAACGGAAGCCATGCTGGTAGGCACTCGCCAGAAACTCTCCCAGCTCCCTCCCACTCTCCACCTTCAACTCGATAGCAGCCCCATCTCCCTCTCTGACTCGGCCAAGAACCTCGGCGTCATCCTCGATTCCTCTGTGTCCATGACCAGCTTCGTCTCCGCCACGGCCCAGGCATGCTATTTCCACCTCCGCCGCATCAGTCAGATCAGAAAATACCTCACTACCGAAGCTGCCACCAAACTTGCTGTCTCTCTCATCTTATCTCGCATCAACTACTGCAACTCTCTCCTTTCCGGCCTCCCTCACTCCACCACTTTCACTCTCCAACGCGTCCAGAACAACGCTGCCCGCCTCGTCCTCAGAAAGAAAAAATCCGACCACATCACTCCCCTGCTCAAACTCCTTCACTGGCTCCCCATCCCCCAACGCATCTAATACAAAATTCTGTCTCTCTGTTACAAATCCCTGAACAACTGCGCTCCTGCCTATCTCTCCAACTTACTTCACCCCTACACACATTCCCGCTCCCTCCGCTCTGCCTCCGACCCTCTCCGTCTCCACATTCCTCGCACCAAACTCAACACTTTCGGCCCCCGCTCCTACTCCGTCTACGGTCCATCCACCTGGAACACTCTCCCACTCTCTCTTTGTCAGAAACACTCTCTCTCCTCCTTCCAGTCCGCCCTCAAAACTCACCTCTTTCAACAGTTTTAGCACTATATCACCACCCTCCCCACCTCAAGCTGACCGTCGTAATGTATTTCACTATTTGTGGTACATGAGTCATTGTCTAAAGCGTGCGCATGTTGTGAGTGCGCGCTTAGAGTTATAATTATTATAAGATAAGCGCATTATAAATACCATAATTATTATTATTATTATTATTAATTAGCATGGTCAATCCATCTCCTGCTGTAACGAGTTGGGGCTAAATGGCTTAATCCCACCGTAAGCAATAAAAGTTATTCCTAAATCACACTCAGGTCAAAGACAGTAGGCTGAGTCCCTTGATAGTAAGGAAAGACAACAGGCTGCACCCCTTCACAGGCTGGACAAAACGGTCTATTTCGATAGATCCCTGCAGCATGCGTCCTGGTAGCGGTGTACCGTTAACACTGAATAAGTACCTCAAACTGTAAATGTCAATGAGGCAACTCCTTGCAAGCAGGAGGCATATATTCTTATGAGCCCCTACGGCTGTAGGGTCTCATAAGAATATATGGATCTTGCAGAGTGGGCTGGATGAATCGACAAAATTTTCAAAGTCTCTATTGGACTGTATGATATCCTATCTAGGAGAACCCTTGAGCTGCCACGACTGACCCACCTCTAGCTGTAGAGATTTCAGCATGAATGCTATATAATTTACCTTGATTTTTCAGAGTCTGGGTAAGCAGAAGTCCATCCTCTGGAAACTTGGCAATACTGGAGCCTGATGCATAGTGCACTGGATGGGGAAAAAAGGTTCAAAACCCGAAGATGTAGAAAATGTTTTCTTAGTGATCATAAACAAAAGCGATCATAAACAAATAAATACACTTAAAATCAATGAAATATTGCACACGCAAAAATCTTCAACTGCATTTAGCTCTTAAAAAAAATTAACTTACTGTCATGATCTCCAATAGAAAAATCTCCTTCGAACACCTCATCACTGCAAAGAGAAAAAAACGGCACTGATATACACCTTGCAAAGACAGTGGCAGTGAATGGAGCATTAAAGCACAGATTGTGATTCTGAAAGCTTTGTTAACCCATTACATCCTGAGGCTGATTTTATAAAATTCACTCACTGTCCTATGAAGGCTACATTACAGATTAAGAGATACATCAACCATTGTAGTTCAAGGGTGGTGCCAGAATAGCTTGGCGCCTCAGGCGCCAAGCTATTCTGGCACCACCCTTGAATGATCATAGTCAAATTAATTTCAAGCAGTAGCATATCAGGATGAAATGGGTTAATCCATCGCCAAAGCTGTCCAGAGAACATGGACACGACATAGTGTCAGCAAGGCATACATCCTCATGAACCCCCGCAACTGCCAGGGCTCATGAGGATCTATGTCTTTAGCAGTGGGATCGTAATCCCTTTTTCCTGGCAGTGAATGGGTTAAAATGTAGGCATCTGAGAAATGATACAGCAACACAATACCTGAATGCCATGTTAAACGGCAGCAGCAGATCGTTGATGGCAGGAATGTTGGCCCCTCCGGTATCGGGCATCCACCATTGTCTGTGGGAAAAAACAAAGTTTAAGACATTGCCTTGTCAACAAAATTCTGCAAAGTTGTACTTGCGGGCACATAACTTTGAAGTTGTGAATAGTATTTGTGAAAAAATAAATCATGTCAAAATATAGTTATTTTTTAAAATATATTTCCTGATCCCCTGTGACCTTGACCTTAGTGAAATGAATTTTTTTTCTAAAATGTATTTTTTTGAAAAATACTTACCGATGGCATTACTATCTGGAATACACTCAATTGCCTATAGATTTCAGCCCAAAAGTTGTGTAACCCACACAACTGGGGAGGAGACACCGGGGATCCACGCACCGGGGCCCCAGGTGGCCTCCCCTTACTACCCTATCCCGGCATTCGTAGGGCGACCCTGTCAGTTTCACACATAGCGAAAAGAGGCAAGCGGGGCAGGCGGGAGGGCAGTCTGAGTAATGCCATCGGTAAGTATTTTAAAAAAAAAATACATTTTAGAAAAGAAATCATTTGTTTTTTCAAAATACATTACCGATGGCATTACTATCTGGAAGAATGTCGAACAGGCGGAGGGTGCCGTTCCTATAACCGCAAACCCAACCACCCGTTGGCCCAGAGAGAGAGAGAGAGAGAGAGAGAGCACTCACGACGATTTCAGCTATGACGTACCTAAGACGCCAGGGGCGCGCGGAGGGAGTGCTGGGCCGCGGAAATGTCGCCCACCCGTGCCAGGGAGTCACGTTGGCCGGATAGGTCTCTGAGATAAAAGCGGGCGAATGTGGAGTCAGCTCGCCAGCCGACCGCCGTAACAATATCTTTGACTGAGCAGTTGCGGTCCTGGGCAAGACTGGTGGTCACTGCTCTTACTTCATGCGCCCGGATGTGAAGAAGTCTATTGCCGTCCAGGGAGAGGTCCTGGTAGGCTGACTTAAATCACCCACCGCAGCCAGGATGACACTGTCTGGGCCGAAATATCTGGCCTGCCTGCGGACAGTGGGAGGAAGAGGCGAGAGCGCCCCCGGCGTCGCGGCTTAGAGCAACGCAGGTAAATCCTAAGCGCCCGCACCAGGTCCTGTTGCCGCGACTCAGGGGCCATGTCCGTTCCACGGAGAGGCCTTACGGTCAGCATCTGAGGGGCCGCCGCAGGGCGGCGGTTCTTGGCCAAAAAGGATGGGTCGGTGAGAAGCTGTGCAGAACCGTCCGAGCGAAACTGCAAACAGGAGGGAAGTACCGAGAGAGCGTGAAGCTCGCTCACTCGGACGCCGTGGCGAGAGCCAGCAGAAAACATGCCTTCCTGGTCAAATCTGAGAAACTAGCCAAATGCAGAGGTTCAAAGCGGTCCGTGTTCAGTCACGTTAGTACCCAGGCGAGATCCCACCGAGGCACTAGGGACCGAGAAACTGGTCGTTGGAGCTCAAAATGTGCCAGCAAGTCCGTCAGATCCTTGCAAGCGCCTGGGTTTGGCCGGCCCAGGTGGCGGTAAGTGTCCGCGATCATGGAGCGATAACCTTTGATGGTAAAGGGTGCTAAGCCTTGTTCGTCAAAAAGCCACAGGAAGAACTCCGCTAGCTCCGGGGTGGCTAGATGTGTGGGAGGGAGACTTCTGGAGGCGCACGAGGCCTGAAGGACCCTCCACTTGCTCTCATATAACCACTGCATAAACCGTCTGCGGGCTGCTGCAATAGCCGCCACCGCCGCATCCAAGAAACCTCTAGCGGCGAGGGCTTGCCGGACAACCTCCAGGTGTGAAGGAGGAGGCGCTCCGGGCACGGATGGAAAAGCTGCTGGCGGGGCTGCTTGAGCATCGTACGAGGTGTAGGAAGCTCCAGCGGCGGGTCCGTCGCTAGCTCGAGTAGTTCCGTGGTCCAGCTCTTGGTCCAGTTGAAGGGGGCCACCAGAAGGAGGACTGCGGAGCCACCCAGAAGCTTCTGCAGAACCTTCGGAACGAGGACCGACGGGGGGGTAGGCGTAAGCGATCAGACCGTCCCAGGGGATGGAAAGCGCGTCTACCGCCCAGGCGAGCGGGTCCGGGACTGATGAGACGTAGACCGGGAGCTGTTTGTTCCACCTGGTGGCAAACAAGTCCACTAAAGGCGTTTCCCACCGGGAGCAGATCAGGTGAAAGATGTCCGGGCGTAGGGACCACTCCGTGTGGAGCAGCTGTCCACAGCGGGACAGGGCATCTGCGATCACGTTCAGGTGACCGGGAATGTGGCCAGCCCGTAGAGTAATGCCCCGGTCCCTGCACCAGAGGAGGAGATGGTAAAGGAGAATGCACAGGGAGGGCGAGTGAGTGCCCCCCTGGTTCTGTATGTAAGCCACCACCGTCGAGTTGTCTGAGAGAATGAGAACGTCCTGGTTGGTCAAGGTCTCCTGCCAGAAACTGAAGGCCAGCCAAACTGCCTTCAGCTCCAGCCAGTCGATGTGTTTGTCCTCCAAACCCCACGGCCAAAGGCCCGAGGCCGAGACAAAGTCCGGTAACAGATGCTCGCCCCAGCCGGCCTGACTCGCGTCGGTGCAGAGAGACCACCGGGGCGGAGGTGAGTGAAGAGGCACGCCCGTAGCCAGCCAAGCGATGTCCGCCCACTTCTGGAGGTGTGGACGAGCCAGAGGGGTAACTGGTACAAGATCCGCAAGGGAACCCGACGAAGGACGCCAGTGTAGAAGGAGATGTAGCTGCAACGGGCGGGCATAAAGCCTGCCCAAGGGAAGCAAGTCTGCAGCCGCACTGAGCAGGCCCAGAAGTTGAAGCCAGACCCTGGCTGAGAAGGAGGACCCTACCTCCATCGAAAGCGCTAGATCGACGATCTTCTGCCGCCGGGCCTGAGGCAGGTGGACTAGATTGAGATCGGTCAGGAATTCCATCCCCAGATGTAGAAAACGCTGAGAGGGGGTAAGATCCGATTTGCCCAGATTGAGAAAAAACCCGAGATGACGCAGGAGGAAAAGCAAGGTGTCTCTGACCTCTTGGAGCGCCGAGGCTATCAGATTGCGCAGTAGTCGTCCAAGTAATTGGAGGCCGGGTTCAGGGATCGTTGGCGGAAGTAGGCCATCACCGCGTCGAGGATCCTCGTAAAAACCCACAGACTGATGTTGAGGCCGAAGGGAAGGGCGCAGAACTGGTAAACGACTCCCCCAAAGGCAAACCGCAGGTACCTGCGAGACGACGGATGAATCAGGACGTGAAGATAGGCGTCGGACAGATCGAGGCTGATCGCGAAGTCCATCGGTCGGACGGCCGCTCGGAGGATCCTGGCTGTCTCCATCCGGAACCGAGGGGCCAAAATGAACCTGTTTAGCGCCGACAAGTCGATGACTGGGCGCCACTTGCCTCCTGGTTTGGGAACGAGAAAGAGGCGGCTGTAAAATGCTGGTGAGTTCTGACGTGATACCACCTCCGTCGCTGCTTTGTCGAGGAGAGCCGAAACTTCTCTGCACAGAGCGTCCGCCTGAAAGGTGTCGAGTGGAGACTGGGTCCACAAGGGGGACCTGCGAAGAGGCGGAGGGGACCGGAAAGAAAGCTGGAGGCCTGTAGAAACCGTGGAAAGGATCCAGGGGTCGTCTGGGAACAGCGACCTCCAATGGAGACCCAGGAACTGCCGACGGGGGCGAGAGAGGGGGCAAGTCAGCGGGCCCGGCCGCGCCTACGGGCGCTGCGGGACCAAGAGGGGCGGGAGGCGGGGAAGGGCTGAGGGGCCCGAGGAGGGCGAGCCCTACCTCTGGCCGAACCGACTGGAAGCAAGGAGGGTCTAGAAGACCGCCGGGCACGACCCCTGGCCGGGCGGGGGCCGCGAAAGCGAGTCGCTGCAGGAGTGGAGACAGGTCTGGGCCAAAGGTCCTTGGACGAGTCTTTGACTGCCACGTGTCCCCGAAAAGCTGAGATCCACCTAGGGGGCCTGTCGAAGCTGGGTCTTCACTGACTTCGGGAGATCCACGCAGAGATGCAGAAGGTATCCCGTCGCCAAAGATCACAATTGGCGGCCGCCGCCATGGCGTTGGTGGAGGAGTGGTAGGCGGCCCGGTTGGTCGCTATCAGGATGGACTGCACATCACAGAGAGGGGACGGCACCTCCAGATCCCAAGTTCCCTCCAAGCACTGCAAAGCTGCCTGGGTAGCCAACTCCAGGAACCCTGAGCACACCAGCGAATTTCGCACTAAGGAAGCGATCCTGTCGAGCGGACGAGGCCAAGCTTTCAAGACAATTCTGCGGCCGCCCGCCTGGACTAGGGCCGCCGTATCCACCACTGGGAGAGGGACGGCGAAGGCTTGAGAATGTCCCGCGTACCAGGCCTGGCGGAAGCTCAAGTTAATCCCTGCAGGCCACCGAGAATCGGAGAAGAATCCCACGTCGCCGAAGTTGTCTTGTCGTAACTGGTCGGAGAACGCATCTGTGAGGTCCCGGAAGCTGGCAGGTTGAGGAAGGGACTTGCGGTGCTTGACGTGCCTTTGTGCGTCGACCATAGCGGAAGCCTGTCTTTTCATCGGGGGTGAAGGAGGACAGAAGTCGGGCGGGAGAAACTTCGCAATAAGCCGGGAGGCCTCATCCAAAGCGCTGATAGTCTGCGATCCGAGCGAAGGGCCGACGATGTCCAAGGAGGAGGAGGCTGACGAGAACGCTGACAGGCGGGAAGGGGATCCCACCGCCGAATCCCGCAGGAAGATGGCCGAAGCCGAACCCGTAGGATGAAGGCTGAGGACATCCGGTTCCGAAGAACTAGACCGTCCCTCTCGTGAATGTGCCGAAAGGGGCGACCGGCTCCGAGAGAGCCGCACCGCCGCGCGAGAGATAGATGGGGCTGCCCGCGACGCCCGCTGGGCGGAGCGTCGTGGGGACAGAGGGACCGCGAAGGAAGGACGGTCAGCAGTGAAGATAGATTCCGCACGCTGGTGACGGAGACCACTCTCCGAACGAAACCGGTCTAGCGACGTAGCGGTCTGGTCACACCGGGCCCGCCTGGTCGGAACGGGGCGGGGGGAGGGGGGGGCACCAAGCTATTCTGACGCCAACCTTGAAATATCATGGTCGATCCACACCCTGTAGTGGTCTTTCTGGGCTTTACAGGTTAAAGACAAGTCTTAAATGTCCAAAAGTGTCACCTGTCATTAAAGACCACCGTTTTTTTTGATGGTTTTTAGTGACAGGTCTCACAAAGGTGGGTGCCCAAAACAGGCTCCGCTGTACTGTACAAACGTTTCCACACTAGTCTTGTACAAGAAACAAGTGCTCCCCACAACTAATTCAGCACTGACACAATACAACAGGTGACTGATCAAAACATGAAACTATTGAGGGTTCGAGAGTGGTGCATGAACAGTCTGGCGCATACAGGCGCCAAGCTATTCTTGCATTCTTTGTGAGTTGCCACATTCCTTCTGCCAAATGAAGATAAGTAGCGGCTAATCTCTATGTTTGTTTGTTTGTCTATTTTGACAAAGGGTATTTACCCGAAATATTAATAAATTGTGTTGTACCCGTCTTTTCTAAGCGTGTTTCTTTCTCCGTTGGGTACTTCTTTTCTATTCTTGCATACACTTGAACTATTATGGTCGATCATTACCTTTACTGCCTTTATTGTATTTCGGTACTGAATTAGTGAAGATCTATGTAATAACGGTCATGTTCTCATAAGCAAAGACCACTCCGGTGTGCAATCAATCCAGGAGTCGCTGCTCATGTTTCCAGTTGCACAAGCGTGTACACACTGGGCTGGTAAAAGTGTGTATGACACAAAAAAGTTTTCACGACACTTACTCCAACGCATGGCACACCATAACAGGGGATGACTGAGATGAACAGTTACAAGACTCATGTGTTAACCCATTTAGCCCTGACGCCCAACAGCAGAGGATGGATGTACCATGATAATACAAGGGTAGTGCTAGATTAGCTTGGCGCCTGAAGGCGCCAAGCTAATCTGGCACTATCCTTGAATTATCATGGCTAGCCTGTAGTCGCTGGATAACACCTCCAAAATTTGGGAAATGCAGCTGTGAGGTTGAATGGGTTAAAAAAAGATCGGCATCCCCATTTGCTCTGGTTCTAAAATACTGCTGCGCTCAGTCAACCCCCTCCCTTTGCCGAGTCACTCACTACTTGGCCGAGTCATCATAGTGACCGAGTGCTGTTAGTTCAACAGTAGCTGATCACTTTCGTCAATCAATCACTGGGCACAGACGCAAATAGGAGTCATCTCACAGATACCTGCCTGTATGCAGACACCTCCCCAAAATATGTAAGGCCTCCCCCAAAATGTATGATTTACAAGAGAAAAAAAAATATAAGCAATAATTGTGACCCATCATAATCACACCTGCGCTGCATGTATCACGATCGATCAGTCCATTGCCATAATGTGTCATGGATAAAATAACTGACACATGCAAACACAAAACAAAACTGTGAACTCTTTTCAGGCAGGCGACAAGTCTCACCTTGTGTTTTCGTCATAGAACTTGACCTTCTTCATGACTGAGACGTTGTACCAGTCAGCAAAGATGACCACAGAGAGACCGTGATCTACATCTCTCTTTAACTTTGTGATTTCCTCCGGGAAGTACTCTTCTTCTGCGTCCACTATCATCAAGGTGCCTGCAGGCAAGATTGTACACATAGTAGTATTACTAGTAATAATGTTAACTACAGCACACAGATGAGGAAAGGTGTCGATAGATACCATATACATACAAAGCAAAATCACTCAGCACTGGACAAATACATCAAAGACACATAATAATAATAATAATAATAATAATAATAATAATAATAATAATAATCAGCTCTTATATAGAACAGTATCCCCAGAGATAGGTGCAAGGCACTTTACAAAGGGCAGTATTCTCAGAGATGGGCTGAAGACGCTTTACAATGACATCTAAGAACACAAATACATTTTAATAACACAAAAAAAATTTAACCCATAAAGCCCTGATGCGATACAACAGGATGTAGATCAACCATGATAGTTCAAAGGTGGTGTCAAAATAGCTTGGCACCCTTGAACTATCCCAATCAATCGGTCTCCAGAACTGTGACACAGTCCTCAGAGGACATCTCCAAAATTTGATATCGCCCTCAGGGTTTAATGGGTTAAGTGACAACATACAAATAAAATTCACCAACAGGCACTCAAACCCAATCAAACAACAGATAAAACACATTCAACGGATTTTTGATTCAATATTATTCACAACTATTTAACCCTTATCATTCGGAATACACCAGTGGGTGAAATAAGTTTGACTAAAATAGTTCAAGGGTAGTGCCAGAATAGCTTGGCGCCTCTTATTCTGGCACTACCCTTGAACTAAAGCCATTGGTCTATATCCTTATCTGTAAGTACTATAATGTAGCTTGCATATGGCAGTGTACAAATTTGAAGCCTTTAGCTTCAGTATGATTTGGGTTAATGCAGAGAGACCAATGGAAACAGATTGTTCCCTTACCATACTGACTGGCATCGAAGCAAGTGAACGGAGAACCTGCAAAACAAAAGAGAGAAAACATTAAAGAGAGAAACATTAAACTTCTATTGTAACGCCCCAGATAAATGATACCGTTTACACCATTTTGTTTCAATTATTTAACCTGTTCAGTGCCAGTTGACGGAAACTGTGTTTCCGCAGTCTCTGTCAGTTCAACATCGACAAACCCTGGCTGTCCTAGGAACATGGATACACAGTGATGCCTGCAATAAGTATAGATCCTCATGAGCCCCCACAACTGTGGGGGCTCATGAGGATCTATACCTCTTGCAGTTGGCTGTGTTCCAATTTTCTCTGCACTGAACGGGTTAAGCAAGATAAAGCAGCAATGATTTTCAAAGATTTCAATAATAAGCAAGCTGAAAAGCGGAAGGATTTTCAGAGGTATCTGTTGGGTAAAAACAAAACAGAAACATTTCTTTCACCCCTATATCCCCCTTCCCCACTGTGAGATGGCCTTATCCGCCTGCTCGGTGTTAAACACAAATAACTAACTAACCCTTTTCCCAAAAAAAATTAAAAAAAAAAAAAAAAAAAAAAAAAAAAAAAAAAATTAATTAATTAATTAAAGAAAAAAAAAAAATAAAGACATACCCAAAACTTCCACATAGTAGCCACTGTTCCTCAAATGCTGGTACATGTCTCTGAAGTTTGTGTGGATGTGATCTCCATTCCTGTGGACAATATGTGATAACCTTGATGAACTTGTATAAAATCATAGCAAAATGTTAAATATCATACCAGCTATGATACAGAAGTCAAGTTCAGCTTCATCATATCACAATACTCGGGAGCCGAAAAAACACCAGACTGTGTTATTGGAGTTTGAGTTAATGTGTTGCTAAAAACAGGCTTCATAAAGAAAAACACACAGTAAGCAAAAAGTCTTCTGGTCAACTCCAGTGTTAGAGTTAGCCTGTGCAGAGACATGTGCGGAAATGTACAACACAATTTATTAAATGTTTTTTAAAAAATAAACTCAGAAACAGAAATTGAATAATGGGTAGCTAATTTTTGACTATAGAGAGTCAATTCTGAAAAAAAATAATATTAAATTGTGTTGTACAAGAAGTATATTTCTGTCTGAATGTCTGTTTAGAAAAATAGACATACAGAAGAAATTCAACCCAACCCATATCATACTGAGGCTAAAGCTTCAAATTTCTACACTGCCATAATTATGCAAGCTATATTATAGTACTTACAGAAAAAGATATAGACCAATGGCTTTAGTTCAAGGGTGGTGCCAGAATAGCTTGGCGCCTAGAGGCGCCAAGCTATTCTGGCACTACCCTTGAACTATTTTAGTCCAACTTATTTCACACACTGGTGTATTCAGAATGATAAGGGTTAATAAACTGTACGGCACTTGTCCTTTTTCAGTACATTTCTTTCTTTGCTGGTAATTTACAGGAAATTTACATGCTGTCCAATGGTCACTGTTGGAATAATATGACAGTCTGACTTTTCAGAGGTGAGAATGATAGTGGACAATGAAAAACCAATAGCCTCACCAGTCGAGTGGGTCATTTTTCATGCGCAGGTTATCACGAGGGAAGTAGCCAGGTGGATAACGCAGGTTGTGGTACTGATCCCACAGAATCCTTTTACTGCACAGACACAATGAATCAATACAGTAAAACCTGTTTTGAGGAACCACTGTTATCACTATCATATGACATCCTGAAGGACAAAATGTGCCACCTGTCATTAAAAGACCATCATTTAGGTGGCTGTAGCCACCTAAATGATGGTCTTTAATGACAGGTGATCCCTCATAATCGTGGTCACTCAAAACAGGTCCACAATAAATCAGTACAGTAGAACCTAATGTGAGGAACCACCTTTATCTCTCTCATATGAAGTCTTGAGGGCAAAATGCATCACCCATCATTAAAAACCATCATTTAGATGCATACAGCCACCTAAATGATGGTCTTTAATGGCAGGTGATCTCTCACAACAAGTGACTGTGAAAATAACAACTCTGTGTCAGATATAGCATCATGGGATGAACCATAACCCACAAAGTCCCTTTTATGGGAGCTGTCAAGGGTCTCTATCGTTTGTCTTTGACCTGATTTTGATGTTGAAATATCTCCTATTGAAAAGAAAACTTTCACAGTGCCAATGCTTCAGTGAGCTCTATAAAGTGCACAGTGCATATGCATCATTGGTTAATAAAACATCATTTTTCATGATGTTTTTTTTTTCATTTTTCAAGTAATTTTTTATTTTACATGATAGGAGTTTCCCTTTCCCTTCAAGACTTGAGGAAATGGTGACAACACACACACACACACACACACACACACACACACACACACACACACACACACACACACACACACACACACAAACAAACACACAAAAAACACAGACTCACTTTCTGGGTGGTGTAGGAACAATTTTCACGCGAATGGGCAACGTCACAGTCGACTGCCTTGGCTCCTTCTCATCCTCCTGTCAGACACAAACATACAATGATCATGCACAAAATTGTCTGAAATGACACCAAACAAATTTCAGTGATGAAATTCATTATCACAATAACAACAACTGTGACAGTCTGATTCCGACAATAAAAGATGATCACAGGCATCTCATGTACAGCGTCAATGTATACAATGTCAAGTTGTGCCATAAGAGATAAAGGGAGCAAACTGTTTACCCCATTTATCTTGTGTCCACCGATTGTCCTTGGTTTGGATACAAAACATCAACATCAGATATTTGTAAGCACAGGCTTTTCCCCCAAATTTTTGTAACATGTGAATAACGAACAGTTACAAAAAACAAAAAAAAAACAAACACTCCAAAATATCAAGGACAAAACTGTTACAATTACATACAGGTCAGCCTCTAAACAGATGCATGCCATATAAGTCTACCCCGCCCTTACTCATGATGGCATTATTGTAGTGCTGAATTTACATCGACTTGTGCAGACAAAAAAAAATTGCAAGGTCCTCAGGCCAACGTCAGCCTTTGCTGGCCTGTGCTTGCCTATGAGCAGGTCAGTTTAAAAGGCTGGCGTTGGCCCAGGATGTTTTCCTTATCAGACATCCCCTTGGGAGCCAGAGACCTGTGTGCATTATATCAGATACTGCTGTATACTGGAGTGTGTAATATTGAGGGTGACCTGTATTATCGTTGTTATGCCCAGCAGTACAAAGAAAAATACCCATGATAAAGACAGACAATTTCTGAATCAACAAGCTATTCTAGTACATGTGCTATTCACCATTAACCCTTTTAGTTTTAGCCCCAATGTCCCATTTGTCAAATTTTGGAGGTGTTGCCCAAAGACTATGTACCAGTTGCTGGAGATGGGTTGACCATGATAATTCAAGGGTAGTGCCAGATTAGCTTGGCGCCTGAAGATGCCAAGCTAAATCTGGCACTACCCTTGAACTATCATGGTCAACCCATCTCCTGCTGTAGGGATCCAGGGCTAAAAGGGTTAATCTAAAATAAGCTGTCACACTGCTGGGGCAGAAAAATAAACTTACATCATCTGGTGGTGACTCTATAGTGAGGGTGACTTGCCCCTTGGCGATGCCTTCCCATGATGCCGCACCCTTGGAGGCGGTGATGGAGATGGCCAGGTAGCCAGACCACGGCCATAGATGGGCCGAAGCGGAAAAAGCTACTTCGATGTAACTGCCAAATTCTGGTACATATGGTTCCCATCTTGGCTGCACAAACAAATGGCATCATCGAGCATTATCGTAGGTTGTCATGAACAACGGAAATAAAGTCTACTTTGCTTGACAACAAGGTCAGATGTACTGGACATGGCTGCACATCAGAGAAAACATAATCCAGACTAAAATGAACAGGATAGTACTTGCTAATTATCTTATTTCCTCTTGATGGTCACATTGATTGTTGATTGTGTAACAGTGAAAAATGCCATTTTATTTCCCCTTGCACATGATATAGTACATCCGTCAGTTAACCATATTTCAAAAATCTAACAACAGACACAAAGGGTTAATGATTCAGAATGTGCAAACACAGCTGCATATGCGAACTACAGATCATAGTATGGCCAGTGTTCATCAACCCCTTCACTGCCAGTCGTTCCAGACTGTTTTTGAGAAAGAAAAAAATCAAATTCAAAGCTTGAAAAGCTCCAGTCACACTGACAAGCAACACAGATACACAAAGATGACGGCAAGAGGCATATATCCTCATGTGCCCCCGCGACAGTGGGGGCTCATGAGGATCTATGTCTCCTGCAGTTGGATCCTGTTCACTTTTTCTTGCCTGTCGCGATGATTTCAGGAATCATCGCAACTAATACCGCTACCGACAGGCAAATGGTTAATTTATGTTTTGGCAAAGGAGCCTTAACGTTTTGTTTGTGCAGTGTGTTTGTTCAGCCATGAATGTCTTGCCTTGGTATGAACACTGCCGGCACATGCGGCCAAAAACACCCCAAAACATGTTTACATTATCAACAAACTTGAAACTGGGCGCGAGCTCAATGCTCTGGACTCCCTAGCCTCCAAAAAACATTACTCCTTTTCACGTCACGTAACAAACAAACCCAAAATTGTAACCCTGTTTTCCCTTGTCAACGAAAAAATTCACGGTTACAATTATGGTTCCATGTGTTTCCTACGTCTGAGGAGGACAGCAGTAGATTCCAAGCGAACAAGCGTCATAGCTTCCCAGCAGCAGCAGAGGTTCATGAAAATCTACGACTCCTGGAAGGCACGATTGATTCAGGCCAGGGCTCAGTTGCATGAGTGAGCTTATCCCTGCGTCAGCCACTAAGCAAGGTGCTCCGCTGTTGCGGAGGACCTTGCTTAGTGGCTGACGCAGGGCTAAGTCCACTCATGCAACTGACCCCGGATGCTAAACTGATTTCTTGTCCCCACCGATCGGCAGCATTAGATGCGTGGAGCCAGCGTTGCGAATCACGGTTGGGAAATGAAAATGACGCCAGCCGGATTCAAGGCCGGCTTCTTCTGTGAAGAAGCACGGATGTAAAGTGATGCTGCCGATCACGTACCATCAACTAACCCCTTCACTGCCCAGAAAAACGGAGCAGGATCCAACTGAAAGAAACATGGACCCTCCGCTGGTTGGTTGGTTGGTTGGTTAGTTCGGGGTTTAACGTCCACGGAACCCGAAGTGATAGTAGGCTATCCGCTAAATTGGGTCTCCGCATTTGCGGGGGCCCTTGAGAATCTGTCCTTGCAGTTGGATCCTGTTCCGTTTTTCTCGGCAGTGAAGGGGTTAATTTGGTCAGTGTGAACGTTACGGCTACAATCCGTAATGTCCACACTCACAGACCAACACCCACATGGATTTTAACCCAAACAACGAGAGAGACTAAAACTGTAATACTAGCTACCACTTAAAGTACAGTATCGGCTAAGCTGGCACGGTGTCTGCTGACAATTTCGATAACAGAAATACTGAAAGGGACCAACACTGTAATACTGACACAGAAACTGTACCAGCCGCTCATCTAAAATAGCAACTGAAAATCTCTCTTGGCTTGACTTTGCGAACGAAGATTTTATAGGAGTTGCCCACGACGTCTGCAGGCTTGTTCGTGGCTGCGGAGGCCAATCCGAGACAGGCAGGTTCGACCGCAGTGGCTGCAGGGGAAGGTATGGCCAGGGTTCTGAGTTGCGGCATCTCTGTTTTTTCTCCTGAGCCGCTTGTCCTTAAGGCTAGCTCTGCGAGAGTCCTCAAAGGAGACAGCTGCCTTGTAAATGGTGGAGCGCCAGGTGTCGCGGTCCGCAGCAAGCGAAGACCACTGGTGGTGGTCGATTTGGCAGGCACTAAGTGACTTCTTGAGACAGTCTTTGTATCTCTTCTTTGGTGCCCCTCTGTCACGGTGTCCAGTAGCAAGCTCGCCGAACAGGGTGATCTTTGGTAGGCGATGATCCTCCATCCTGGAGACATGCCCCGCCCAGCGGAGCTGTGTCCGCAGCAGCAAAGCCTCGATGCTCACAGTTTCGGCCTGTTCAAGGACCTCGACGTTGGTGACATAGTCACTCCAGTGAATGCTGAGGATGGTACGCAGGCAGCGCTGGTAGAAGCGTTCGAGGAGTCGTAGTTGGCTGCGGTAGAGGGCCCAGGACTCGGAACCATACAGCAGGGTGGTGAGGACCACAGCTCTGTACACGCTGATCTTGGTGCCTGTTTTCAGCTGTTGATTGTGCCACACCCGCTTGAAAAGTCGCCCGAAAGCGCTGTTCGCTTTTGCCAGCCTGCTGTCAAGCTCCTTGTCCAGCTTGGCGTCCGACGTGATAATGCAGCCAAGGTAAGTAAACTGGTGCACTGACTTTAGTTCAGACTCGCCAATGGTGATGTGAGGAGGGCGATACACTGTCTTGGGTGCCGGCTGATGGAGGACCTCTGTCTTTTTCAGACTGACCTCGAGTCCAAAGAGCTGGGCAGCATCTGCGAAGCAAGACGTGATGCGCTGCAGGGCTCTCTCTGTGTGTGCAACGAGGGCAGCATCATCAGCAAAAAGCAGCTCACGAATCAGGTGGTCTAGGGTTTTCGTGTGGGCCTGCAGTCGTCCGAGGTTGAACAGGCTGCCATCGAGACGATACCTGATGTACACTGCATCGTCATCATCGAGGTCCACTGTGGCCTGCTTCAACATCATGCTAAAAAAGATGGTGAAGAGGGTTGGTGCCAGCACGCAGCCCTGCTTTACGCCGTTGAGAATAGGGAATGGTTCTGAGAGGTCATTGTTGAGTCTGACCTGGCCTTGCTGGTCCTCGTGTAGCTGGACAATCATGTTGAGGAACTTTGGGGGACAGCCAAGTCGCTCCAGGATCTGCCACATGCCTTGCCTGCTCACAGTGTCGAACGCTTTTGTTAGGTCGACAAATGTTACGTACAGCCCTTTGTTCTGCTCGCGGCACTTCTCCTGTAGCTGTCTCAGCACAAAGACCATATCGGTGGTGCTCCTGTTTGCTCTGAAGCCACACTGGCCCTCTGGGAGTTGGTCTTCAGCGATGGCAGGTACCAGCCGATTCAGGAGCAGCCTTGCAAGGATTTTCCCAGCAATGGACAGCAGGGTAATTCCCCGATAGTTGGAACAGACAGACTTCTCGCCTTTGTTCTTGTACAGGGTGATAACGACTGCATCACGGAGATCTTTTGGTAGTGTTCCTTCCTCCCAGCAGCAGAGAAAGAGGTCATGGAGCTTGTTGTGCAGTGCTGTGCCTCCGTGTTTCCAGATCTCTGGCGGTATTCCATCAATGCCTGCTGCTTTGCCACTCTTGAGCTGGTGGATGGCTGTGAGGGTCTCTTCAGCGGTGGGCGGTTCGTCCAATTCAACCTTTACTGGGAGGTGTGGGATTTGTAGGACGACTGCTTCTTGAACAGTGCGCTCAGCGCTGAAGAGGCTCTGAAAGTATTCCGACCAGCGGTTCAAGATGGAGGTATTATCTGTGAGGAGTGCCTGGCCATTCGCGCTTCGCAGGGGACTTTGTACCAGGCGCCTGGGGCCATACACTGCTTTCAGTGCTTCGTAGAAGCCCCTGTAGTCACCATTGTCAGCACAAAGCTGGGTCCTCTGTGCAAGTCTGGTCCACCACTCATTCTGGAGATCTCTGAGCTTGCGCTGGAGACTGCTGCAGACGAGGCGGAAGGCAGACTTCTTCACAGGGCAGGAAGGCTGGGCTAGGTGGGCCTGATGGGCGGTTCTTTTTTTTGCTAGGTGTTCCTGGATCTCTACATCGCTTTCGTCAAACCAGTCTTTGTTCTTCTTTCTGGCGAAACCCAAGACTTCTGCAGAGGATTTTGCAATAGCAGTTTTCAGTTGTTCCCAAAGTGTTTCAGGGGAGGAGTCTACTGGGTCCGCTGTGTCTTTGAGCCTGCGCTGTAAATCTGTCTGAAAGGCAGCTTTCACATCGTCACGCTGAAGGCTGGCAACATCAAGCTTTTTCTTGGGGGGCCCCCATTTCTTGGGTTTTGGCTTGAAGTGGAGCCTGAGTTTGCAGCGGACAAGGCGGTGGTCAGTGTGGCACTCTGCGCTGGGCATCACTCTGGTGAGGACGTCACTGCGGTCCCTCTGACGCACTAGGACATAGTCGATAAGGTGCCAGTGTTTGGAGCGAGGATGCATCCAGGTGGTCTTTCGACTGTCCTTTTGCTGAAAAGTAGTGTTGGTGATGACCAGTTGCTGCTCCGCACAGAACTCCAACAGTAGGCGGCCATTGTCATTGCAGTTCCCCACGCCATGCTTGCCGAGGACTCCTTTCCAGGCTTCAGAGTCCTGGCCCACTCTGGCGTTGAAGTCGCCAAGGATGATGACTTTGTTGTCTGCAGGGGTACTCTGTAGGAGGCTGCGCAGGTCAGTGTAAAACTTGTCCTTTTCAGCAGGCTCTGCCAGGAGGGTTGGGGAGTACACACTGAGAAGGGTGACGTGCTGCTGGTGTCTCAGTGGGAGGCGCATGGACATGATGCGGTCTGAGTGGCCCGTTGGTAGGTTTTCCAGCTTAGTCGCAATGGATGTCTTGACCATGAAACCCACGCCTGAAAGCCGTCTTTCTGATGCAGGCCTGCCTGACCAGTAGAGGGTGTACCCAGCACCAAGTTCTTGGAGGCTGCCTTCGTCCGGAAGGCGTACTTCGCTGAGCGCGGCGATGTCGATGTTTAACCTCCGCAATTCATGGGCAATGAGGGCGGAGCGACGTTCAGGGCGTCCGCTGTCTGCTTTGTCGAGCATGGTTCGGACGTTCCAGCATGCTACGTTGAGTCCGGTCGTGGTCGTCATGAGAGTGGATCCGTTATTCTTTCTTGTTTTTTGACCGCAGGAGAAGATGCCCGTTGACCGCGGCTAGCCAACTGGGGTTGCGAGGGGACGAGCTTTGGTTAGGCCACCTTTTCTAGGCCCCTCTCCGTGTGGAGCAAGCAGTGCTGTCCCTAGAGAAGGCTGCTTGGTCGTTCAGGGTGTGCCGAGTGATGTTGTCATCCCCAGGTCAACATCAGGCGACCAATATCCTGAACCGCCTGCATGCAGGTTTGAGACTGCGGCTTCCAGTGACATCTTTCACCTGCCGTTTCGCCCCTCGCCCGTCGCTACAGGACTTGGAATGGTCAGTGTCATGGTCCGTGGACGTTTCCTAAAGCCTGCGCGGTGGAGCTTTTTGGTGGAGTGCAGTGTGCGCAGTACTGGCCCCACCCTTTAAACCTTTGAACCAAGGGGCAACTGAAAATGACACATTACTTAACCCTTTGGCTGTCGGTAGCAGTTTTGTCGCGATGATTCATGCAGGAATCATCGCGACAAAAACCGCTACCGACACGCAAAGGGTTAAATAGATATCGGTATACGATATGAAAATATTTTCAAGCAGGGGATTTCAAGCGCCACTGTCTGATGCATTACACCTTACCACAGCGACTTATGTCTGGACAGTCCACAAACGCGGCCAGACGCACATTCCAACAACCTGGTTTATGTCTGGTCAAACGCACCATGCAATAAACCAGTGCCTCATTTAGGCCGGCCAACCGCCCCCTGCTTAAACGTGTTTCGCTCCCAGCGTTACATTGAGGAATGTGGCCTGGACGGAACTGCCCAGACAAGGCAAAAGACTGTTTGTCCATTCAGACACACGTAACATATGTTTCTGTGTGTCTCTGGTTCATATTTGGAAAAAGAATCACTGTAATACAATGAAAACTTTCGCTTTTTACAAATATGGACTTCAACTGTCCTGTTGCCTTTACAAGACAGATTTAAGTCGAAATTCAGTCTGGTAACGGACTGTTCTCTGAGGACGGCATTACATTACAGTTCACGGGACCGATCGACCATGATAGTTCAAGGGTGGTGCCAGAATAGCTTGGCGCCTAAAGGCGCCAAGCTTCTGGCACCACCCGTGAACTATCATAGTCGACTCATCTCTTGTTGTATAAAGTGTGTCGCTGTAGGTGCAAAGTTATTCTGGCACCACCCTTCAACTACCATGGTCGATCATTACCTTTAGTGTACTTTGGTGACAGTGCGAAAAACTGAAATGTTTGAAAATGGTTTGCAGATTAACTATGCCACCCCCACCCCCCCAACCCCCGAACCGTGGCAAGCAAGAGATATAAATTCTCATGAGACCCTGCACAGGGGCTCATGAAAATTTATGTTTCTTGCAGAGGCAACAGTCTGGCTGAAGGGCTGTTCTGTCTGAACCAAAAAGCTGAAATTCAGCCTTCTTGGATTTTGAGAAAAGAAGCTGTATCAGTCTACAGGACTGAAGACTGTCATCCATGACTGTACAGTGTGTACCAGGGCTGAACTGGTGAAAGTATGCCTGACAACAACGGTCATCTTATCATAGTGCTCCGGAAGACCAGCCCAGTGTAAATTTGATCAGATCTTCATCAATGGCAGGTGTATCTAATATATATTTCATCGGTCTCTGCCATGTTCTACACAGACGACTGACCCTGGGTCTGAGAGAAACCTGTCAACTCTTCAGCAATGGCAGGTGTATCTAATATATATTTCATCGGACTCTGCCATGGTCTACATAGACGACTGACCCTGGATCCAACTGAGAAACCTGTGAACTTCCTTGCCCTTGGACGCAGATTGCTTTTTTAAAAGACAAGATGCGGATTTCACCCCAAAGTCTACCGTATTGTTTGGAGCTCACATGCGTGTATCTTTTAGGAACATTTAGAGTTGTTCATATTTTTAGGCTTATAATGCTGATCCTTTTTGTCTCCTCTCTAAGCCAACCCCTGATCAACACACGTCGGCACACACAAATAAAGACGGACACGCGGCGCTTCCCGCCATTAGTACGCTCTGTGGGCTCGTGTAGCGACACGAATCCATCCTTCTACTAGAACCCACCCTCTGATCCACACACAATGGCACACTGAAATAAAGACGGACACACGGCGATTCCCGCCATTCGTAAGCTCCGTGGTCTGGTGTAGCATAACTATTCTGAAGAAGAATAATAGCACGAGCAGCGAAATGACGTCACTTCAAGCTTCACGTCGGCTGTGTTCATAGTGACGACTCGATGTTATACATCACTCATCGCAGTACTAACATTTTACGTAACAGAGAATCAACTTTGCAATTTTCTTGCTGATTTTCACGCCTAGGGCTTACAGGTCACAATTTGACCTAATCCTACCCCAGGGCCGGGACAAACAGCAGGCTTATGCAAACACTTTTTATGAAAAAATCATGCGGGTACTAATGAGTAAAAGAAAAATTAAAGTTATGTTAGCTGTTTTACAAATGACTCAGAAAACGTGGTGCAGGACATTGTCTGATTTTCACACCTAGGGCATACGGGTCACAATGGACCTAATCCTTAACCGACAGCCGAGACAAACTGTAGGCTTATGTAAATACCCTATACGAAAAATCATGCGATTATTTATGAAAAGATTGGGGGGGTTTGTTTTTCATAAAAGATTCAACTGTTTTAAAATTAACCCATATAATTCGTGAAATTAATCTCAAAAACGTGAAAATATATATTTTCAAAAAATATATAATCACTCAAAAAGTTTTAGAGGTACAATGCTGGTTAACAAACTAATTTATTATCTCCCTTTTATCTAGCTATATGAGCCTGTGACAAAACGTCGTGCGCATAACAACATATTTTTAGTCAAGAAAACCACACTAGAACAGGAAATTTGTGCTTTTTGTTATTCCCCTATAAAGACATTGTTGTTGGAATGCTTACATTTCTCTCATAGTTTCCTTTTCACCAATATGGAATAATCTATAGATGATTTTCACGGGTATGTCCAATAGTATGCTCTTACTTACGCCTGTCACTCCTACCCGGGTATAGGCCGTCGACGAGAGACCTCCAGCAACTCCTGTCCTGTGCTTCTCCTTTGATTCTACTCCAGGTGGTTCCCAGTCTCTTGATGTCAGCTTGGAGGTCTCGACGCCAGGAGTTTCTCGGCCTACCTCTTTTCCTCTTTCCCTGGGGGTTCCATGACAATGCCTGCCTAGTGATACTGGAATAGTATGCTCTGTGCGATAACAAACATCTTTTTCTCTAAAAACTGAATGACAGAAATATATTTGTATTTCTGCTATCTCATCTAAGGATAATGACTGTTTGAAGAATTTTTCGGAGGTAAAAAGTGGTAATGAAAGAATTTAATTTTTGTGATTTAAATTGACTGAGTATGTCCACAGTAACAACCAACAGCTCTAGTGAAAGAAAACTTAATTTCAAAAGGAAAAAAATATGTTTCATACTTATATCTCAGAGAACAGGTTATAACATTAATTTCTTGTGAAAGAGAATAATCACAAAAAAAAATGACTTATTATGATCATATTTATCACCTATCTCCACCACAACGAACATTTTCAGAAAGGGCTAGATTTAAGTATATTGTATTATTCTCTGCTGGAAATCAGCTATTTCTGCATTCACAAGTCTTTAATTTCACATGCGCGATGCCCACATGCCAGATACATCAAAACTGACCAGTTTCTAAAACAAGCCTAATTTATAACATCTAAGTTGGTTGTTACTTTGGACATTTCTGTTGGTTGTTACTTTTGGCACAAACGACCTTTTGTCACAGGCTCATATGCAAACTAATTAGTAAAAATAAGAAAAAATTACTCCAGTGTGGATCAACCGGTTTTTTGTGAAACGGCCATTTTCTCGCCAAAGAGCATCTTAATTAAAAAAAATCGAAAAAAAGGTCCCGAGATAATTCTTTTAGGGACAATACGGCTAAAATTTCAAGCTTGTCCGTCCTCAAACGCGGGCTCTAGTCGCTGTCTCACACACACACACACACACACACACACACACACACACACACACACACACACACACACACACACATGCACGCACGCACCAAAAAGACGTTCTCTAGCAAGGTTCGCGTAGCTAGACGTGACGTCATTTTTATTGTGTTACTTCTTTGCCAGAATTTCTGCGCCGCACGCCAAAAACGTCATGTGCATGCTCCGGAATGCGCTACGACCCAGCCCTATTTCAAAATCTACCGTATTTTTAAAATACGGTAGACAAAAACAAGATGGGATGAACCATAACCCACTAAGTCCCTTCTATATGCGGGCTGCCCTCGCTGTCAAGGGTCTCTACCTTTCGTCTTTGACCTAATTCTGATGTTGAAATATCTCCTTTTGAAAAAGCCTAGCAGATCTGCCAATGCGCCACAGTGAATTCTAAAAGGGGCGCAGTGCATATGCGTCATTGGTTTGTCAAACGTCATTATCATGACGTATTATTGGTTTTTAAGTAATTTTTATATTTAGCGTGATACGAGTTTCACATTCGCTTCAAGACTTAAAAAAAGGGTGACTAAACTAGAATTTCACAGTACGATTTCAGTCTTGCTATATAATTTGTATGAAATCAGATCGACTTTATCTAGCTACATGATACACTAAGTACACCTGCATGCTCTTCTGAAAGCGCGTCGATGTGTGTGTGTTTGTGTGTGTGTGTGCATGCGTGCGTGTGTGTGTGTGTGTGTGCGTGTGTGTGCGTGCGTGCGTGTGACTGTGTGCGTGCGTGAGCGCGCTCTGCAAACATCTCCAAGAGGCATAGAGGGCGCATGCTATTCCTCTTGGAGATGCGCGCATGTGTATGTGTGTGTGTGTGAGTGTGAGAGAGAGAGAGAGAGAGAGAGAGAGAGAGAGAGAGAGAGAGAGAGAGAGAGAATTACGTCATACTTAGAGACGTCAATGTCTGCTTGGTGACGGAGTTGTGTCTTTTACGTCACCGCCACTGTCTGACTTTCTTCAGAAGTCAAGGTTTTATACTGTTTTAATTTTTTTCTGAAAAGAATTAATTTTACTGAAGAAGTTGAAAAGATACAAAGCTGGCTAGCGAATTCATCCAATGTCTTTCTCCAAACTAGCTATATCCAAAATTTCAAGTAAATATGTCAAAAATCACGGACTCAAATCTGGGTCAACCGACTATCTATAAACTTTCTTTTATGTCTTCAAGGAGACATCCAATTACAAAATGCTCGGAAGCTCTCTTTGCCACCCTATTTCGCTAAGTTTCAAGCCTGTGCGTACAGCAATATCGGAGATCCTCGTGTTTAAATACATACATACGCACATACCGCACTTCGGGCCAAATGTACGTTCAGCAGTGAGGTTAGCGTAGCCAGACATGACTTATTTTTTATCTTGTTACGTCAGCTGTCAGAGGATAAGGCCTGCCCGCCTTTGACATCATGGACATGCTATTAAATTCGCCCCACCGCGACCCGTCCTAAAAAGTCCCTTCTATAAATAGAAGGGACGTAATCACTGTCTATTCAACGTCAAAATTCCCCCGCCGTTCAAGGAACATGGATTCACAATAGGGGCTTCAGCAAGAGGGATAGATCCTCATAAGCCCCCGCAGAGGATCTATGACTCTTGCAACTGGATTGTGTTCACTTTTTTTTCTGCAGTGAACGGGTTAACTCATTCTACCCCAGACACACCAGAGGAAGATGAGGTTCGACCATGATAGTTCAAGGGTGATGCATAATAGCGCCCATAGGCGCCAAGCTATTCTGGCATCACCCTTGAACTATCATGGTCGATCTGTGTCCTGCACTGCAATGCAGTCTTCAGAGGACAACGGCAAAATTTAAGGATTTCGGTCTTGGGGTAGAATGAGTTAAAAGTAGTCAAACCCGTGAAGGCGACCGCTCATGCGACTACTAAAAATTGTCGCCGGACAGGTGGCTCCCCTTGCGCAAGATCGTCTAAGCAACATAAAGGAGACCAAAAATGGATGGTCTGCTCAGACAGATGGTCACCTTGACAGGTTTACCTGTAACACAGGTCGTATCGTGCACAAGCCTATTACTGTAAGCATGAGTGACAGAGAGCGCGAAAAACTGAAAAGACTGGAGACTAAAATCCAACGGCATGGCTAGCAAGAGACATACATTCTCATGTGCCCCTGCGGATGCAAGGGTTCATGAGAATTTATGTCTCTTGCCGATGGAACAGGATGTCTTAAGGGATGTTCTGTCTGAAACAAACAGCTGAAATTCAGCTTTCTTGCATTCTGAAGATGAATCAGCCTCCAGGACTGAAGACTGCCACCCATGTATTAATCCATTCAGCCCGGAGTCCCTACATCAGGAGATTGATTGGCCACGATGATTCAAGGGTAGTGCCAGATTAGCTTGGAGCCTCATGCAACTGGTAAATAGTCGTTAAGTAACACTTCCAACATTTGGGAAAACACCCTTGGGGCTAAAAGGGTTAAAGATAACAGACTTGTGTATCGCGTCACTCCCTCCCATCCACCCCACCCACCACCACCACCACCACAACCACCACCACCACAAACATGTTTGCTTTATGTTGCAATGCTCTTTTTCATGCCGCCGTGAGATGGCCTTGGTTGTAGTCCATAAGCTAGGAAGGTCTACCGTGCACCCCCCCCCCCCCCCCCCCCCCCCCAGTACTCAATAAGATGGGTTTCAAAGTGTTCCTTAGTATGTCCTGAGATGTTTAAGCCATGTTCCCCGAAAATCCTTAGGAACACACCAGAGATATAGCCGATGGCGCAAGGGTACCCCCATTCACGCTCTTCGCAGGTGCTAAAATGAGGTTGAGAAACATTTTCCTCTAAATAAATCAGAATTCATTCCACAAACCCAAATCAGGCAATATTATGTCAAGGCACACCTTCTGCATCCTCTGCAAAAAACAGAATGAAAAAATATTGAATCTCTGGCTCACAGTGAAGGTATTTGTGCACCCATTAAACGACCATTTCCGCGAAATCGCAAAAAAAGACAAAAATAATGTGTCAGATGCCTTCTGACATTTTCTATAGCACTGACAGTCCATTTTCAGGTTTACATCATTAAAACAGGATGTCACAATTATTATAAACTTGACTATGTGATGCTGTGATTACTGTGAGTGCCACAGTGGTTGATTTTGTATCCCTACCCCCAAGTTGTAAAAATACACAAAATTAATTAGAAAAAATTGCTTAAGTTATTCCATTTTATTTTGACCTCTCTTTACCTATTAAGTTTGAATAATGTGAGCATAAAGTGCAAGAAAATAAGGAAAGTCGGCATCCTTTACGGTATGTTCGTGGTGAATGATAGCTTTTTCCCATTTAAAATTGCCGAATTGGGAAACGTACGTTGTTTCTGATGCCCTCAGAAATTTTGTATACAACCGATAGGTCTTTTTTAGGTTTTATTGTTTAGGAAAGAATACCACAGTTACTCCCAACCTGATTTTATGATGCTGTGATGCATTTAGGGGCCACAGTGACTGAATCTGCTGCCCTACCCCCATTTTACCTGTACGCAAAGGAACGAAAAATGATCATAACAATTGCTCCTCTGATTAAATGTTTGTTGCCAGTTTTCTTAACAAAATATGCATATTGAGCATAAACATTTGTGATCATTTAATTAATTTCAATGTGACCCATCAATTTAATTGTAAATTTTTTTAATTTAAGGCATGCTTAACAGGGGCTCCCGCTGAAGCTTCTATCGTCTGCACATTCAGCACTCTTGTTAAACTCGGGGAAGGTGTTCCTCAGGGAGATGTTGTGTCTGATGCTGTTTTTGGTCTACATTAATGACATCAGTACAACAGTACCTAGGTTCGTCTCGAACATCCTCCATGCGGATGACTTTGCAGTGTGGAGCGCAGCAGAACATAAAGAAATAGCATCCTCCAGAAAACATAAAGAAATAGCATCCTCCAGAATCCAGGATGTTGCCAATAGAGTCAGCAGCTGGACTGAAAGAGGCCACTCAAACTGAGCTAGACCATCTCTTTCAATCAGATGGAAGAGGTCACCTCAAAACTGGAGACCTTCGAGTACCAAAGACAGACAGGCCAACTTTACTGGCAACAAATAAATTACTGGATTCACGTGGAGGCCTCATATTGAAGCCATGGAAGCTAGAGCTGCAAAAAAAAAGTCTCTGATGAAGAAACTGGTGGGGACCACATTGGCTCAAATTACAGCATCCTGGCACAAGCAAACACCTGCTCGGTCAGACCAGTTGTGCGGTACCAAGATACATCGACAACATGAAACACTGCCTGCAAAACCCAAAAAGCCAGGCTTGACAAGATGCAGAACATGGATCATTCTCATGATGCAGTGACATTCTTAGAGTCATCTGGAGTACCCCAATTTAGGAAATGGAGGACATTGGAGCCACTGGAATACAGAACAGCACACACGATGAAGAAACTTACTAAACACCGACAGCATGGGAGACTACAGGAGCAGACCAAGAACCGTCAGAAATGTCCAAATCTGAACCGCCCAAATCTGAACCGCCAACTGAAGGTCCTGCAACCAAGCCCAAAGATGTGTGAACAGCTCCCTTCAGATACCTGGACATCTCGAAAGAGCCTTCAAGACAACATAAACAATGTTCCAGGACTCTTTACCAAAGGTCGCGGCACTGCACAAAGCCATCTTGCTGGAGGTTGTGCACAAGCGCTACCCTCACAGCAGCTGTGATACCACATAAGATGCCGTGCGGAATGAAGGAAGTGGTGTGTACATCTGTTGTGCAGACCGCACTACTACCTCCCTCTCCTTACCAGCTGGTGGCAGCAGCTCCAACTATCGTACAAATCTGCAGGTGCTCAACACAGCAGCAGAGCACTAGCTAGGGAAAGGCAGCAGCTTGATCCACTGATCTCACCAGGAAGCTTCAAGATAGACTGGATGCCCTGTCCACAAAATAGTGCTGCAGTGGATTCCAGTGCATTCTGGACTAGCTGGGAATGGAGACACTACAACAACAAAGTGATTGGCAACAGCAGAATGGCGGCTGCAGCCTGTGGGCAGATGACATCAACAAGCTGAACAGGGAGAGCCAGGCCACCATCTTTCATCTACGCACTGCTTACTCTGGACTGGGTCCGTACAGAAAAGCAGGAACGTTTCACAAACCCAAAATGAAGCCTGAAGGTTTACACACTTTAATCAGATCACTCTGTATCAGCAATTATTTGAAGCTTCCGTGCCTAATGCATGAAGAGATACCAAAATAAAAGAACGCTTAGCGAATGGCGGACTTCAGTAGAAGCGTAAACAACCAATCAGAATGTTCGGCAGAAAGGCCATACAGTCACTTTATGATCAGAGCTAAATATAGATCACTTGCAACAAGCGTCAGCATGATCGTTCGCAATGGAATAGTCACAAATTGGGGGAGAAAAAAAAAAAAAGAAGTAGACAAAAGTCTGCCAGCACGTTGTAATTTTGTACAAACTTTCACAGACTTTAAGGAAAAGGACTGAAATTGACAGACTTTCCAGGGCCCTGAAAAAGCCTTGTCATTTTTTAACAACTTTCACAAATGTTCACAGACCGTAAGGACCCTGCTGGACTCGTGAGATTGGGTCATGCGGAAACAGCCCTATGCGAATTTGGCGTAGAAAATCAGTCTCCTTAGCACATTCTCCAAACATGTCCATACACAGAAGCGGTCTGCTGGCAGTTCTGACCAGAAGACATGCCCCTATACACCAAACTCTGAAAAAATGCTGCCTAGCTCTTGACAGCTCACTTATTGGCAGCCAGAACAATATAAGATTTAAAGACGGCCATACAAAATTGAACGTTGCAGAAGGTGGAAGTGGAGATCTCGTAGTCGACATGTGGAAACTAAGTATTTTTGATAACATTGTTTTGGCTATTAGGAACCATGAAACTTTATTACGCATTCATATTTACACATTTCTAGATGAAAATAAATGAAAGGAAAAGGGGAGACCTTACTAGACCTGCCTTACGCTAAGTAAAATATCACCTAAAAGACCAGCCAGTTAAAAATAGTTACAATTAAATTGATGGGTTTCATTGAAATTAATGAAATGATCACAACTTGTTATGCTCAATATGTATACTTTAAAAAAAACTGGCAACAAAAAATATTTAAACAGAGTATGACGTAAGCAATTTTTATGATTATTTTGCGTACTGGTAAAATGGGGGTAGGGCAGCAGATTCAGCCACTGTGGCCCCTAAATGCATCATAGCATCACAAAATCAGGTTGGGAGTAACTGTGGTACTCTATCCTAACCAATAAAACCTAACAAAGACCTATCAGTTGTATACAAAATTTCTGAGGGCACCGGAAACGACGTACGTTTCCTAATTCGGCAATTTTAAATGGGAAAAAGTTATCATTCACCACGAATGTACCGTAAAGGATGACGACTTAACTTATTTTCTTGCACTTTATGCTCACATTATTGAAACTTAATAGGTAAAAAGAGGTCAAAATAAAATGGAATAACATAAGCAATTTTTTCTAATTAATTTTGTGTATTTTTACAACTTGGGGGTAGGGATACAAAATCAACCACTGTGGCACTCACAGGGATCACAGCATCACCTAGTAAAGTTTATAATAATTGTGACATCCTGTTTTAATGATGTAAACCTGAAAATGGACTGTCAGTGCTATAGAAAATGTCTGAAGGCATCTGACACATTATTTTTGTCTTTTTTTGCGATTTTGCGGAAATGGTCGTTTAATGGGTGCACAAATACCTTCACCGGGAGCCAGAGATTCAATATTTTTTCATTCTAGTTTTTGCAGAGGATGCAGAAGGTGTGCCTTGACATAATATTGCCTGATTTGGGTTTCTGGAATGAATTCTGATTTATTTAGAGGAAAATGTTTCTCAACCTCATTTTAGCACCTGCGAAGAGCGTGAATGGGGGTACCCTTGCGCCATCGGCTATATCTCTGGTGTGTTCCTAAGGATTTTCGGGGAACATGGCTTAAACATCTCAGGACATACTAAGGAACACTTTGAAACCCATCTTATTGAGTACTGGGGGGGGGGGGGGGGTGCACGGTAGACCTTCCTAGCTTGTGGACTATTGCCTGCTCCGCGTTAAACTCTAATAACTAACTCTTTTCATGTACTGACATTTATTTGCAAATTTGAGTCTGGAGACTGGCTGTCTCTAAACAACGGCGTACCCGTGCCGGCCCCAGTCTCGAGCGATTGTGACGACAGCTGTAATTACAAGAAGGACCACCCCCTCTCAGTGCAGCTGTGACAAGTATTAGTGTCAATATCATTATCGTCATAAAGTGCGCTGCAGCGAATCATTCATTGATTGTCTGTCTCAAACACACACACACACACACACACACACACACACACACACACACACACACACACACACACACACACAGTGTTCTGTTTCACTCGAATTTTTTATTTTTATTTTTATTTTTTATTTTAATTTTTTTTTTCATTGAACACGGAAGATGTCCTAAAGGAAAGCGGATTATCAAATCTATGGATCGGGGAATCATCTTCTAAATTCTATTGAATTTCGCATTTTCAGGGCTCCAGATTATTCCTTTCACTACAAGCTCAATATGGCTTTACATTTTTCTCGGTGTCTACCTAAGCTGCTTCCAAGTCGCGGTGAATAGGTGGACAGTGATAGGTCAAGGGTGTTGCGTGATCAGCTTAGCACCTCCAGGCGCCAAAGCTGACCGGCCAGTACAGCCCTTGACCTATCAAAGACCTCCAATCACCTGCATTTGGCATTGAAATTGAGACAGTCAGTGTACGGAAAAACTAACAGCTGTAATGCATGATGGATGATACTCAATTTAGTTTTTTTTTTTTAATCTGTGAAGTTTATTACATTATCAAGAGTTTCAGAACAACATATTTAAACTACATATTAAAAAGCATGGGGGCTTGACGGGCGATTGCCGCGCGCTAGAGCGCGGCAATCGCCCGTCAAAGCCCTTAAGTTTTCTACGTATTTCCGGAATTATTGATGAATGACATATGATAAACTTTTACTTTTTCCGTTACTAAATTACATTAGTATGAGTCAGTGAAGCACAACACTGTCTACGGCGCTCATTTCATAGATTCAAGTTTTCAAGTGTGACTGCACGGAGTACTGCTGTGCTCCGGCGGTGGCGCAGCGGTTGCCTCGCGCTTCTTCACAGAGCACGTCAGGCCCCTTTGATAACTTGAAAATGGCTCATTTGGATTGGAAACCATTTTTGCTGTGGAATGCGGTGGTCTGGTACTCCGCATGCAAGGTTTCCTAGAAAAAATGCGGAGACACACGAAAGCACCGGTTGACCACGATACATCGATCGTGAGTGTGACAGTGCAAAGGTAGTGTCAGATTAGCTGACACTAACAGTCACGTCGCAACACAGCGACTAGAAAAATTCGTGACGCGCGGCGCTCTCTCACGTTGACAAGGAGACGCTAGACTAAACTATTAATGCACTTAATTAACCCCAAGGCCGCATTTTGGATGCGTCACCCATAGGGGCCCGATGATAGTAACTTTGACAAATGCAAATCCACTGCGCCACGGCGTGCGCGCCACCGCCTACTAAGCTCAAGTCAGTGCGGTGGCGCGCACGCGGTGGCGCAGCGGATTTGCATTAGTCAAAGCTACTATCATCGGGCCCCTATGGCGTCACCTAATGGTTATGTAGGGCCTACCACTTGCAGGAGTTGGATCAACCATGATAATTCAAAGGGTAGTGCCAGATTAGCTTGGCGCCTTCAGGCGCCAATCTAATCTGGCACTACCCTTGAATTATCATGGTCGAACCCACTCTGACTGTAGTACTTTGGGGATGAATGGGGTTAACGGACACCTGCACCTGAAATCAGCACCATGAATCCGTCACGGTGAATTTAAATACGGGCATGATCCAGCTTAACTGGCACTCTGGCTCAGACGGGAGGTGGGGGGTGGGGGTGGGGGTGCGGGGGGGGGGTGGGTAAACACTGGTTGTCGTCTCGCTCGACTGCTGCAATCGAGGATGACAACCAGTGTAGGGTGGGCATTTAACCATGCTCTTCGCCGCGGCGGCAGTTTCATCTCAAGCGCGCGCATGCGCGCACACACACACACACACACACACACACACACACACACACACACACACACACACACACACACACACACACAGAGTCTGTTCCTCTCTTCAAAATTATGGAGAGCTAAGGTGGCTCGGTGGTAGAGCGTTCGACCCTAGACCGAAAGGTCCCGGGTTCGAATCCAACTGGGGTCAAAATTAATTTTGTTCAGACCCTTTTTCGGTGCCCCGTCTTTGAGATCACCTTCGTGGTGGCCAAAAGACGTTAAGCCCTAAACGTTTTTCTTCATAATCATACACATTAGACAGCAGTAGCGCCTTGGCTGATGGATGGATATCCCATGCCGCGTTTCTTCGTTTTCTTCCTCAGTTGATTCTTGCGTTTATTTTTGCAGCTGTATCTATTTCCTCCACGCCGCAATAGGGAGGAAAGGAATAACTGAATCTTGGAAAGAGGCCATAGATGGTGGAATTAGGCACTACTCTAGGGCCATCGTACAGCAACAAAGCTAACCAGGAACTATCACGGAACCATCCTGCACTGACACGACTTTGATGGTGCTCCAGCTAATCAGGCTGACTATCCTGGCGGTATCATGCGCGCTGAAATGATTTTTTAATCATAAACACACAGGAAGTATTGCAATGTCTGCGACTGAACTGAATTTAACTCTTTGTGTGTCGGTAGCGGTTTTGGTTGTCAACTCAAGGCCATAGAGCTCAAGCCGTCAGGCAAGGAACACGGATACAAAGTGGCTTCAGCAAAAGGCACAGATCCTCATGAGCCCCCGCAATTGCGGGGGCTCATGAGGATCTATACCTCTTGTATTTGGGTGGTGTTCAATTTTTCTCTGGGATGGACGGGTTGAATTAAACTGAACCGAATTAAAGATTGTTTCACAGGGATATATCAAAGCGTCTGCTATCTCCTTTAAACCATATCATACTGAGGCTAAAAGCTTCAAATCTGTACACTGCCATATGCAAGCTATATTATAGTACTTACAGATAAGGATATAGACCAATGGCTTTAGTGTTCAAGGATGGTGCCAGAATAGCATGGCGCCTCTAGGCGCCAAGCTATTTTGGCACTACCCTTGAACTATTTTAGTCAAACTTATTTCACACACTGGTGTATTCCGAATGATTAGGGTGAAACTGAAGTGAAAACGGCTTGGCCGCGGAGGAGAAACGGCTTGGGGGAGAAAACAGCAGCCATTATTCCAACGGGATGTCCTGAAATCGCCTGATCACGGGAAGAGAGAATACATTTGGTTCTGAACGATGCACCAGAACAAACTCCTGCTCTCACGATAAAACTTGGACAACTTGTTTACTTCAAAGCCTTACCGCCGCAACTTTCTGAGAAACACTTATTCCGCAACAAGAGACGTTAGATACAGATCTAGCTACACTTAACTCATTCTATCCCAGACACACCACAGCAAAATATGGATCGACCATGAAAGTTCAAGCTATTCTGGCACCACCCTTGACGTCGATCCGTGTCCTGCACTGCAATGCAGTCTTCAGAGGACAACGGCAAAATTTGGGGATTTCGGTGTTGGGGTAGAATGAGTTAACTGATTTAGACACAGGAAAAATCTAATTTACCACACGTCCTCTTAACCCATTGACTGCCGAGAAAAAAATGACCACGGTCCAGCTGCAAGAGACATAGAGCCTCATGAGCCCCCGCGAATGCGGGGGCTCATGAGGATCTATGTCTCTTGCTGTCACCAATTTGTAACCACGTTTCTTAGACGGTTTTAGCTTTTGGTCACTGTGTAGACACATATTTCAGAAACAAAAATGTACGTGCAGTGGCACGGAAGGGGTTAATATCAAGTAACGTTACAATGACTCCTCCCGACGCTATCTGTACCAATAACTAAAAAAAAATATATATATTTGGGCGCGCTAAAGGGCAGTGAGGAACGAAACAAGTGCGATTACGCGTGTGCGTTTGCTGCGTGCATGAGCTGCCACACCGAAGTTCACTAGGTATCTCGACAAGGCGTAACAAACACAACTGGTGCTGAAATGTGTCTTAAACACTTTGCATGTCGGTAGCGCTCCCGACACGCAAAGGGTTAAGATTTATCAGCAAATCTCGACATTTTCATAATTCGTGTTATCCGACTGCTAAATGTCAAAAACTTATATTAACCCATATCATACTGAGGTTAAAAGCTTCAAATTTGTAAACTGACATGCAAGCTACATTATAGTACTTACAGATGAGGATTTAGACCGATGGCTTTAGTTCAAGGGTGGTGCCAGAATAGCTTGGCGCCTAGAGGCGCCAAGCTAATCTGGCACCACCCTTGAACTATTTTAGTCAAACTTATTTCACACACTGGCGTATTCCGAATGATAAGGGTTAATGAGGCTGACATGTATCTAGGATCTCTGGTCTGACCATGGAAACAGACAGCGTCACACCAACACGACACGTTCTACGCTGATTTGTCTTATACCGAGTCTTTGAAGGTTTGAAAGGTCGCTCCACCCGGATGTGACTCAGGGCCGGAAAACTGAAAAGGGAATTTGGCTCCGACTCAGTCAAGATTGCAGATGAATTAGTCATGAAGATTTATATCAACCCATCCTTCTCGTGAAAAAAAAAAAAAAAAAAAAAAAATCGGCCTGGCCGCATCAGCCGCGAATACTCATGAGAGGCCCGTGTAACTCTAAATTCCTTCTACCTTCTTGAACCCTTTGGCTGTTCATAGCGGTTTTTGTCGCGATGATTCCGACAGGAACCATCGCCACAAAAACCGCTATGGACAGCCAAAAGGTGAACATATTCAATTTACGCTTTCTTTCCAGGGGACGAGACATCCACGACGAAGCTTTAGTTTGTTTCAGTGATTCAGCTGACTGAAAGTTAGAACTTTATGGTTAGTGCTCACAGACAGCAACAAACTAGTTCATTTACTTGCTAGCAGAGAAGCAAATGGACTCCTGAGGTACCCATTCAAAACACGCATGCCCAGTCAAATAGCCGTCACTTTGATACAGACAACACAACGCAACCTCAACAGAAGCAGGACTCGCACGTTGTTCAACATCAGAGGTGAAGGAAACTATGCGCAGAGGACTGGTAGGCGATTTTTCGAAAGGTGCTAGAGTGAGTGTCTGTCTGCTAAAAAAATATATTTGTTTGTAGAACTTAAAAGTTTCCTTTCCGTTATGACTCCGACAGTGCGTGTATACTTCAACGACAGTCGAAAACTGCACAGCAACATTCTGATATTTCCAGCAGATACAAAACGAAAACAGAAAAAATACCGGCACACAAACGGTCAACCACATAATAACCTGACCAACTATTTGATCTACTGAATGTGGGGCAAACCCATATGAGCTGGAACCATTTATAGAGTTTAACTCATTCTACCCCAGACACACCACAGGAAGATAAGGATCGACCATGATAGTTCAAGGGTGATGCCAGAATAGCTTGGCGCCTATGGGCGCCAAGCTATTCTGGCATCACCCTTGAACTATCATGGTCGATCTGTGTCCTGCACTGCAATGCAGTCTTCAGAGGACAAGGGCAAAACTTAAGGATTTCGGTGTTGGGGTAGAATGAGTTAATGCAAGCTGAAACATATCGGTGAAATAAACCGTCCGAGCTAGAACCAAAGAACGATCGAACATGACAGGTAATATTGGCCGTCATACACTACATCAATGTTCTGAGCATGGTTCCCAAAGACCCAGTAAGAAAAGGTCCTCGGGCCCACGGCGGCCCCCCACGCACGGCTGTGCGCGGGCCCACTGCGGCCGTTGTGGGCCCTAAAACATTTTGCTACGGGGGGAGTGGCTAAGCAAAACAGAAAGCTAGAGTTTACTCATTATGCAGAAGCTGGAGCAGAAATCGCGGAACGGGAATGCCTTATCTCCTTGGTGCCGGAACGTGGGTATACGTGCTGGAACACTGCCTTTATTATGGAAATACATTTCATAGGCAATCTTTGATGCTTCTGACACATTTTCCTTGATAATCTACTCGGGTGCGCAATGCTCAAACACCCTGCAAAATTATCTGCGGCTGGTTATGTGTTCAGTAAAGGAAAAGCACCAGCATGCGTCAGCCTGAAAACGGCATTGTCGGCACGTTTGGCCTCTCAAAAAAAAAAAAAAAAAAAGTCACCCGGGTCGCACTGCACGTAATTTTCAACTGCCAGTACCTGCCTGTCATCGCCCTAGCGGTTTTGTTTGACGTACTGTTAGTCCCACCAAAAGACAGTAATATATTCCCACCAAAAGACAGTAAGTAATATACTCCCACCAAAAGACAGTAAGTAATATACTCCCACCAAAAGACAGTAAGTAATATACTCCCACCAAAAGACAGTAAGTAATATACTCCCACCAAAAGACAGTAAGTAATATACTGTCTCAGTTTGGTCCCACACAAAAATCTTGCTGCAGTGCAGAGGGACGGATGGTTGGCAGTTACTGGGTTTAAAAAAGTCTCCTGCAACTGGCGGCTGGTGCCTTGCCGACGACTGTCGTGCTAGCTGAACCCAAGAGCAAAGCGAAGCATACACTCTTTGGCTGAACCATGCTGCACTGCAGGACTACGTTTTTCGCCATCCTGAAGCATGTGAGAAATCATGCTATGTACGAGCCGGAGACCGCGTACCAGCCAGTATAATCAACCTCTCCGAAGAAATAAATGTCACCTGTACCCCCCCCCCCCCACCCCCACCCCCAAGTAGCAAAACATTTTTGGGCCCACGACGGCCGCAGTTGGTCCGCGTACAGTCGACCTGAGGTCCTTTGATTACTCAAGTGAAGTCAAAAAACTTTATTTATCCCATGAAGGGGCAATTCCAGTTTGGACGGGAGCATATAAATATATCAAGTGAAATATATTTTTTAAAAAAATAAAATAAAATAAAATAGATAAGACGGACATACATACACATACACCCATACCGACACCTATACTAATACTGACAACTATATTAATCCAGACATCTATGCTAATATTGACATACATTACATGTATAAAAAATAAGCTATTATCACATAAACCTTATAAGAAAAAAACTGGGTCTGTCACAGACTGCGGTCGACGAGAGCTTTCTGGGTGTGAGACCTGAGCCAGGTGTATTTTACAGGCATAGCAGCCACATGCGGCCGGGCCAAGTCGGTGCACACTAAAGTCAGTTCGGCAATTAGTGTCACCATTGTACTCCAAGCACCGAAACCAGGCCAATTCATAATTATTCTAACGAGACATCTCCTAAATTTTAGTCACTTTCTTCTGTTTGTAATGGACTAGGATTCTCATCTGCAGGAGGCAGAGGTTCTCATGAGCCCCTGCAGTCGCAGGTAATGGTCTAACAAAGCATTTCTGCCATTATATGACACGATCCAGTTTGAAAACTCTTGAGAAAAACGAGATATAATAATATAGTGTTTTTATATAGCGCCCATCCCAGAAAGATCAGGCTCAGAGCGCTTTACAAAGTAAAACTTTCAGCTGACAGAAATGGAGCAGGGCACACAATGGCCACACAATACGTCCAATGAAACACAATGAAAAACCTATACAATAATCAACTTATAAAATAAATCAACCTATAAAATAAAACACAACCAAAAACCTACTCAATAAAATCAACTCTGAAGACCATGCGTTCAATGCCAGTTATACTTAACCCACTTAGCCCCGAGGCCCTACCACAGGAGATGGATTGACCATAATAATTCAAGGGTAGTGCCAGATTAGCTTGGCGCCTTCAGGCGCCAAGCTAATCTGGCACTACCCTTGAATTATCATGATCAATCCATCCCCTGCAACTGGTACATAGTTGTTAGGCAACACCTCTAAAATTTGAGAAATGGGACTTTGGGCTAAAAGCGTTAAGCCGCATTTTGACAAACATAATTTGCCAGTCATACTTATACACATCAAAAACACATATATACCAAGCACATCAAGGTGGCAACAAGATGGTGTGAATTGCGACAGAAAAAAAAACCCCAGCTAATCCTTGAAAATGCTGCAAAACAGATGTCTTGAGACTGGTTTTGTTTAACAAAGAAAATCTCGCTTTTCGGAAAAATACACATTCTGGCATGTGCCACATAAAGACAACATTCCAGTGACCGATGCTGGGCATTCTTTTCCGTCGCCTATCAGCAAAAGGCATAGATTCTCATGAACCTCAACAGCCGCAGGAACACATGCGAATCCACGCCAGCCTCCTGCTGGCAGGGTTCGGCCAGACAGGCCTGTCACTGTAAGTGCGTTCGTATTTGAAGCAAAAATTGTGCCAGTCTCTGAGTGGACAGACCGTGTAAACCGAGAGTGACGCATTATTCGCAAGTCGCGGCTGATCGGACAATAGAAAAAAAAAAGACAATTTTTTTCTTCTCCTGACTATCATAGTCTAAGGATCTCAGTCGCGTTACAAATCTTTGGCCGGAGTTGATAAACAAGAACATTATTACCTTACTGTGCACCAGCTGTTTCGCAGACCTTGAATCGGACTTATCCCTTACTTGCAATCAAGTGCCTGTGGTGCTCATTCGGACACTGACCAAATTCCCTGTTGGTTTTTAAAAGTATCGATAATAAATGACCATATTGCCAAATATCAGCCCCAAAACACGCAAAATTAAAAGGTCTAAGAGTATATCAAACATTGAAAACTTCACAATCGCCGCCATTGAAAATCTTGACTCACTTGCTACGGGCTACAGAAGATTTAAAAACCTTTGCATGTCGGTAGCGGTTTCAGTCGCGATTATTCCTGTTGGAATCATCGTGACAAAAACCGCTACCGACACGCAACAGGTTAACTCAATTGCGGCCAGCCGCATCCGGATGCGCGGCATAAGCCGCGAATGAGTTAAGAATAAAGTGCAAGTGAAAACAAGTACCGACAGGGTTCACTCGAAAGGTTGGAAAGCAAGTCATCACGACCCTATTGTTTTGAGAAGACAAAGAGCACGTGTGTGTGTGTGTGCGTGCGCGCGCGCGTGCGTGTACGTGCGCATGCGTGTGTGTTGACATGAACATGTACCTCCTTCGCATCTTACGCAATCCTCGGTTTGACAGTCATGGGGGGGTGTTCGTTGCGTAATCGATCACCGGTATAACAGGGATAGTAGGAAATACCCGTATACATGGGGGTTTATGTCTCGTGCAGCTAGGCAGCGTTCGCCTTGGCGACCCGGCAAATACGGGGTTAACTAATGAACGCCAGCTTCCATTTGCAGGAAACTTTTCCAAGCCAGTAACTGCAACCTAATCAATGTAATGTCTCCCTGTGTTGCTGCGAGATGTTTTGCGTGTATGGACTAAAATTAGCCCCCCCCCAAAAAAAAAAAAAAAAAATAAAAAATAAATTAAAAAAAAAAATAAAAAAAAATAAAAAAAATAAAATAATAAATAAAATAATTAAAAATAAAATAAAATAAAATAAAATAAATAAATAAATAAATTAAAAAAAATAAAAATAAAGACGCAGTCAGGACTAAGTGGCTGTTGAAAATGACCTGCAACTCGACCCAGATCCTCATAGATGTCACACAACGATCAGCCGGTGCTCGTTTCTTCAAGAGGCGGACCAGGGTCATCAGCTGGGATCTTGACTTGCGTGTTGGCCCAAACTGTCTGGCACCTGCAGGTGCCCTAAGCTGATCTGGCACAACCCTTCAACTAAGTGTGTCACAGACTATATCTATAACCGTGCCTGCAATCTCTAACGACAACACATCATCGTGGAGAAAAAAATGTTTAGGGCTTAACGTCTTTTGTCCACCACGAGGGTGATTTCAAAGACGGGGACAACGAAAAAGGGTCTGAGCAAATTTTGACCCAAGCCGCCTGGATTCGAACCCGGGACCTTTTGGTCTGGAGGCAAACGCTTTTACCACCGAGCCACCCAGCTCCCCCATCGTGGAGAGTAATCGAGCTATGAGGCATGACAGTTGAACAGACGCTGACTGACGTAACTATCACGACTGAATCAGTTTTGAAGAAAATCCGAAGAAAGAAACACGCTTAGAAAAGACAACTACAACTTCAGTACAACATATCTGTGTTGTAATTAACGGTTCGTTATAAGCTTGTTTCTTCCTTTGCTGACATGTGTTGTCAATGTGTCTTTGGGTTTTTACGCGCTTGGTAGTCAGTCCACCTTTTTGGTCCGGATTTTGAATCACCCGGCGTAGGGTCCGTTTAAACTGAGCGCGAACGCGTCCAACGCGAACACGAACGCGACTTTTGAGCAGTTTTGCCATTCAAATAGAGCACGAACCCGAACGCGGGAAAACCGTCGACGGCTTTCGAGGCGGCTCGTCTTTTTCTATCATAATTCCAATATATATTTCTGTCAGAGCTAAAATGGTGTCATTATGAAGACTGCTGACATGAAAGTTAAAACGTGTGTAATTAATAAAGTCGTGCAGACATTTTTTTTTTTTTTTTACAGTTCCATAACATTGTTGACACAGGTAAAATAAAATTAATTTCAGTCACATACCTGTCAGTCTGACTCTCGGTCCAATTGCTTTCCATGTGTCTCTTTTTTTCGTGATGTCTTTGTAGTCTTTGTCTGCTTTGTCATACAGTACATGATTCTTCTCAATTTCAAGAATCATGGCTTCTGTCTTGTCCATTGTCAGGTCCTCGAACGCTTCCACCAGCGCTGCCTGCGTACCATCCTGGGCATTCACTGGAGTGACTATGTCACCAACGTCGAGGTCCTTGAACAGGCTGAAACTGTGAGCATCGAGGCTTTGCTGCTGCGGACACAGCTCCGCTGGGCGGGGCATGTCTCCAGGATGGAGGATCATCGCCTACCAAAGATCACCCTGTTCGGCGAGCTTGCTACTGGACACCGTGACAGAGGGGCACCAAAGAAGAGATACAAAGACTGTCTCAAGAAGTCACTTAGTGCCTGCCAAATCGACCACCACCAGTGGTCTTCGCTTGCTGCGGACCGTGACACCTGGCGCTCCACCATTTACAAGGCGGCTGTCTCCTTTGAGGACTCTCACAGAGCTAGCCTTAAGGACAAGCGGCTCAGGAGAAAAAACAGAGATGCCGCAGCTCAGAACCCCGGCCATACCTTCCCCTGCAGCCACTGCGGTCGAACCTGCCTGTCTCGGATTGGCCTCCGCAGCCACGAACAAGCCTGCAGACGTCGTGGGCAACTCCTATAAAATCTTCGTTCGCGAAGTCAAGCCAAGAGAGAGAGAGAGAGAGATTGTCAGGTCAGGCGTACAAGTTTCTATTTGTGGAAATGATGCAAGGGAAGTACCTGCTGATTGGTTGATAGCAAAAAAGCCGCGCGACCTTCTGAGAAAATTCGCTCTGGGGGCAATCAAGGCGGTCGTTCGCGCGAACAAAAAATTGTTCGCGTTCGCGCTCTGTTTGAACGGTTCCTCTACAAATGACTAAAATATTCCAGGACGAAAACACGCGTTCGCTTTCGCGTTCGCGCGCTGTATAAACGGACCTTTAGTCAACAAAACCTCAAAAACATTCAGACAGTTAATTTAAAACATTGTGTCCCAGGTACGAAATACCCACATTTTGGAGTTGTCCTCTGAGGACTGCATTACGATTCAGGAGACAGATCGACCATGATAGTTCAAGGGTGGCGCCAGAATAGCTTGGCGCCTATACTGAGGCGCCAAGCTATTCTGGCACCGCCCTTGAACTAGCATGGTCGAGCCAAATCTTGCCGTGGTGTGTTGGGCTGAATGAGTTCATAGCAGACGTTTAAAGAGATGCCACTTCGCCTGTTTCACTAGACGGGGTAAATATTTACCGCTGCACAAACAACTCTTCTAGCTTCAACCTCAATCGTGGGGCTGAGAAGGATCAACCATGACCACGAAACGGTCAAGACAGTCCAGACAATTACACCACAATGTACTGCAGAGTGGAATGAACAAGAGGCACAGATCCTCATGAGCCCCCGCAAATGCGGGGGCTCATGAGGATCTATGCCTCTTGCAGCTAGATCCTGCAAGGATTTGGTCAATGCACGAAGAGACACGAAAACAACTCTCAGATCAGGATACGAAACTCAAGTCACGAGTCAAATTTTATTAGTTCTGACGCCCTTCGCTGCCAACGATAAACGAACTGCCGCTGAAACGGATACACACATTGACTGACATTCACGCCAAGAACACTCACGTAGACCCTTTCTTTTGAAAATGGACATACGGCCGAGAAGAACACCGCTTAACCCTTTTCATCCTGATACACCCATGGCTTGAAATAAAATTGACTACGATAGTTCAAGGGTGGTGCCAGAATAGCTTGGCGCCTAAGGCAAAAGCAATTTTTCAAAAATCAGCCTCAGGACGGCGGTTAGCCCATATCTAATAGCTTCAAATTTGTACACTGCCATAAATATTATATGCAAGCTACATTATAGTACTTACAGATAAGGATACAGACCAATGGCTTTAGTTCAAGGGTGGTGCCAGGATTGCTTGGCGACTAGAGGCGCCAAGCTATTCTGACACTACCCTTGAGCTATTTTAGTCAAACTTATTTCACACACTAGTGTATTCCAAATGATAAGGGTTAATGCACTACTCGTCATTTTTAGGCGAGATGTTTAGCTGAAAAAATACACATTGCACACGAAAAACTGTACGTCCATTAAAAAAAAATAATATAAAAGTTAAATTCAAAATTAAAATTCAAGAAATTGTGTCTGTGTGTAACTGCCCTTTCCCAAGCGTTTGTCTCTTCTTGTTGGCGTTTTCTTGGCATCTTACACTTTGGGAGTCACCATTTTGGTTTGGATTTCGTTCGACGCTCGTGTCGGTGACAAACGTTCTGCCTTCAAGTGTGAATACAAAAAGCCAAATTTTGGTTGCGTGCGTACTTAAATGTGAAAGAATAGTGACGTTTCGTATTGGCTTTAGTTGCGTGCGTACTTAAATGTGAAAGAATAGTGACGTTTCCTATTGGCTTTAGTTGCGTGCGTACTTAAATGTGAAAGAATAGTGACGTTTCGTATTGGCTTTAGTTGCGTGCGTACTTAAATGTGAAAGAATAGTGACGTTTCGTTTGCAACAAATGGCTCCCAAAAACGAACGGCAGCGAACTCATGGCAGATACCAGCGTGCGCCAATGAGGATCTATGTCTCTTGGAGATGTGTGGGGTGTTGTGTATGCTTAACCCTTATCATTCGGAATACACGAGTGTGTATGTGAAATAAGTTTGATTAAAATAGTTCAAGGGTAGTGCCAGAATAGCTTGGCGCCTCTAGGCGCCAAGCTATTCTGGCACCACCCTTGAACTAAAGCCATTGGTCTATATTACTTTTATATCCTTATCTGTAAGAACTATAATGTAGATTGCATATGGCAGCGCACAAATATGACGCTTTTCGCCTCAGTATGATATGGGTTAAGGTAGCAACTGGTTACCCGCTGTCATTTTGCACTCGTTCGTTGTTGGGAGCCGTTCGCCGCGAACGGAACCTCCGTACTGCTGCCCAATGGCAAACAATCGCGGAGGACGTACAGACTGTGATAGCTCGGAGGGAACGTGGCTAGACCACATCAAACCAGTGAAGCCGGAAGAAGATAAAAGAGGGAAATTCCTTGACACTTATCAGGTCTGATTCAGGTCTGTCACTGGATCCGGCTTGAAGTTAACCCCTTCCCCGCCAGTGGCCGCAGTTTCTAAAAAAAATTGTTAATTCAACGACAAAGAGCCCCAACCGTCCAAGGAGCCTGGATACACAGCAGTGTCAGAAAGAGGCATAGATCCTCATGAGCCCACCGCAACTGCGTCTATTTATGTCTCTTGCTGCTGGACCCTGCAGTGAAGGGGTTAGTGCGCGCAGAGAGACGAAAACAAATCTCAGATCAGGATACGAAACTCACGCGTCAAATTGTATTACTGACACCCTTTTGCTGCCAGCGATCAAAGAATTGCGCGTCTGGAACGGACACACACGTTGGCCCGGCGACATTCACGCCAAGAACACATAGGCAAACCAGACAAAATTAGGCGTAAAGAACCGACAAGTGACATAATCAATCCTACACAGGACTGACAAGAGACATAAATCCTCATGAGCCCCCGCGACTGCGGGGGCTCATGAGGGTTTATGTCTCTTGCAGCTGGGTAGCGTTCGCCTTGGCGCACCAGCAGTTACGGGGTTAACCCGCGCGCGCCAGATCCTCATAGCTGTCGCGGGTCAAATGTGCTGGTCTGTTATTTAAACCTTGCAGTCCTAAGCCGTAATGTCCAAAATCACAGACCAACAGACAGCATGATACATCATCATGACAAACGAGGTGCCTGGTTAGAAACAGACTAGCCCTGTGGGTGTCCCGGCGGTAGCGGTTTTAATAGTCGCGATGATTCCTGCAGGAATCATCGCAACTAAAACCACTACCGACACCCAAACGGTTAAAAAAATAAAACAAAACAACAACAACCGCGGACCCGTAAAATGAGCACCGATTCCAACTTCAAAGCAAAACAATATCAAACTTCTCCATCGGAGTGTAAATCAAAAACAGATGCGAAGACTGCTGGGGCTCATGAGAATCTAAGCCTTGTGCACATGGATTGGGGGTGGGGGTGAAAGGGGTGGGGGTCGGGGGGTTGGTTGGTTGTACATTGCTTAACGTCCCGACAGCAACAAGGCTTTCTCAGGACGTGCCTGCACTGCTTGTGAAAAAAACCAAAACTAAACAGAATATTGAATGTATGTCGCCAGCCGGTCTAATACGCTCAATAAACGGCCCAAGACCTTTACTATCAAGAGCTACAGGAAGCGCATAGAAAAAGAAAAAAAAAAAAAAATGTGAATGGGGTAGACAGAAACACATGCCCCATAATAGAGGAGAAAACCCACTCTGTGGGGCTGACCAGGGTGACCCTGGGAACAAAAAAAAAAGGGGGGGGGGGGGGGCGCGGGCGAGGGGGGATAACTTAGAGGCTGGGCCCACGCTACCAGTATTTGCGACTAGCAATGTGTGGTAAGCAACAATTTGCCACCTACCACATCGGCTTCGTGGCACACGTTTCAATGTGCGCGCAATGTGTTTGACCTGCCATTACCACCGATATATATGGAACAGCTCTCACGCGCCCGGTTGAAATATTCGGAGCTGCGGGAGTCCCATATGCATGGGTACTCTCAGACAAGGTTGATCAATTTACTCCGCACTGGAGACGTGCCGCATACGGATACGCAGCTATTCGCAGCGTTTCCACATGCGGCACGTCTCCAATGAGTTAACAGTCTCAAATCCGTCCCTCAGCTTCTCCGCCATTTTTTTCCGGCTCGGAAGATGAAGAAACGGGAAGTGGCGCAAGGACACTGCTGATTGGCTGAGAGGCGGCAACATTGCTTCAGCCTTTGCAAGACATGTTTCAGGACAACGCTAAGAACAAAACATGATCACCAAACAGGGTATATTTTCGCAGGTTTAAATACTAAAGTGATGTTCAAAATTTCCCGCGGGCAAGCGGCTAAACCACTGTTGTCAGGACTAAAGTTAACTTAAAATAAATTAGTTCCAAGGTTGGTCGTCATCTTTTTTTTTTCTTTGAGTTGTGTTGAAATCATCTGCGTTCAAAAGTTATTTGCACACACACACACACACACAAACGGGGCACACACACACAACCAAACCAACAACAACAAAAAACAATGAGGCAAGCTTTGTTCAAACGGATGTATACGGGTTTGCATAGGCGATTAGACACGGAAAAGGACATGGAAAGATCGTGTCAGTGTTGTCCCCTGACACAATGTAGTACAGATTCGTTCCACATCCAGTCCCTCAACTTTTGAATAAGTAAGCTCCGGCCCCTCTTTGAGGCACAGATCCTCACGAGCAACGGCAGGGTGCAAGTGACTCCAGAAGACGTGTGTTCCTTGCTGTTACAATAATCATGTGCTCTTCAAGCGGGAAGGCATCGTTCGGACGAATACACGAGGGTGGTTTCACTATCACAAACACGAGAACACGCAGAGCAAGGCACACCCCTCTTCAGTCTTACACGGATACCCCGACAACCTGCTGTTGAGCGAGCACCGATACATGTCACTCTGTTCCTTCACCGCAAGAGGCATAGATTTTCATAAGCCTCTTCAGCCTGCAGGGGACGCATAACGATCTGTGCCTCTCAGTTGCAACCGGTTAGATTCTCGCTTGAAGTATTACAGTAGTGAGGTTCCGTTTGACCCAAACGAACGAGAGCGAAACCACAGCGGATAACCGGCTTCAATCACAAGCACAGGCACCACTTCAAACATCTCTAAGAGGCATAGATCTTCATAAGCCCTCCGGGCTCATGAAGATCTATGCCTCTTGGAGATGTTTGGAGTGGTGCCTATGTTTACGGTGCTTCGCTCTCCTTCGTTGTTGGGAGTCCTTCGTTGCAAACAAAACCTCACAAGTGACTCGATTCGCGAATGTGGCTCAGTCGGGTTGGCCCTCAGCGTTCGTGTGTGCGCAGTGCTAAATTCATTCATTCTGTGGTCACGTACGGTGCGGCTGAGTGGGTGACGGCGACAGGTCTGACCATGTTTGGGAACTTTTAACTTGGTCATTTCTACTGTGAAGATATCACGAACCTAGTGTGGGTTTGCTGCTGTATCTGTTCAACTCAGCTGTGAAACTGTCTTGGGCGCGACTATGTTTTGGGCACGCCTGCTTTGTCAGTGTCAGTCCAGCTGTTAAAAATGTCCTCCACCGAAACATAGGAGGTCAGTTGCCGTTGCCGTCAGTTCAATTTTCTTGTGAATTTGTCCCGAAGACCTTGTGAACGGTAAGTAAACCTACTCAGAGTTTTCTGCACATTTTCGTGACTGACAGCCCTTTCAGTCACTGCCAGTGGAAGCAAACTGTATTGAAATTTTTATTAACCCTTTTAGCCCCAAGGTCCCATTTCTCAAATTTTGGAGGTGTTGCCTAATGACCATGTACCAGTTGCTGGTGATGGATTGACCATGATAATTCAAGGGTAGTACCAGATTAGCTTGGCACCTTCAGGCGCCAAGCTAATTTGGCACTGCCCTTGAATTATCATGGTCACTCTATCTCCTGTTGTAGGGACTCGGGGCTAAATGGGTTAATTTAACGTCAAAGATCCTCTCGCCGTCAAAGAAACGTGGACACTGAGTGGTTTCAGCAAGAGATATACATCCTTATCACTCCCAGCAACTGCCTCTTGCAGTTGGGCGGTGATCAGTTTTTCTCAGAAAAAAAGGGGTTAAACATTCCCCGACTTAAATCCTCCAAAAGATATTGTTGTCAAGTACTGACGAGCAAAAGAAATGCGACATTTCTGGAATCATCGAATACACTTCAGTGTTTCCGATGATTCCAAAAAGATGTCGCATTTCTTTATCTCGTCAGTATACTGGACACAAATACGATTTGAGTTTGCCGAAACCCAAGATGCCCCCACCCCCACCTACCTCCCAACCATTCACATACCGTTAGTCCTCAGATGACAACTCTTTAATACGGGAATTTAGAGCTTACACTGTGTTGAAAGATGGCCGCAAAACCGCACACTCAATTTTTAGCTTTATTGTTAACCCCTTCAAAGGGACTCACCACCAGTAGACGCAGATTGCGTTCAAGTTTTAAATCACTTTAAAAGTTTTTTTAAATCCAACGTCAAAGATTTCCAGCTGTCCAATGAAACTGGATACAAAGTGGTTTAAGCAAGAGGCATAGATCCTCAAGAGCCCCCGCAGCTGCGGGGGCTCATGAGGATCTATACCTCCTGCAGGTGGGTGGTCACTGGTGTTCAATAGTTTTCGGCGGTAATGAGGTTAGTCCTGCACAGCTGTAATATTCATATTTCTGACAAACTCTGACATCAGATCACATGATCTGTTTGACATCACCATGATCGTTAGCCTGTTAGAATTGAAATACTGCCACCACCAGCTGCTAAAGCAATCATCATGATATGAACACCGCACCAGTGAACAACATCTCTCTAAAAAAGCTGCCAAAAACACGCACTTGAATGTCAATCTCACAAAATGTTGCCCAAACTAATTTTGTTTTAATAATCAGCCTGTGTCTCTTAAAGGCCCACCACTACCACCGTAACTATTCAAATATACCTTCTATAAAGGTTACAATACGCTGCACACAGGTCTAGCTATAGTTCATTTAGACACAGGACAATCCAGTCAGCACACGTAGTCTTTATATCAAGTAACCTGATATGACTCCACTCCATTCTAGAAATGCAACACTATCAGTACGAGAACCAGCTAAAAATAGATTGACACACTAACGGCAACGCAGAATAAATAAGTGTGATTACGCATGTGCTTTTGCTGCGCGTACCAACTGCTGTTAAAGTTCATTTGGTGTGTCCACAAGGCATAACAAATACAACTGGTGCTGAAATGTGTCTTCAAATTTATGCGTAATGGTACTCTAATGCAACTGGTTTATCAGCGATTTAATGTGGATGCCCTGACTGACACGGGCTCAGTCGAGTGGTTCATGTGCCTGTGTGTGGCTTCATGATCTTAAAAGACTAGTGGTCCGTGTGTGCGTCATCATCTCAAAAGACCGCATTTAGTATGAAAAAGGTCTGTAAAATGTCTCATAAGAAATATTAGCACACACGAAACTGTGGCATGTGCAGGGAATCTTTCACAGCAACCACGATACGGACCTGCGCCGGTGTAACACGTCAGAATATGATCCCTACGCCAGTTGGACCCGAGCCCGGTCACCTTGGCGCGGCAATTTTGCGTGAAGGGATTATCAGCACGCCAATATGAATCTGCCCGAACTGTCTGGCGTTATATTCGTTTTGGCGTGTTACTCACATCGCCGTATGATGGCCCTTTTCAAGTCCTGCCAGATAGTGTTTCTAACATCTCTGTCAGTTTCAACGCTGCAAAACCTCGCAGCATCCAATGAGCGAGTACACGAAGTGGCGTCAGCAAGAGGCATAGATCCACATGAGCCCCCACAACTGCGGGGGCTCATGAGGATCTATGCCTCTTGCGTATCGGCGGCATTGGCTGATGTATTTCGGCAGTGGGGTTAAAGCCAGGGGTAGTACTGAAGTAATGCGAGTCAAGTATCACACTGTTTCCCGGCCACTACACATCTCATCCATGCAGTAGCATAGCAAGACATTTCTTTATTAAAGGGGTGGAAGGAGGGGGGAGGGCAGCGTGTCTAACATCTTACGTTTCTGCCTCCAAGATCTCTATCAAGGTGGGAGGGGTGGGGTTCTGCCGGTGATCTTGATACGTATTTCACGCTGACTTATGCATATTATTATGTGGTTCCAAATATAATATAAATATATGTTTATTCTAGGCACTGCCGATTGCGAGTCGGTGTGTTATTTCACATTGGCTTCACAGTCCCAAGAGCGAAAACGCACATTATCCCTTTGCATGCGAGCTGTCATGTAGGAATAATCATGCGCCTGCCAAGCAAACCAGGCACTACCCTTGACCCCATCCATCATCAGTGATATTTATGTTTATATGAAATGCATTGTGCTTGATCCATGATACGACCGTGCACTTGACTCTGAAACAAAAGGCCGATTCTACTACCGTGCTACTTTGGACTCTGCAAGCCTATTGTGAAGTGACCTAGGGGACACGAAATCCCAGTAAGCAAAAGGTCTGCGGGCCAACGTCGCCAGCTTACAGGCCGGCGTTGGCCCGAATAACATTCAGTTCCTCGCTGCCCCGAAGTCATGTCAGGCTTCCCAATTTGTTCGCAGCCAGCGTCCTCTCGCCCCATGACCAAGGGTTCCCGGAATGTCTGTTAACCCAAATCATACTGAGGCCAAAAGCTTCAAATTTGTACACGGCCATATGCAAGCTACATTATAGTACTTACAGATAAGGATATAGACCAATGGCTTCAGTTCAAGGGTGGTGCCAGAATAGCTTGGCGCCTAGAGGCGCCAAGCTATTCTGGCACTACCCTTGAACTATTTTAGTCAAATTTATTTCATACACTAGTGTATTCCAAATGATAAGGGTTAACTTGACAAGACTCTTGTGCCCTACACCCACCTCCCTAAAATCGAAAAGTCCAAACTAGAACTGACCCTGCGTGGGCTAATTAATTATTTTTTTTTTAACTTAAAAATACCACCCTCACGGGAAATCATCTGTCATTAAGCCATCCGCATCCTAAGACTGATTTTTTTAAATATATAAAATTTACTTATTTTCCTATGAAGGCTACATTGCAGATTAGGAGCTAGATCAACCATTTTAGTTCAAGAGTAGTGCCTGAGTAGCTTGGCGCCTCAGGCACCAAGCTATTCTGGCACCACCCTTGAACTTATCATAGTAAAATTATTTTAAGCAATGGGTGCATCAGGATGAAAGGGGTTAAAGACCATCACTTAGGTGGCTGCAACCACCTAAAGCAAGGTCTTTAATGACAGGTGATTCATTTTGCCCTTCAAGACTTTTCTTGACAGAGCACTTTCCTTTTTTTTGCAAAAAAAAAAAAAAAAAAAACAAACAAAACCGAGGTGGCAGCTCAAAACACGTTTTTATGTAACCAGGGTGTCCCTGCCAGCAGGAAGCCTCAGAAAACAAGGAAAACTGCTTTGTCTACAAATAGGATGAACTCATAAAAGTCCCTGAAGGATGCCGAGGCGCTGAAGTTTTTTGAAAACATTTTGCCACCTGCAAGTTCCGGCCCAGTTTACATCTCTTTTACCAAAAGACAGGGTATCTAGGTTTCAAACCTATGCAACTCGAGTCAGAGACTACAATAGACTTAGAAGGCAAAAGCAATCTGGGGTCACTGAGATGAATGAGTGGACTTAGTCCTGCGCCAGCCACTAAGCTTAGTGGCCGGCGCAGGACAAAGCTCACTCATGCATCTGGACCATGTTTCGTAAACACATCAAGCCTCAAAAAGTCCCAGAAAGATGTATGAGCGCACTGTAGTGTCATAAATGAGTTGTAGTGTCAAAAAAACAAATGTCACGTATTTACATCTGTTTAGCAAACGAAAGAGTAGCTTATCTGGGCTTCAGTCAAACCACTCACAGAAGACATGCACATGCCGGAAACCCAGTAACACTCAAGGGAGCAGGACCATGTTCTGTCGTGACCTAAAGGGCGTTACCCCACTTTGGCTGTATAAAATTGGCATGCCCCTAACATCTATTCTTTGTGTCTGTACAGCACTGGGTGGTAATGGTTCATGTACAAAAAGCCAGCATCAAATTTTAACTTACAGGTCAGCCTCCGTATTACACGCTCCAGAATAATACCAGGGGCTCTCATATAGCCCGCACAGGTAGGTCTCTGGCTTTCACGGAGATAGCAAAAATTCCTCGGGCCGATGTCAGCCTTAGCTGGCCCGCGCACGGCGCTCACCAGCTAAGGGCTGATGTCAGCCAGGGCAGTGGTTTTTCTTCACAAAGCCTATGAGAATTCAGCACAACAGTGACGCAATCATGAATAACAGGGTCACACTGGCTGTCTCCCTCTATGGCTGATCTGAACAGCATAGCGAATCAAGGGAGATAACCAGTGTGTAACAAGGTTTGATTTTATGGCTCCCAGGTGACGTGATTAATTTAGGCTGATCAGCATAACCCATTAATGAGGGACGCTTTCCACATCCACATCCGATAATAAAGCACTTGGTTAACCCATTACATCTGCGGCTGAATTTCTTTAAAATTTGCTTATTGTCCCATGAAGGCTACATTACAGATAATGAGATAGAGATAGATCAACCATTTTAGTTTAAGGATGGTGCCAGAATGGCTTGGCTGAGCTATTCTGGCACCACCCTTGAACCCTTTAACCATCACAGTCAATCTTATTTCACGCCACAGTGGGAGTATCAGGATGAAAAGCCGGAAACAAAGCAATGTCACCAGTGATTGGGGGCCTTTTATTCGCAGCATCTCTGTTTCATTGTCGGCACACTAGAGTTGCACACCGGTACGAAAATCCATACTGGTATTTTAATGGTACATTTATGGCCTACAGCGTTTGTAATACCAATCAGCTTCTCATCTTGAACTGTAGTGGCTGATCTATTCACCACGATTTGTACATCAGTATCACTGCGAGGATTTGAAAACATGACGTATTAAACTGAACAAAAGCACACCTTAGAAAACAGCCGACACTTGTTATCTTCAGCCCTCGATCCTTTACTTTCTTCTCTCTACTTTTTGTTTTCGTTCATTTCTAATGATAACCTAGTGTACCACTGGATGGCACCCATAACATTAAATCGTACTGGTGCAAAGTCATACCGTTTATTTTAAAAAATGTATTTTAAATCGGTATATAATTAAGGTACCATTACTCATAAATCTGTAGTTACTTGACATAAAGACCACACGTGCTGAACTGGATTGTCCTGTGTCTAAACGAACCATAGCTAGACCTGTATGTTGCGTTTCGTAACCATCTGTTACAGAAGTGTATCTCTGAACAGTTACCGCGATGGTGGGCCTTTAATACTGTGCAACTCTCTGGTTGTCTCCCTCGATTCGCTGCGCTGAATCAGCGCAGCGAATCACCAATGTGGGCGCAACCGTGAGTCGAGGTCATGTCTGCACACTTTGTACATGACAAGTCAGTGGCGGAGACTGACATTCATTACAAAACAAAGGAGTGCACTGGAGGACGTCGTAAATAAACGGCACTTCTGCAAGCCTCAACCTGCAAGAGGCACAGATTCTCATAAGCCCCTGCTGACGCAGGCGCTCATGAGAAGCTGTGCCTCTCATGGTGGAGCTCTGGGCCATTGACTTACGCCCGTGGTCCTAGGAGGGAGAAAATCGCCAGTGTCCTCTTGCATAGCGGTGCACCTTGCTTAGTGGCTGGTGCAGGACTAAGCTCGCTCATGCAACTGGTCCCAGGAGTGGGTTGCATATGCTTGTTTAGCGCTAAGATGGCTGACTTAGCCGAAAACTTGGGTTGCATGGGCGTACTTAGTCCTGCCGGGCAAGCTTAGTGTCGAGCTTAAATTTAAGGACGATACCCCCCTTGCGTAGGGCCGTTCTTAGCTAGCGAGCGAGCTTAGCTGGCGTGACCACTCCACACACAAGTATCTCTGTTGTGTACAATGCCGATTTTTCAGTGGCTGACAGTATGAGGATGCAGAATGCTTTTGTGCAGAGTAGATATCTTTCACACTGACCATTTTCCCCATAGTTATTATTTTCAGTTCGTTCAACAAAATACCACGATACTTCATACATGCCGTCGGCGATTGCCGCGCAAAAATGGCCGTTTACTAACACTGTGTAATCATGACCGGAGACAATAACAATTCTGATACTGTGTATGTTCTGTATGTCACCTGTTCAGTGAGGGTGCGAACTTTGTATCTGAAAAATAAGACGATTTTCTGATCTGACTATCCAATTTTCAGTCTACTGTTGCTGCCCAAGGCTGAACTTTGAGTCGCCATTGCCCCCTACGGCACACGCACTGCGTGTGTGTATGCAGACGGTCGCAGGCTGAGAAACTCAAATAGTGCATTTTCATTGGTCAGTTGTCACAAAACTTTTGCGCACTAAGAATTGCTTTACTAAGCATGGAAAGCGCTAAGGCAGGGAACTTAAGGCTCACTATTTAAGATCGCTACATGCAACCCACCCCAGAGGGCTTTAATGAAAATTAATGTGCTTACACCCTGACAAAGCCATTAACATGTCAGTCTGTCTACACTTGTTCTTCAGGATCTGATAATATTCATCATGCCTTGTAAACTAAAGGCAAACTGTGTCGTACTTGACAATAGTGGGTGGGCCCTGCGGTTGACATAGAAAGACAGCTAAACACAGGTTTTTAAAAACTGATTTTGTAAAGGAGAAAAACGGGTAAGGTGACTTATCCCTTTGTGAGAAATAAGACATGACGTTGTATCATGAATCTGGAAAACCAAGTCAGCAATCGCATGCTAAAAGCAAACCTAGCTTGACAGTTTAATAATTCATGGTGTGATGCATAGAACATAGGCATCAAATTTATGCTCCGGACTATAAATCACATTATGTAAAACACACTGGCTGTAAAGCTGATTTTTTTTCTGTTTTGTAAAATCTATAATATAAATCACAATAAAAATGTTTTTAAAAAAACATGAATTTAAAAAAAAGGACCGTTGCTCAGCCTCACAGAAAATGTAAGCTATAAACTGCACTTTGTATAAATTAGCTTGTGAAACAGAAAGTCAACCAAATGGATCAAACACTTGTGGCAAACAACTGCAACGTTTGTGGTCTATCTCTGAGTACTGCCAGATGCATCTAGGCCAAAATATAATTTCCACAATTGCAAAATCAACTTGACTCAAAGCTGACCACAACTGATGTCAGTAAAATAAACATATATACAACTGAAAATGACTGTCCATCCTGGCACACTAATACATGAAATAAATTTGACTGGGATAGTTCAAGGGTAGTGCCAGAATAGCTCGGCGCCCAGAGGCGCCAAGCTATTCTGACACTACCCTTGCACTCAAATAGTTGATATGTATCTCCTACCATAGGACAGCACACACATTTGAAGAAAAAGAAAATGGAGAAATTTGAAAAATGTCAGTCTCAGTATATAACGGGTCAACTACCGTGTGCCACCGGATACTGCTGGTGGCTGCATGCACAAAAGGATTGCCATTACTTCGTCAGAATGCATGGATTTCCCATCAAATCACACGCTACTCTTCTGACGCGGTGCACAACAGCTGACAAATGTGTGTCGATGCTGACACCGACGAGACAGCTACATGAGCTATATATGTATAAACACATATGACGACTGCCGCGGTAATGATTGCAACTAGATATGACCACTTCAGCATTTCCGACATGGGACTCTGAAGCCGGATTTCCGTTGGAGTGAGTTAGTGATTGGGGTTTAACGCCGAGCAGGCGACTAAGGCCATCTCATGGCAGGAATTTCCGTTGGAGTCTATATAAAGGTCACTGACGAACACACAGCACCAATTATTGAAATTGTGTTAAATCTCTTTCCAGTGGCGTCTGCATTAGCCGGAGTGACGTAATAGCTCAAGGGTAGAGCCTAATTCGATTGGCGCCTGCCGGCGCCAATCGAATTAGGCGCTACCCTTAATCTTTCACGACTGACCCATCTCCTGTGACACGTGGGTATTGTACTTAGAGGACACACACCTCTAGCTGTTTGGCTGTCAGTGTGGAATGGACAGGGTCTGTTTACAGGGCCGTCCATTTATCAATCAAAATTTTACCAGACAAAATGTGCACCAAAGAGTTACAGCTTGAGCATATAAAATTAGCTAAAAGAACCAACAACTATTAAAGTACTTCTTGACAAAGCTCCTCAACAAATGAAAGAAACACGCACTGAGAAGTCAACTGCAACACAATTTATTAAATTTGTCGGTTAAAACGTTTAAAGACTGTTTCTGTCTTTGTTGGGCTTTTCTTTTCATTTTACGTGATTGGCAATCAGCTTTATGGGGGATTTCTATTTTTCTTGTTTTTTCCTTAGTTTAACCCTTGGGTTGTGGGTAGCAACTTCAGTCGAGGTGGTTCCTGCAGGAATCACTTTGACCAAAATCACTATCAACAGTGAAAGGGTTAATTATTAAATCCTGCTGGACTGCATGTGTACAGACAGTTGATACTGTGTGATAGTGAGGGCAAACTACAGTGTGAGAACTAAAAATGCATTCCCAAACATTTTTTTTTTCACGTCCTCTAAATGTTTTTATGTGATATTGAGGACACCCAGTGAAATACAGAGAACTACCATGCCAATACTTTACGAGTCATGATCTCAGCATACCGGTAATCTATTTGTTTCACTCCGTGGGGCAATGGAGTGGATGGCCGTGGGATCTTTATTTTTATGTGCTGCCGGTGGAATAATCATGCCATTTCTCAGAACGACGAATGACATCGGTGGAACTTTTAAATTTTCATATGCCTATCACATCCAGAGTACAATACAAAGTTCTGTCCATCTGTCATACCTGTCTACTTCTACTGGCCCTGTCTATCTTTCTGAGCTTCTTCATGTGTACACACCTTCAAGACAGCTCCGTTCCTCAGCAGACGTTAAACTATTACGCTTTCCGACTGTGAGAACTAAGTCTGTCTTTTGGCGAGAGGTCTGTCTCATACCAAGGACCATTTCTTTGGAATAAACTCCCACAGTCCCTCAGATATGTTGAATCAGCCAATAGTTTCCGGCAGTCTTTAAAGACATATTTATTCCTTTAAACATGCATTCACCGTTATAATTATTTTATTTCTGTTTTTGTTGTTGCTGTCAGCGAGAGCTGCCTAGTTTATCCATTATTATTTGTATGGTACACGTATATCTTTGGTGTGTGTGAGTATTTCTTGTTGGTGTGTTTACTCTGCTAAGTTTATTTTCCCTGTATATCTCGTTGCGTGAGTGTGTATGTTAGGGCACATATATGTGCTCTAGGATGCAAGGTGTGTGTATGTTAGTATGTCATTTGTACGGCGCCTAGAGCTTTTCTATCGAAAGTATAGGCACCTTAAAAATATACATTATTATTATTATTATGACCCTATTTTATTAATGACTTGTCTATAAAGTTATATATAGTCGATGTCTGAAATATAATTACATTAACTCATTCAGCCTGACGCACATATTTCCCAAATTTTGGGGGCGTCATCTAACAACTATGCACCTGTTGCAGGAGATGGATCGACCATGATAATTCAAGAGTAGTGCCAGATTAGCTTGGCGCCGACAGGCGCCAAGCTAATCTGACACAACCCTTGAATTATCATGGTCGATCCATCTCCTGCTGTAGTGCGTCAGGGCTGAATGGGTTAACAATGAACCATATCATATGAAAAATAAATAGTTTGTAATTAGATAAACTTTGACCTGATGGAATTTCCTGCAGTCATGGATTTATCCCCAGTGGTTTCCTCAGCCGTGAGGAACTGTTTTTAGCCGTTTTGCTTTCCCCATCGACAGTTTTTGTCAAAAATCGTGTATCATGGTTTATACTCATAGTCGCAGCATGGAATAAAAGAAAAGTACAGACACAACTCCAAATATCTACAAGATGTATAGACCCTCATGAGTCCCTGCAGAACACGAGGGCTCATGAAAATCTGTCTTAAGTTACCTCTATGTTGTTTTTTAAACAGAATACACCATGTGCTCTGCTAGCCCCTGGAAAGTTTTCCACGAAAAAACATTAACACAGTCAAGTCGCCTAACATCTTAGTCCAAGAGCCAGACTGACCTATCGTGCACCCCCTCCTCTGCTCAGTAATGAATTAAGACTGGCTTTAAAATGTTCCTTAGTGTACAGTGATGTTTTACAAAAAGAGTTCTTAGAAACACACAAGATATATAGCCCATTGGGGGTTGAGGTTGGGTGTGAGGGTGGGGGGGGGGGGGGAGGGGTGCACCATAGGTTCACCTGACTCTTGAACGAATTGTGATGTAAATTACAACAAGCAACATACCACCTCTTCTAGAGACTAGTGGTAGAGAAGACACCCAGATCATCTTAGAGAACCACACGGTCTATGTCCCAACAAACAAATACAGCTGGCACTTTATCAGTATTTACCGGTATCACATCCTTGAAGAGTCATGATCTCAGCATACCTGCACCTTATCTGTTTCAATTTCATTCCTTGACAAAAACGTACACTTGATGGTTTTAGCATCGTATGATACCCACTTTGTACAATTCACAGATAACTGACTGACAATGTTGTCTCAACTCTTATCATTTGGAATACACTAGTGTGTGGCTTCCCAAGAAAGGCGACCTCAGCAAGTGTTCCAACTACAGAGGAATCACCTTGCTGTCAGTACCAGGAAAGGTCTTCAACAGGATCATCCTAGAGAGAATGAAGAGCTCCGTTGACCCCCAGCTGAGAGACCAGCAAGCAGGATTCAGGAAGAACCGATCATGTACAGACCAGATCGCCACTCTCCGCATCATCGTGGAACAGTCTCTGGAGTGGAGCTCCCCGCTGTACGTCAACTTTGTGGATTATGAGAAAGCATTTGACAGTGTGGACCGAGAGACTCTGTGGAAACTCCTACGACACTACGGTGTACCCACAAAGCTCGTCCGCCTGATCAAGAGCAGCTATGATGGCATGACATGTCGCGTGATCCACGAAGGGCAGTTCACCAGAGAGCTCCAGGTCAGAACTGGTGTCAGGCAGGGGTGTCTGCTGTCTCCATTCCTCTTCCTACTGGCCATAGACTGGGTCATGAAGATGACCACAGAGCACAGACGAAGTGGAATACAGTGGACACTGTGGACACAGCTTGACGACCTCGATTTTGCAGACGACTTGGCATTACTGTCCCACACTCATCAACAAATGCAGAACAAGACCACGAGGCTTGCTGACATCTCGTCCCAAGTGGGCCTCACCATTCACAAACAGAAAACAAAGACAATGAGGCTGAACGCAACCAGGGAAGAACCAGTCTTGCTTGCTGGCACCCCGTTGGAGGAGGTGGAGTCCTTCACCTATCTCGGGAGCATCATAGACAAAAAAGGCGGCACTGATGCAGATGTCAGAGCACGAATCGGTAAAGCCAGAGCAGCCTTTCTCCAGTTGAAAAAAGTGTGGAGTTCCAGAGAGCTGTCACAACACACCAAAGTCCGGATTTTCAACTCAATGTAAAAGCAGTTCTCCTATATGGAGCAGAGACATGGAGATTGACAAAAACCACAGTCAACAGAGTACAGACCTTCATGAACAGTTGCCTTAGAAGAATTTTGAAAATCCACTGGCCAGAGAAGATCAGCAACGTCAGACTCTGGGAGAGAACAGAGCAGATAACAGCAGAGAATGAAATTGGGCGAAGAAGATGGGGATGGATCGGTCACAGTCTGAGAAAGCCAGCTTCCAGTATCACTAGGCAGGCATTGTCATGGAACCCCCAGGGAAAGAGGAAAAGAGGTAGGCCGAGAAACTCCTGGCGTCGAGACCTCCAAGCAGACATCAAGAGACTGGGAACCACCTGGAGTAGAATTGAAGGAGAAGCACAGGACAGGAGTTGCTGGAGGTCTCTCGTCGACGGCCTATACCCGGGTAGGGGTGACAGGCGTAAGTAAGTAAGTAAGTGTGTGAAATAAATTTGACTAAAATAGTTCAAGGGTACTGCCAGAATAGCTTGGCGCCTCTAGGTGCCAAGCTATTCTGGAACCACCCTTGAACTAAAGCCATTGGTCTATATCCTTATCTGTAAGTACTATAATGTAGCTTGCATACGGCAGTGTACAAATTTTAAGCTTTTAGCCTCAGCATGATATGGGTTAAAGGTGGTGCCTGTTAAACTTGGCACCTGGACTGTGTTAGATGAAGGGTAGTGCCTGATAAACTTGGCACCTTTCAGGTGCCAAGTTTATCAGGCACTACCCTTCATCTAACACAGTCAATCTGTCTCCTTGGACTGTCAGTGAGATTGAAGGTGAGAGAGTCATACATTAACCTTTGCAGTCAACAGAGCCCACCTTTTACCCTGAATATCACAAGGTACAAGGAGTGCACACTTTGTGCGCAAATAACAACAGTGGCGTAAACCACTTTGGGGCACACGTTTCCCCCCTAGAGAAATACGTACGAGTGTACTGGTCTGTGGTTTTGAACCTTGAGGATGAGTGCTGAAAAGTCCAAAATCACAGACCAGCATGCATAATGTGATCCATATGCTCGGAAACAGAGTGTTAGTCTCACCTCATCAAAATGTCAGCCGCAGTGGATGTATGAAAATATGATGTATTTGACGAATACCAGGATCGATGATCTCATCAATATGGAGGGGATGCCATGAGTGGAAAGTGCGCGTGCTAACATCAACATCCCACAATCTCCCCACAGGATACACCCGGCCACCCACTCAGTCACACCCCTGCCTCCACACAGGAGAACGATTCCGTACCCTTCCTTAACTTAGTGGACATGAGTGAACTGCAGAGAAAAATGGAACACCACCCATATGCAAGACGTATAGCTCCTCATGAGCCCCCGCAATTGTGGGGGCTCATGAGGATCTATACCTCTTGCTGAACCCACTTTGAATCCACGTTTCTTTGCCGGCTGAGGATCTTTGGTGTTCAATTTACAATGGTTTCAAAAACACAATCTGCATCCACTGGCAGTGAAGGCGTTAACCCTTTGACTTCTGGTTGCACTGTTAGCCAAGGTGATTCCTGCAGGAATCGGCTAAGCAACAACATAAAAAAAATGCTGCTCACAGTCAGAGCATGAACACTTCAGACCTAATATTTTAATTCTGTTCTAGAAACAGATTTTCTATGATAGTCTGAGAGTAATGTGAAAACAGATTGGCGCCATATGATCCTAGAAGCTATTCAGGCAATACCCCTGAACTATCATGGATGAGACAAGCTATTATGGCACCACACTTGAATAATCATGAGTGATCCCTATCTAAAGACATAATATGTACACTGCAACATGATAAATTTGACCATGACAGTTCAAGGGTGGTGCCAGAACAGCTTGGCACCTCGAGGTGTCAAGCTCTTCTGGTGCCGCCCTTGAACTGTCATGGTCAATCTATCCCCTGAACTGTAATCTAGCCTCCACAGGACAACTTAACAATTCTGAGCTCAGGATTGAATGGGTTAATCACATAATATATACACTGCAAAGTTACAGTTCACTTTTGTGTGTTTCAGACTGCCTGACAGACAATACTGTCCATCAAAGTCCACAAGACAACTATACAACAAGAGACAGCAACCTCATCAGACATGTGATCACCTGAAGCAACATTCTAGTTGCCTGACATGGCAGAAAACGTAAGAGCAGAAATGTTTAACTCAACAGATGTGGAACTTCCGCCTTCAATCATACATCTACCACGTCCTGAAATTTCTCAAACGGCTAATGAACTAGATGATGAAGATTACTGCACAGTCACTGCAGAGACCAACCCCCGTTTGGTCAGTGGAGTGATCGTTGCTGTCCTCATGGTCATAGGGCTTTTGGGGAATTCCCTGGTGTTGTACGTGTACAATTTCAAAATGCCGCACACAGTGTTCTCCCTGTTCGTGACCGTGCTGGCCCTGCTGGATTTGACTACCGCTCTGGTTGGCATGCCCATAGATGTGGCCATCAAGGCATTTTTGCTACCAAACAATACCCCAGTGATGGTAATATGCAAAATCGCACACCTTGAGAACTATGGGGCAAGCTTGACAAGCGGCAGTGTGTTGTTGCTGATCGCTGTGACGCGTCACAGGAAGGTGTGCCAACCCTTGGAGCCATCCCTGACACGTCGTTCTGCACGCGTGATGTGTGGGGTTATTTTTGTAGTGTCCACGCTGCTGTGTTCTGTGACTCTTGTGATCAATGGACTAGAAACTGTTAGGATTGGCACAGGACATAAGGAAGTTGGTCTTAATTCATCCAACTCCCAGCTGGACTCTACAGATGATGGTCTTGGTAACCTGTGGCAAAAGCATCTGTTTGTAAATGGGAGTGACATACCAGTTCAAGTAACAATGCCCGTGTCAAACATAACAAGGACTGTTCAAGAAGTGGTAGAAGTGAACATATGCCGAACAAGTGAAGAGCACAAACAAACAGTTCTCTATTACATCCTGACCACTATCCTGACCCTTGCCTTCATCAGTATTTTCTTACTGCTGGTCATCCTCCACTGCCGCATCTCACACACCGTCAAGAAGTTCCAGCGACGCCAGTCCAGGATGCGCTTTGAAAGCATCTACTCTCACGACGGCAGCCACATCAATGACAACATCAACAGCAAAATGTTCCGCATCTTCGCCAGCATCACGGTGGTGTTTGTGGTCAGCTACCTACCCCACCTCATCTGTCTGATACTAGAGCGCAGTATTTTCAAAGATGGAAAGCCCATGTCACAGACCGCACGCATTCTGATGGACCTGGCCTATAACAGTCCATACATAAACGTGATCGCCAACCCATTTATTTATGGGTACATGAGTGATCTGTTTCGGGAGCACTGCATCGCCTTGTTCTATCGGTGCTGCTGCTGGTGCTGTTGGTACAGGAAATACTGACAGTGGTGCCACACAGGATCTAAACACTTTGTACAGCAATGTTCCTAAACTTGAGCGATCACAATGCTTGTGGCAGAACAAAACCGTCAAAAGCCCGTACCCTTTCTAACTTACGGGACATCATTTAACTGCTGAGAAAAATGGACCACCACCCATATGCAAGAGGTATAGATGCTCATGAGCCCCTGCAGTTGCAGGGGCTCTTGAGGATCTATACCTCTTGCTGAACCATCAACACCCCAAAAACTCCCATAAGATAAACACACCCCTGCCTCCACTAAGAAGAATGATTCCATACCCTTTCTAACTTGGTGGACATGATTTAACTGGAGAGAAAAATGGAACACCACCCATACCCAAGAGGTATAGATCCTCATGAGACCCCGCAATTGCGGGGGCTCATGAGGATCTATACCTCTTGCTGAAGCCACTTTGTATCCACGTTCCTTCGCTGGCTGGGGATCTTTGGTGTTCAATTTACAATGGTTTCAAAATCACAATCTGCGTCCACTGGCACTGCCTTTCACAGTCTGTTGCGCTGTTTGTCAAGTGATTCCCGCAGGAATCATCCAAGCAAAGAAATGCTGACAGATCTGTTGTGGAAAACTGGAACCGTAAAATGGTATGGTACAGTATATCGCCATAACATCAGACCATCTTATTCGCGACTGCGTTGTTGTAATGCTCAATGTACATACTTGAGAATAAAAACCACTTGGGCTGACGTGTAAAACCGTCATTTACCATATAATAGCAGTATTTCTAAGCCAAAACTGTCTGCTACAGAAGAACCTGTTTTGAGAAGCCACCAATTAACCCTTTTCATCCTGATACACTACTGCTTGAAATTAACTGACTGTGATAGTTCAAGCGTGGTGCCAGAATAGCTTGGCGCCAGAGGCGCCAAACTATTCTGGTACCACCCTTGAACTAAAATGGTTGGTCCAACAACTCCTAATCTGCAACGTAGCCTTCATACGACAATAAGCAATTTTTTAAAAAAATCTGCTTCAAGATGTAATGGGTTATGAAAGAAGAAAGTCATCTTAAAATAAAGGTGCTCTCCCTAGAGAAGTTGGGAAGTGCGAAAAGTGTCAAAGGTCATTGAAGACCATCATTTGGGGGGGAAGGGGGGGGGGTTGTTTACAGCCATCTAAATGATGGTGGCTAATGGCAGGTGATTTCTCATAAGCGTGGCTGTGAAAAAAAAGGTTCTGCAGTGCGTTGATTTTCTATTGTTACCGTCGCGTGCATGTCTGCTGCAATTTTATCCCCCGCTCCGCAAGACCCCTGCCTTAGCTTGCTTGCCCTGTACCTTGTACTTTACAATAGTATGTTTAACCCCTTCACTGATGGAATAGTGCGAACACCACCCAGACACAAAAGGCAAAGAACCTCGAGGTTCTTTGCCTCTTGCTGACCCTAGTCAGTCATACAAAATTGTCTGCCTCTTGCTGACCCTAGTCAGTCATACAAAATTGTCTGCCTCTTGCTGACCCTAGTCAGTCATACAAAATTGTCTGCCTCTTGCTGACCCTAGTCAGTCATACAAAATTGTCTGCCTCTTGCTGACCCTAGTCAGTCATACAAAATTGTCTGCCTCTTGCTGACCCTAGTCAGTCATACAAAATTGTCTGCCTCTTGCTGACCCTAGTCAGTCATACAAAATTGTCTGCCTCTTGCTGACCCTAGTCAGTCATACAAAATTGTCTGCCTCTTGCTGACGCTATAATGGGATTATTCCATGTTGAATTTGCCCTGCTTCTACAGACACAATTTTGCATCCACCGGCAGTGAAGGGGTTACATGTACTGCTGGCCCATGATTTTGGACCCGACAGCCTAGTCATACTGTCTAAAGTCACAGACTAGCACAAATCTGAACTTGCCGGTTTGCTTAGTGATTTCAACCCAAGATTTTACACGTTTCTCTTTTTCAGGTACTATTCAACATCGAATATTATTTGTAAGCCAAATGTGCAATAACAATTCAAAACAAAAAAACAATAAACGAACATACACATTGTAAGTTTTCAAACGTGTTTCAGCTTTGTTGGCAAGCAAAATAATAAAATCTGGTCACACACAGCAAGTGTTCCTCATTTTGAAAGATGCGTATGTATTGGGCAAAGTACACATGCACTTTTCAATAGCTCATCACAGTCCTAGCAGCTTTGTTCGAGATGTTTAAAGCCCCATGCAAAAATCTTGCTGCAATGCTGCCATTCTTTCGCAAACACACACAAAAAAAAGTATGTCCATTCTTGAGTAAAGGGCAATTTTCACTACATAACAATGAAAATGTCGCTTTTCTAAAAAAACAAAAATGACCGCACAATAACTTGTGCCTGATTAACCCTTTCGAGGTGTTAAAATGTTGCATTTCCCAGCGCCGCAGCTGTTTTGCCAGACCACTGTGGGGCAACACCTCTTATCTTTAAGAGCTTTAAGAGGCTATAACTCTTAATAAATAATCCAGACCAAAAAGGTGACTGCCAAGCGTGTAATATGCAAAGAAGTACCCAACGGAGAAAGAAACACGCTTAGAAAAGATGGGTACCCATCTTTTCTAAGCGTGTTTCTTTCTCCGTTGGGTACTTCTTTGCTATAACTCTTGAACCACTGAACCGAATTACTTCATTTAAAAAAAAAAAATGGAGATGAGAAAACAAATTTGTACACTGACACCTTTTTTCTTTCATGTGACTCACTCAAAGTTTTATATCTGGCCTGATGCAAGAAGAATCAGACAAAATCTGTGTTTTCAACACACAACAGTTTACACAGAATGCAGTCACCAACACAGTAACAAACACATGATAACATGTCAAGAAATATATTGAGAAAATGTTCAACTCACAAGTGAAGCATAGTTGGTTGTTCAGAGCTCTAGAGATAATCCATAACACACCAACTTACAAGCATAGTTCATGAAGAATACACAACACTCTTCTACACGAAATCTGCTCGCTAGAGTGCTCGTTCTGGCTCATAGGTAGGATCGTTATCAGAGCTATCTTGCAAATTTCCAAAAAGCTCTTTGTCAACTTTGTTGCCACATGGATGCTCCTCGTTCGAATCAACATCAGTTTGTGATCGTAGGAGATTCAAACAACGCAAAACTTCCTCCGTAGATAGTTTCTTGTGCCGCTCACTTCGCCCTTTCGAAGTTTCAGCCATCACGAAAAAGCTCCGCTCCCAAAAAGTCAGAAAAACTCGCAATTTCTTCGCTCAAAACTCTCAAAAGCACTCAAAGTTGGCGCTGGAATGTACGAGGGGATTCCCCTGTCCCATGATGCACTATTATTCATCAAAACTACCTCATACAGTAGAGTCACGATCAAGTGCAGTGAACTCGACTGTGTTACTCGCCAAAAGGCGAGATCGGCGGCGAGCCACATACTCGCCAAACGGCGAGATCGGCGGCGAAAGGGTTAACACAGCTATCAACGGGACCAGAAAGTGGCGTAGATTCTCATGAGCCCCCGAGCTCATGAGAATCTATGCCTCTTGCACTTGGGTGTCGATAGATCTGTTCCAGCAGAGAAGGGGTAAACATGTATAAAGGGGTTAACAGTTACAATGTACAGCCAAACCTGTCACGGCAACCGCTAAAACAAAGTGACCACCTGTCTAAGCAGTCCACCCTTTTTGAGTCTCAGGGTCTTTTTTCTGTTACTTAGATGATCCTGTGTAAGAAGGCCACCTTCCTTAAGTGATTTCTTGTTGACAGTCCTTTGGGTGTTTGCCTTACACAGGTTTATCTGTACACACAGCGTGGAAGACAAAACATTGGTACTCACCCTGTCCACAATCTTGCCAGACACACCCATCCCGTTCAGTATCGTCACCTGCCAGGGCAAATTCAGCACATTTGCATTATACAGCAGAACCTCTTTTGAGCAACCAAAGAAAATGCGGTTTTAACCCTTTTAGCCCCAAGGTCCCATTTCTAAAATTTTGGAGGTGTTGCCTAACGACTATGTACCAGTTGTAGGAGATGGATTGATCATGCTAATTCAAGGGCAGTGCCAGATGAGCTTGGCGCCTTCAAGGGCCAAGCTCATCTGGCACTACCCTTGAATTAGCATGACCAATCCATCTCCTGCTGCAGGGTCCTGGGGCTAAAAGGGTTAACAAATAGGCACAAGAGAAGTCTTGCATGGCAAAACGTGCCACCTGTCAATATTAACCTATATCACACTGGGGCTAAACGCTTCAAATTTGTACACTGCCATATGCAAGCTACATTATAGTACTTACAGATAAGGATACAGACCAATGGCTTTAGTTCAAGGGTGGTGCCAGAATAGCTTGGCGCCTAGAGGCGCCAAGCTATTCTGGCACTACCCTTGAACTATTTTAGTCAAACTTATTTCACACACTGGTGTATTCCGAATGATGAGGGTTAGAGACCATTAGTTAGGTGGCCAAAGCCACAGTCACAGCCACAGCCACCTAAATGATGGTCTTTAATCTCTCCTAAGGATGGTACCTCAAAACAGGTTCTACTATATTTCCATCAGTTCAATCCCTGCGCAAAACATCTTTGGGCCCACTGCATCCGTGATCGGCCCCAGGGCCTTTGCTTACTGGGAGGTTAGTGACTGGCGCATAATAAGAATACTCACACAACACTTTCTGAATACAGAATTTACAGTCACCTTCAAACAAGGTTGGGTATAACAAGCACATTTCGTGAGGTCCCATCCACACTCTTTCTGCGTCAATTAATTCCCTCCTAACAAAGTTTGGATAAACAATTTAACTACCAACAAACTGGGGTCCCTGTGTTATTACACTGCCCACAACCATTCCTTATATTTCTTTTGTTCTCTAACAAATACATTTCTGCGCAGTAACTTAGTGCCATTTGTGTAAGCTATTCTCCATCTTAAAGCTACATTCTCCATGCTGTAAAGGGTTAATAGTTTGCAATATCTCCTTCATAAATATTCCTAGTATGTCGTACAATAATGCTGGATTAATGCGCTAACTGAAATTAAAGACTTTTCTGCTCTTGTCTCCTTTGTATGCAGGAGAGTTCTTCATTATGCATAAGGGGCAGTAGAAAACTTCTGTCATGTGTGCCTACTAGCATGGATTGTGAAAATAAGGGCAGAAAAGTCTTAGTTGAGGCAAGACAACATTGATGACCCATTTTATCCCTTTGGATGTCAGCAGCGGTTTTAGTCACGATGATTCCTGAAGGAATCATCGTGACTAAAACCGCTACTGACACGCAAAGGGTTATCAACAAATTTTAGCGATCAAGGCCCGCCATGGAGCAGGCTGCTTTCAGAAAAGATAACGTACACATACATACACTGGAAATGACAGGCATGACCCAGCAGTGGATAGGCACACATACAGGTATCCTCCGTCAGATCTGTATTCATGGGTGATGCCAGAATGGCTTGGCACCTATATGCACCAAGTTGTTCTGGCACCAGCCTTGAACTATCTAGGTGCCAAGCTATTCTGCAACCTATCATGCGCGGCCGATTCATCTCTTGTCACGGTGTGTCAGTGGTGAATGTGTAACGAAAAATGAATTTTTTTTCTAAAATGTATTTTTTTGAAAAATACTTACCTATGGCATTACTATATGGAATACACTCAATTGCCTGTAGATTTCAGCCCAAAGTTGTGTCCCCTACACAACTGGGGAGGAGACACCGGGGATCCAAGTATAGGCGCCCAGGTGTCCTCCCCTACCAACCTATCCCGCCATGTGTGTGGAGAACTCACCTCAGTTTCACGCTTAGCCAAGGAGGCAAGCGGGGCAGGTGGGAGGGCCATCCGAGTAATGCCATCGGTAAGTATTTTTCAAAAAAATACATTTTAGAAAAAAAAATTCATTTGTTTTTTAAAAATACATTACCGATGGCATTACTATATGGAAGAATACCAAAGAGGAGGAGGGTGCCGACACCCAAACCCTAACGTATAGCCCTCCGCTAGCCCGCAAGGAGCACTCCCGACGATTTCAGCTAAGACGTGTCTATGGCGCTGTGGCGCGTGGAGGGAGTGCTGGGCCGCGGAGAGGCCACCCATCAAGACCAGGGAGTCACGCTGGCCAGATAGGTCGCGTAGGTAGAAGAGGGAGCAAGTGGAACAGCACACCTGCCTACCGCCCGTCCCAAAGTCATAACCGAGCAGAAAACGGTCGAAGCCGCTCAGGGGCTACTGCTCGTACGTCACGCGCCCGGAACTGTAACCTTCTATCCCGAAAAGGGAGAGATTGGGTAGGCCAACGAGTCACCCACCGAAGCCACGGCGAACTGTCTGGGTCGAGCTACTCGGCCTGCCTGACGAAGGGTAGGAAGAGGCGAGCAGGCAAGACGGTGTGGCCGATGGCAGTGCAGGAACTGCAGTGCCTGGACTAGGTCCTGACGACGCGCCCCGTGGGTCGGTCGTCCCCTGAACGGGGGTAAGGTCAGCTACTGGGGTGCCGCCGAGAGAGGCCGGCTCAAGACCTGAAGGCCAGGTCGATGAGAAGTTGCGACGAGTGAAGGCTCGGACTGCCAACCTGCGGGGCGGACCGAGAGAGCATGCGGCTCGCACCCGCGGGAGCCGTGGCGAACGCCAGGATGAACATGTTTCCGGGCAAGGACGGAGAACCGTGCCAAGGCAGGGGTTCGAAGCAGTCTGTAAATAGCCACGTCCAGGTCCAGACGAGGTCCCACCAAGGTAAGAGAGAACAGGAGAGAGGACATCTGAATTCAAGGTCCCAAGGACCCAAAACTCGCCAGGGCCGGATCCTAAAGGCCCCGGCTGAGGGAAGCGAGTACGATTACGGAGCGGTAACTCTTGATGGAAAAAGGAGGTTAACCTTGGTCGTCGAAGAGCCCTAAGGGGAACTCCGCCCGTAGGGATAGTGAGATCGTGGGGCGGAAACGCCGAGAGGCGCGCCCCGACTGGTAGAATCTCCCCTAGCCGTCGCACACAACACTGGTAACAGTCCGCGGGCTGCTGCCATAGCCGTCCCGCCCCCTCCGAGAATCCAAAGCAGGGGGGGGGGGGGGGGGCCCAGGAAGAGAACCGTGGTTCTCTCAGTGCCTAGCCCGAGGCCAAAGGCCCCATAACCCAACCAGCCCAGGGTAGCGGGCAGGACTCTAGGCTGTAACCGTACGCCTGGGAGGGCCGGTAGAAAGTGACGTAGCCCTAGCCGCGCCTAAGTCCACAGAAGAAGGCGGGTCGAGCTCGCTCAAAGTCGGGTTCGCCTGACTCCCCGAAAAGGAGAGAGGCAGCCGACAGGTATCGAAGTGTCGTCCTTACGAGGGTAACTGTCTCCAGCCTGGTCAAGGAAGTCCCCACAAGCATACTGCCGCGGACTTGTTTGGAGGTGGCAGCACAGATCCGCCCTGAAAGAAGACGGGACTCATAGTACCGAAGACAAGCTGCGCATCGACTACAGCGTCCGGTCAGCACGCTCCACTGAGCGCGGTCCCGGAAATCCTGACTGAAGTGCTGCGATCTAGCCCTAGGAGCGTGGTCAGAGCCGTCCTCTCGGGTCTGTACCTGCAACCGGCGAAGAAGCTCGCTCTCGTAGCTAACTCTCGCCGACCCACCGTCCCAGGGCAGGAACCACTCGGGAAGGTCCTAAATGGAGCGCTGACCTCCTGCGTAGGGCAAAGAGGGCAAGGCCCCACCTTCTTGGAAGCAGCAACGTTGGGCCCACCAGTTCATGCTGAAACCTGTTCCCGCGTCCAAATCGAGCCAAAGCAGTCGGCGAAACCGGGTAGAGTCCACTAGTCGTGTGGGAGCTGCCCACTGTATCCTGTAAGAATCCGAGTCGCCGAAGTCGGCAGAACCGGACAGCGTCCAAAGGAGGACTGTGGTAGCAGCCGGAGCAGGAGAACGGGCCCGTGACCGAAGTCGCGGCGTTGACTGTTCTGTCGCCTGCAAGAACCACTAACTGTCAGCGTAACTGTAGATTATCCTGTGTCGCCAAGTCGCAGGAAGCCAGCCAGCGCGCTAGCCGGGTCTGAGTTTCGCTGCCAGAGTAAGAACGGACGCGCGACCGAAGTCGCAGCGCCGACTGTGCCAACGCCTGGTAGATCCCCAAACCAGGACTGAGGGGATTACCAGCGTGTTAGACTTGTACTTGAAAGAAGAGTCTGTATCTGAAGCTTGGCTCAAGAAGCAGCAGCAGCCGGAAGGGTGCACTAGACGGGTCTGTTAGCTGCCGGTGCAGGACGGGCTCGCGGCCTAAGCTGCGGTGTAGACTGTAGTCTCACCAGTAAAAAACCACTAGACGGGTCTGAGGGTCTACCAGAGTTGGACCTAGATCCGAGCTGGACTTGTCAGCTGCAACATAGCAAACCAAGGGACCAAGCGCAAGCGCCCCCGCAGGTACACCAGAACAGTGGAACCGCACGAGACGAACCCGGCGTAAGCTGACACAAGATGCCAAACCCCGTCCCAAGAGCGCCGGACAGAAGCCGAGACCGAGAAAACCTTGCCAGAATGCAAGGAGAAGGCAAGAAGAAACGTAACAAAAAGTGTAGCCAGGCGCCGTCCCACCAAGATGGCGACGAAACTGATACCCGTCCGGCCAAGGGCTGCGAAAGGCGCAGGAAGCAGAGACGCCCGTCACAAATGGTCGGTGAAGATGGAACAGCACCGCGAGGCAAAGGTAAAAACCAGGGCCTACGCAAGTCCACAACTAGCCCAGGCGATGCCAGAGGGCACAAGCCGACGAAGGCGTGTCGTAACAGGGCAAAGAACGCACCGGTGAAGTCCCGGAAGCTGGCTGGCTGACGGAGGGACTAGCGACGCTAGGCCTGCCTCTGCGCGTAGATCCCCGCGGAAGCCTGTCTCTCCATAAATGAAGGAGGACCGAAGAAGAGGGGGAGGAACTACGCCAAAACCCAAGCGAGAAGTCGGCGAGCTGAGCGAAGAGCCGACGTCGTCCGAAGAGGAGACCGATGTGACCGCTAACAGCCGGGGGAAAGAACCAGTCGTCGAGTCTCGAAAGAAGAAGATGACAGCCGAATCCGTAGGAAGACGGCTGAGAATATCCGGTTCGAAGAAGCGAGGCAGTCCATCCCTCGAGGCGCAAGGAGGGGCAAGCGGCTCCCAGAGCGCCGAAATGCCGCGCGAGAGGAAGACGCAACCCGCCTGCGAAGCCCGCAGGCGGCTCGTCATACGGCGGAGGGACGGCGAAAGACGGACGGACAGCAGAAACTGAGATCCGAACGCGGGTGCCGAAGACCGCTCCCCTAGCGGAACCGGTCTAGGGACAAGAGTCCGGGTCCCGCTGGGCCCGCTTGGGGGGGAGGGGGAGGACCCACCGTAGTCGCCCAAGACCGCTCAGCAAGGCAAGGCGGGTAAGGAAGGCGAAGCGGGGAGGGTACAGTCTAAAGTCACGCCAAACCTGCTCAGCGAAGGCGAAGCGGGGAGGGGACAGACAAAGTCACGCCAAGCCCGCTCAGCGAAAGCGAAGCGGGGAGGGGACAGTCAAAATCACTCCAAGCCCGCTCAGCGAAGAGCGAAGCGGGGGAGGGGACAGTCTGTAGACACACCAAGCCCGCTCAGCAAAAGCGAAGCGGGGAGGAGACAGTCTATAATCACGCCAAGCCTGCTCAGCAAAAGCGAAGCAGGGAGGGGACAGTCTTAAAGTCACACCAAGCCCGCTCAGCAAAAAGCGAAGCAGGGAGGGGACAGTCTATAATCACGCCAAGCCTGCTCAGCAAAAGCGAAGCAGGGAGGGGACAGTCAGTAGTCACGCCAAGCCCGCTCAGCAAAAAGCGAAGCGGGGAGGGGACAGTCTAAAAACACGTCCAGCCTGCTCAGCAAAAGGAAGCAGGGAGGGGACAGTCTAAAAGTCACTCCAAGCCCGCTCAGCGAAGAGCGAAGCGGGGAGGGGACAGTCTGAAGTCACGCCAAGCCCGCTCAGCAGAAAGCGAAGCAGGGAGGGGACAGAAGGGGCGAACGAAACCGCACCTGTGAATAAAAGTCTAAGTCACACCGGGCCCGCCTGGAAACTTCGGGGCAGGGGGGGGCGGGACAGAAAGGTGTCACGCCAAGCCCGCTCAGGAAAAGCGAAGCGGGGAGGGGACAACTGGTGCGCACGAATCCGCACCTGTGAGTAAAAGTCTGAGTCACACTGGGCCCGCATGGAAAGTTCGGGGCGGGGGGGTGGACCGAAAGGTGTCACGCCAAGCCCGCTCAGGAAAAGCGAAGCGGGGAGGAGACAAAAGGTGCGCACGAATCCGCACCTGTGAGTAAAAGTCTGAGTCACACCGGGCCCGCCTGGAAAGCTCGGGGCGGGGGGGTGGACAGAAAGGTGTCACGCCAAGCCCGCTCAGGAAAAGCGAAGCGGTGAGGGGACAAATGGTGCGCACGAATCCGCACCTGAGTAAATATATATGTCCACCCATGTGGGAAGCACGACCCTGATACTCGACTGCCCTGCTCAGAAGACTCGGAGAGGGGAGGGAGATTCTGCGCGGCTAAGGTAAAAGAAGGGGACTTACCTGCGGGCTGGCAGGCCCGGAAGCCGTAGTGAAGCGGGGCCCGAGAAGCCGACGTAGCGACGCCCTCCTGCGGAGTAGTCCGGGGAGAACGTTGAGACTAGGAAGAAGGACACGTCTGGAGGATCCCCACCTGAGACCGCCGGTCCTCACTCCCGTCAGCACACACATCACAGATCCTGTCGGAAGAGCAGTAGAGCACGGCCGGCAGGCGACGAGGGCGAACGAGGGCCCCAGAAATCCTCGCAACGGGGGGCAAACTTCAACAGAAGCCGCCATAGCGTTCGTTGTACACTGTTCACAGGAAGGAACACACTCAAGCGCCGAACTCACACCGCAAGGCAAAAGCCACGTGAGAAAGTCACAAGCTGAAACCCCAAGGCTGCAGCCAAGGACGAAGTTCACTGAAAGTCAAACCGGTCGGAACCAGTCGGCGCCAAGTCCACACACAGTAAAAACATCAAAGTGTAGAACACACTAACGAAGTACACTGAGTCCAAGGAGAAGTCAAAAACAAGGCAAAAAGCCAAGTAGTAGAAACCACAGAAGAAACGGTAAAAAAAACAACCGTAGCAAGGCAAAAGCCCGACTGTCCCCGGTCGAGCTAAGAGTGAAACTGAGGTGAGTTCTCCACACGCATGGCGGGATAGGTTGGTAGGGGAGGACACCCGGGCGCCTATACTTGGATCCCCGGTGTCTCCTCCCCAGTTGTGTAGGGGACACAACTTTGGGCTGAAATCTACAGGCAATTGAGTGTATTCCATATAGTAATGCCATCGGTAATGTATTTTTAAAAAACAAACTTACATTGACAATGACAGGCATGGCTCCATAGTAGACAGGCTGTGTGTAGTACGGCCACATGTATGGATCTTCAGTCAGATCGATGTAACTAGGCACCAGGCTGTAACACAAACAATCACATGCATAGGTAAATGCATGTTGGTTTCAAATTTTCTACTCTACAACCTTCAGCCGTAATGTCCAAAGTCATGGAACTCCACACAAATACAGAGAAGAGTTTTTTTTTTAAATACATTTTTATAAACTACAATCATCATAAGTGAACCAAACATAAACTGAGTTGTAACCCACGTACAGCTAAAAGAACTGAACATCAACTGCAAGCAACATAGATCCTCATAGGCCCATGCAACTGAGCGGGTTCATGAGGATCTATGCCTCTTTCTGGAACTACTTTGTATCTATGTTCCTTTTACAACTAGGGATCTTTGAAATTGCATTTACAATGATTTCAAAAACACAAACTGTGTCCACTAGCAGTCAAGGTTACCATTATAACCTGCGATTTCCTGTATTCATTAGCAGTTGGGTTGTCATCCTAATCCTACAGACACCATTACTTGTCTAAACATAACAGGTAAGAAAAACAATGTGTTTCTGCCAGCCAAGAGGAAAGCGTGTTTCAAGACATGGACAAGAAGACACAAGATCCTAAAATTCTGAAAAATCCAGAACCTAAAATGCGTACGACTCAAATTCTCACCCAGCCCCCATCTGCACGAGGCATATTCTCCTTAGCCCCTGCTACTGTCTGCTGCTGTATGAACAAATTCTCATCAACTTGAATCTGTCTTGTTTAGACAGTCCAATGAATCCCAGGACCTTCAAAAAGCATAATTTACACCAGTTGTCTGAAAAATCTCTTCGCTGACAAGCTGCTGGGCAGATCTGTGAAGGAGTTGATGGCACAGTGGTCAAGTGCCTGCCACCAACGCAAGGAGTGAGTTTCGATCCTGCAAGTTTACAGGGTTTCCACCCATAAGTTTCAATGTCAAATTGGCTGGACCGTCCCAGGTAACCCAGCCCTTCCTTTTCAAGCCCCTTTATAAATTTCAAATACAAGGAATCAAATATCCAGGACTTCAATAGCTGAGCTGGCCCTATGAACCACGGGTCAGTTATATGAACAAGCATAGTCCTGCACTAGCCACTAAAGGTGCTCCACAATAGCGGAGCACCTTCCTTAGTGGCTGGTGCAGGACTAAGCTCATTCATGCAACTGACCCCAGGTGAATGTCCTGGGTGCTGCATTTGTCTTTGGAGTGAATGCACATGTTTCATATGAGCATGCATGTTGGTTTCAGTTCACAGTTCACAATTCAGAAAGTGGCTATGTAATACTGTATAATGACTGGTATTATTATTATTGTTTTTGCAACTGCAAGTGTATTACATACCTGGCCTGTGGTTTGTAGGCTCGCAGCGTGTGGTAGGCAGCCAGTAGGTCCAGTTTTCCGTATCCCTGCTCAAACATGTTGACGTCAGGCAGACGACGAGCGGAGGCCATCAGCGCCTGTTTGACGCTGGCTGGATTGATGATGTGAGCCCGCTCCAACACAGCACTGCAACAAATCAGTTTCATATTTCATCCTGAACAACACCGTTAACCCTTTTAGCCCCAAGGTCCCATTTTTCAAATTTGGGAGGTGTTGTCCAACGACTATGTACCAGTTCAAGTTGTAGGAGATGGATTGATCATGATAATTCAAGGGTAGTGCCAGATGAGCATGGCACCTTCAGGCGCCAAGGTCATCTGGCACTACACTTGAATTATCATGATCAATCCATATCCTGCTGCAGGGTCCCGGGGATAAAAGGGTTAATTGGAGGCACAGCTGGAGTTAATCGCTGTCAGTACCATCAGAAAGAACCAGATTCTCACCCCTTCAATGCTAGTTAGCATGAATAGAGGTTAACCCATTTAACCCCAACATGCTACAGCAGGAGATGGAATGACCATAATAATTCAAGGGTAGTGCAAAGCTAATCTGGCACTACCCTTGAATTAGCATGGTCATTCATCTCCATGGTCGGTGGGTGACACCTCCAAAATTGGGGAAATGTGACCTTGGGGTTAAATGGGTTAATTGCAAAAGCAAAGTAGGTCAAACATTGCACAGACTTCAAACATTCTATGGATTCATCTATCTGAGTATTTCACTCCATCTGCAAGAGGCTCACATGATGATGAACCCCTACAGTCCAAGTGGCTCATGAGAATTTTGTATACGCCATTTGGTCATAAGGTGTCGACTCACTGAGTGCTACGAAAATGCGTGTCGCAGTGTTCCACCAAAACGGTTCTCCTAGCCGTTACTACAAAGGGGTGTAACCTAGTGTCTTCCCTTGCTAAAAAGGGACTCAACTTACTGTCTTTGACCTCATTCTGATTTAGGAATAACTCCTTTAATATCTCTGAAACCATTACAGGCTCAAACAATGACATGTATCAGTAGGGGTTTGCTACATGGATGCTTGAGGCCTGAGGGAGTTCAAATTATCCACTGGAAGGCCTTCAGGGTACAATGACCTCCCTCAGGCCTACAACAGTACAATGGTCCGTGTAGCAAACCACTGCTGCCAGTATTTGTTTTCATTCACCCACTAATTTATAAAGAATAATATTAAAAAAAAACTGTTTCAAACTGTTTAGCCCCGGATCCCTATAGCAGGAGATTGACCATGATAATTCAAGGGTAGTGCCAGATTAGCTTGGCGCCTGATGGCGCCAAGCTAATCTGGCACTACCCTTGAATTATCTTGGTCAAACCATCTCCTGCAACTGGTACATAGTCATTGGGCAACACCTCCAAAATCTGAGATGGGACCTTGGGGCTAAAAGGGGTTAATTGTCCTTTACAAGCACATTTCTTTCCTTGTTGGGATTTTTCGCTGCATGAGAATAAGATATACATCTGCCATGATGTGGCAAAAGCCAACATGTCCATTTTTTAAGAACAATTTTCATCATTAAACAAACATGGACGCGCTGGCTTTTGATACTACCACCAATGTCAACACAAGCACTGCAAGAGGCATAGATGTTTTTGGCTTTGTATGTGTGCATAAGTGTGTGTGTGCGTTGATCTGTGGTTTCCGACGGTACAACTCCAAGCTGTAAGGCAAAGAGTCACTGAGGAGGATGTACACAATTAACCCATTACGTCCTGAGGCTGATTTTGTAAAATATGCTTACTGTCCTATGAAGGCTACAATACAGATGAGGAGATATATCAACTGTTATAGTTCAAGGGTGGTGCCAGAATAGCTTGGCGCCTCAGGCACCAAGTTGTTCTGGCACCACCCTTGAACTATCATAGTCAGATTTTTTTCAAGCAATGGGTGTATCAGGATGAAAAGGGTTAACACATCAGTTACCTGAGCAAAAGAGTGACAGCGCCGGCCACGACAGGGGAGGCAACACTGGTCCCTGACAGGGAACGACATCCGCTCCTGTAACACAGAAAGACAGATGCAGTTGCAGGTTACTCACTGCCAAGTTCAGATGAATGCCACCCAACTGCAAGAGACACAGATCTTCATGACTCCTTGCAACTAACTGTGGGGGTGCATGATGATCTGTGCCTCTTGCCGACACACTTTTGAATCTACGCTCCTTGGACGGCTGGGGCTCCTGGGCACTGAATTAACAAAGACTGCAATCTGCAAACACCATCTGCATCAATTGGCAATGCATCCTTCACACACCACAACTGGAGACGAATTAACCATAATCATTCACGAGCTTGCAAGGGTGGTGCCAGAATATTACAAAATCATCGATGAACAATCACGGGCAGTGTATCATCTGAACAAATAATGATAATAATGCCATTTGATACTAAAATGGTATAACCCCACATACTTAAAATCTGTTCCAAGCAATGCTGAAGTTAGGGACAACTGGAAACCAATGTAGTCCACCATCTTTTTCTGTGTGGCAAGAAGTAACTTGAGTTACTTCATGCCTCACTGAAGAAGGAAAGTACGCGTAGTCAATTACTGTCTGCATATAAAGATTTTGGGTGTCAGCAGCATTTTTGTGTCATGTTGATTCCTGCAGTATCAATGTGACAAAAACTGCTACCGATACCCAAAGGGTTAATACAAAGTGTGTTGTATTTGTCCTTGCTAATGTCACTCTTTCTATGAAGGGAATTTTTTATTTTACGCCCTCAGCAGTCGCCTTTTTCTACCCTGCATTAACCCTTTGGGTGTCGGCAACAGTTTTGGTCGCAATGATTCCTGTTGGAATCATGACTAAAACAGCTACTGACAACCAAAGGGTTAGAAAAGACAACAAGAACAAAAAGAGGTAGAAAGAATCAACTTACTTCAAAGCTGATCCACGGACAGTAGATCCATAGGTGACAATGTCAGGCTTCAGACGGCCGTAGCCAGCGGGCAGTTCCTGTCAGCAAGATGACATACACGGTCACTAGTGTTTTACATTTAACCCTTGTAGCCCCAAGGTCCCATTTCTCAAATTTTGGGGGGTGTTGCCTAAAGACTTTGTACCAGTTGCAAGAGATGGCTTGACCATGATACTTCAAGGGTAGAGCCCAGCCCTGAAAGTCTAAAATTTTGCCCACCAGCCTTTGGCTAGTGACTTCCAAGTTTTACTAGCCAAACTGAAAATGTTACTAGCCAAAACTGAAAATTTTACTACAGAAAATAGCCCAACTCAACAATATAATGTACCACAAGTGTTTGACGCCCAATGTTAGAGAGTGTTTTCTGCCCAGAGGCATTGAGAACAAATATTTGAACAGACATAGGACATAGATTAACCAAGTTAATGTTTATGTCCTGACTTCAGGCTTTTGATATTATCAAGTGGAGAAATAACTGACAAAGTCCCCATGTGAACTGTGGTGGGATTTTTATTTATTTATTTTTTTGTAAGTTATTTATTTTTTTGTAAGTAGAGCTGGGCTTCTATTTTCACAACAGGTTAAAGGGTCTGTAGACCCCCAGTTATAAATTTTAGAGGGTACACAGACCCCCATTCTAGCATTATAGAGGGTCTGCAGATTTATTTAAGAAAAACTGCATCATCTGTATGTTCCTTAAAATAAATTAACTCATTTCGCTCTCTCCTCTTTAAATGTGTTGTGACAGTGTGTGTGTGTCCTTTCCATGATACAGATTCTTTAACTGGTGAGCTATCGCGCAAAAGCCTGTCTCCCTCGCTCTCTCACACACAAAAAAACATATATCTATTTATTTATTTGTATGATCGTTTGATAATGTATTGTAAAAGAGAATATAGCATTTTCTGCTGAACGTGGCAGATTGACAACCAAAGTGTGACTTGTCTAAACTCTGTGTGTGTGTGTGTGTGTGTGTGTGTTGTGTGTGAACTGATGTACTTAAAAGTTTGTTTCAACCCATTTAACCACTCAGAAAGATGTGTTTCTCCAATTTTTGCCTAATAACTGTGTACCAGAAGATGGATCGACCACAATTAAAAAAAACTGACAAATTTATTTCTGTTCAAATTTCTGGACTTGCTTTTTGAGTTTGCCTCAGTGCTCATTGCGCATGCCATTCGAGTGCCGTCGTGCTTTAACCATGAACTCTGAAAACTGCGTCCTAGCGGCGGTGCCACACACGGCCCAAGGGTAGCATTTCTGGTACTGTCGCTTGTTAATGGAGATGGCGGTGTCGAGGTGAAACTTTCTTCTTAGCGATTATCAAGATCAACGGTGCCGGATTGAAGAATCCAAAGCATTCCAGCTTCTTTTGCTTTTTCTCCGCCATGTACAACTTCGTTCAAGATCGAAAGTGAAACGCACGATGCTGTATCCCATAATAGTATGTATGGTGACGTCACAGCAAGTAACGCGTTCAACATGTAGCGCGCACTTTGTAATAACATGCTGACACCACACATAAACTAACATTTTGCCCGCCCTGTTACACTCGCACGGACCCCGGCGTCGGGTCGATTCTGAACGCAGCCACGACTGAGCGAGCGGCTAAACGAACCAATTCATCAGTAAAAATAGAATGACTGTCACCGACCACTGTTATGGTACGCACAGTTCGAGTGACGTGTTTGGCTACTGCCACAAAGTGATGTTAGCGGCAGCTCACGGTGCGTTCAGGTCACGCGCCGGCGTACCTGATGTTCGGCTGGCGGTTCGCCGTTGGATTGGAAAACGCACGAGCGCACTCACATTTGGCGAGTGGGTATTTTTTTTTTTCTCACCCAAAAACAATTTCACTCGACATGGCAGCAAGAATCTCACAGCAAAATCTCATAAACCAGTGACTGACTGTAGGTACAGAGCAGTGAGCCAGGAAGCGAGCAAAATATTTCATAACAAATGTTTATAGGTGACAGTGAGAAAATTGAAATGACTCAACAATGCAAGGGCTGCCTATGCCCCACTACAGGACAGGTACAATCAGTATTTCACGATACTTGAGTGTATACATGTCAGAATATGCATGAAATTGTGTCTGCAGGGGCCCACGAGAATTTATTCCTCTTGCAGACAGAGCAGGCTGGCTAAAGGACGTTTCTGTCTGAACCCAAAAGCCGAGATTCAGGGAATTCTGCGAGTCTACAAAAGCTGAACCAGGGTTGAAGACTGTCACCCATGGATGTTACAATCTCAACGACTGGTGACAGCTTTGACACGCAAAATAATATGGACTATGACTGCCGAGAAAAAATGAACATGATCCAGCTGCAAGAGACATAGATCCCCATGTGCCCCTGTGAATGCGGGGGCTCACAAGGATCTATGCCTCTTGCTGAGACCAGTTTGTAACAACGCTTCTTAGACGGTTTTAGCTTTTGGTCACCGAGTGAACACAGATTTCAGAAACAATAATGTACGTGCAGTGGCATGGAAAGGGTTAAAGGGGCAAGAAAGAGGCACAGATCCTTATAAGCCCCTGACACCTGCAGGGGCTCGTGATTATCTGTGCCAGTTAAATAAGGATGACTGATGAAGACCTTAGCATGAAGAAACATGAATGCTGAAGCGAGCCAGCGAGATGTATAGATTCTCATGAGCACCTGCAGCTGTGGGGGCTCATGAGGATCTATACCTCTTAATGACCTCTTTTGGAGTTTATGAAGATCTATGTCTTTGGTTAATGGTAACATTCACCAAAAGATCCAAAATGAAAAAAAAAACATAAAACAAAAATGCAGACTGAGTTACCCAGGTGGTCATTCCTCGAGAAGAGAAGCGAGCAATCTGGTTTTCGAAGTTAATACCGCCAACGCCAATCACATCCATCTGGTCGGCTGGGTTATTCAGCGTTCTGTTCAACAGAGAGGAATATTATCACTGCCACTGTGGTTGGAACAGTGGGATATGTGATACGCCCCCCCACCCCCCATCCCTTTGGGGGGGGGGGGGGGGGGCGCTTCCATATGCATTGCTTCCAGTCACTTTCTTAGCGCACCCCCTCTTTCCTATCTTTTTTTTTTGTGCTTTGACCAAAGTAGATCTGTGATCACTGGTTGATCATGTACACTTCTCTCCCCTGACAGTGCTTTTACCTACTTTACTTTGTAATCTTCCTAACATATTAGCACTGGCAGTCTCCCCTTTTCTTTTCATTTATTACTACAATATCGACTGCAACCCCTTACCCCCTTTTAGTAGGTTCTCTCTTAGGGTGCATGGAAATTTAGCTATAGGTGGAGGCATGCCCCTGCAGACACCACAGTAAAATGAATTTTTTTTCTAAAATGTATTTTTTTAAAAAAATACTTACCGATGGCATTACTATCTGGAATACACTCTATTGCCTATAGATTTCAGCAAAAGTTGTGTGTAGCACACAACTGGGGAGGAGACACCGGGGATCCAAGCACTAGGACCCCGGGTGGCCTCCCCTTACTACCCTATCCCGGCGAGCACAGGGCGACCTCGTCAGTTTCACACTTAGCCACAAGAGGCAAGCGGGGCAGGTGGGAGGGCCATCCGAGTAATGCCATCGGTAAGTATTTTTCAAAAAAATACATTTTAGAAAAAAAATTCATTTGTTTTTTCAAAATACATTACCGATGGCATTACTATCTGAAAGAATGGCGAACAGGCGGAGGGTGCCGTACCTAACCATCACCCAACCACTCCGCCGGCCCCATCGAGAGAGAACTCCCGACGATTTCAGCTATGACGTACCTAAGACGCCAGCGGCGCTCGGAGGGAGTGCTGGGCCGCGGAGATGTCGCCCACTCGTGCCAGGGAGTTACGTTGGCCGGATAGGTCTCTAAGGTAGAAGCGTGCGAAAGTGGAGTCTGAGCGCCAGCCACCCGCTGTCACAATATCTTTGACCGAGCAGTTGCGGTCCAGGGCGAGACTGGTGGCTACTGCTCTCACTTCATGCGCCCGTATTTGTAAAAGCTCAGCGCCGCGTGGGGAGAGGTCCTGGTAGGCTGACCTAATCACCCACCGCAGCCAGGATGACACGGTCTGGGCCAAGATGTCGTGTCTGCCCGCGGACAAAGGTAGGAAGAGGCGCGAGCGCCCCCGGCGCTGCGGCTTAGAGCGGCGCAGGTAAATCTTTAGCGCCCGCACTGGGTCCTGTTGCCGCGATCCAGGGGAGAGGTCCGCTCCACGGAGGGGCCGTATAGTTAGCATCTGAGGAGCCGCCGCGGGGTGGCGGTTCTTGGCCAGGAAGGACGGATCGGGGAGCAGCTGCACAGAGCCGTCGGAACGAAACTGCAAACAGGCTGGGAGCATCGAGAGCGCGTGAAGCTCGCTGACTCGGGACGCTGTAGCGAGAGCCAGAAGGAAACAGGTTTTCCGGATCAAGTCTGAGAACCGAGCCAAGGGGAGGGGTTCAAACCGGTCCGTATTCAACCACGTCAGTACCCAGGCAAGATCCCACCGGGGTACTAGGGAACGTGAAACCGGACATCGGAGTTCAAAGTGAGCCAGTAAATCCGACAGATCCTTGCAGGCGCCTGGGTCCGGAAGACACAGGTGACGGTAGGTGTCCGCGATCATAGCGCGGTAGCCCTTGATGGTGACCGGGGCTAAGCCCTGGTCGTCGAAGAGCCACAGGAAGAACTCCGCCAGTTGGTGGGAGGCTAGGTTAGTGGGAGGGAGCCCATGGGAGGTGCACCAGTTCTGAAAGACCCTCCACTTGCCTTCGTACACCTTCCTCGTAGAGAGTCTGCGGGCTGCTGCAATTGCCGCCACTGCAGCATCCGAGAAACCTCTAGCGGCGAGGGCTTGCCGGACAACCTCCAAGCGTGTAGGCGGAGGCGTTCCGGGCACGGATGGAAAAGCTGCTGACGGGGCTGCTTGAGCATCGTGGGAGGGGTAGGAAGCTCCAGGGGAGGGTCCGTCGCAAGCGCGAGGAGGTCCGTGGTCCAGCTCTTGGTCCAGTTGAAGGGGGCCACCAGCAGGAGGACCGCCGAGCATCCCAGAAGCTTCTGCAGTACCTTCGGAACGAGGACTGACGGGGGGTAGGCGTAAGCAATCAGGCCGTCCCAAGGGATGGCGAGCGCGTCCACTGCCCAAGCGAGTGGATCCAGGACTGGAGAGACGTAGACCGGGAGCTGGTTGTTCCATCTGGTGGCAAACAGATCCACTAGCGGCGTTTCCCAGTGAGAGCAGATCAGGCGAAAAATATCCGGGCGTAGGGACCACTCCGTGTGGAGCAACTGTCCGCGACCAGACAGGGCGTCCGCAATCACGTTGAGGTGGCCAGGGATGTGGCGGGCTCGTAGGGTAATGCCTCGATCCCTGCACCAGAGGAGAAGGTGGTACAGTAGAATGCAAAGGGAGGGCGAGTGAGTGCCCCCCTGATTCTGTATGTAAGCCACCACCGTCGAGTTGTCGGAGAGCACGAGGACTTCCTGATTGGCCAAGGTCTCCTGCCAAACGTCGAGTACCAACCCAACTGCCTTCAGCTCCAGCCAGTTGATGTGATTCCCTAACAGCTCCCGAGGCCAAACGCCCGAGGCCGAGAGAAAATCCGGTAACAGGTGCGCGCCCCAGCCGGCCTGGCTCGCATCTGTACAGAGAGACCACCGAGGCAGCGGGGAGTGTAGGGGCACCCCCGAAGCCAGCCAAGCGAGGTCCGCCCACCTCTCGAGGTGAGGACGAGCCAGAGGCGTGACTGGTACTAGATCCGACAGAGCGCCCGAGGAGGGTCGCCAGTGAAGAAGGAGATGTAGCTGGAGAGGCCGAGCATAAAGTCTGCCCAAGGGAAGCAGGTCCGCAGCCGCACTGAGGAGGCCCAGGAGTTGAAGCCAGACCCTGGCGGTGAAGGAGGATCCCATCCCCATCGAAGTCGCTAAGTCGACGATCTTCTGTCGCCTGGCCAGAGGCAGGCGGACAAGGTTGAGGTCGGTCAGGAATTCCATCCCCAGATGTAGAAACCGTCGAGAGGGAGAAAGATCGGATTTCCCCAAATTGAGTAGGAAACCGAGACGACGCAGAAGGGAAAGCAGGGCATCCCTGTCCGTCTGGAGGGCTGCGGAAACCAAGTTGTCCAAGTAATTGGAGGCCGGGCTCAAGGAGCGCTGACGGAAGTAGGCTATCACGGCGTCGAGCAGTCTTGTAAATACCCACGGACTGATGTTGAGGCCGAAAGGAAGGGCGCAGAACTGGTAGACGATCCCCCCAAAGGCAAACCGAAGGTACCGGCGAGACGACGGATGAATCGGGACATGCAGATAGGCGTCTGACAGATCGAGGCTGATCGCAAAGTCCATCGGCCGGACAGCCGCACGGAGTGTCCTGGCCGTCTCCATCCTGAAGCGAGGGGCCAAAATGAACTTGTTTAGCGTCGATAACTGGACGCCACTTGCCGCCTGGTTTGGGGACTAGAAAGAGTCGGCTGTAGAACGCCGGAGAGTCCTGCCGCGAAACCACCTCTGTCGCCGCTTTGGTGAGGAGGGCCGCCACTTCCCCGCGCAGAGCGTCCGCCTGTGTGCTGTCGAGCGGTTCCTGGGTCCACATGGGTGATCTGCGAAGAGGCGGAGGCGACAGGAACGAAAGTTGCAGGCCTGCGGTAACGGTGGAAAGAATCCAGGGGTCGTCCGGGAACAGCGATCTCCAAAGATCGCTGAAGAGCGACAGCCGCCCGCTGACAGGAGACCCGAGTACTGAGGGCAGGGGCGGAGGCGAGTCAATGAGCCCGACCGCGGCCCGATTTACGGGCACCGCGGGGCCAAGCAGGGCGAGGGGCGGGGCCGGCCTGAGTAGCCTGGAATGGACGGGCCCGACCTCGTGAAGATCCGACTGTAGGAACGGAGGGCCTGAAAGACCGCCGGGCACGACCCCCGGCCGGGCGGGGGGCGCGAAAGCGGGTCGAGGCTGGGGTAGATGCAGGCTTGGGCCACAAGTCCTTGGAAGATTCCTTAACGGTGTGCCAAGTGTCACCGAACAGCTGAGGACCACCTAAGGGGGCTTGACGGAGCTGGGTCTTCACTGACAAGGGAAGGTCCGAGCAGAGGCGCAAAAGGGTATCCCTCCTCCAGAGGTCGCAATTGGCAGCTGCTGCCATGGCGTTGGCGGAAGAATGGTAGGTGGCCCGGTTGGCCGCTATCAGGATGGACTGCACGTCACGAAGCGGGGACTGAACCTCCAGGTCCCACGTATCCTGTAGGCACTGCAGGGCTGCCTGGGTAGCCAGTTCCAAAAATCCCGAGCACGCCAGCGAGTTCCGCGCTAAGGAGGCGATCCTGTCGAGAGGCCGAGGCCACGAGTTCTGGACGAGTCTGCAGCCGCCCGCCTGTACTAAGGCCGCCGCATCCACTGCTGGAAGAGGTATGGCGAAGGCTTGGGAGTGTCCAGCGTACCAGGCCTGGCGGAAGCTTAAGTTGATTCCCACCGGCCATCGAGCGGCGGTAAAGTATCCCGTGTCGCCGAAAGCGTCGTTTCGCAGCTGGGCGGAGAAAGCATCGGTGAGGTCCCGGAAGCCGGCTGGCTGCGGGAGGGACTTGCGGCGCTTGACTTGCCTCTGCGCGTCGACCATGGCCGAAGCCTGTCTCTTCGGAGGAGGCGAAGGCGGACAGAAGTCGGGCGGTAGGTACTTGGCGATAAGCCTGGAAGCCTCACCCAGTGCGTGGACCGTCTGTGATCCGAGCGATGGGCCGGCAACGTCTGACGAGGCGGAGGCCGACGAGACAGCGGAAAGGCGGGACGGAGATCCAGCCGCCGAGTCCTGCAAGAAGATCGCCGAGGCCGAGTCCGTCGGATGAAGGCTGAGGACGTCTGGTTCCGAAAACTGATCTTCTCGCGGAAAAGACGAAAGGGGCGAGCGGCTACGAGAGCGCCGCACCGCCGCGCGCGAGGTAGACGCAGCCGCCCGCGACGCACGCAAAGAGGGGCGCCGCTGGCGACGGAGGGACCGTGGCAAAGCGACGGTCCACCTCGAAGTCGGGATCCGCACGCGGAAGCCGACGTGAGTGACAAAGCCGCGATTGGAATACCGAGGAAGTGGCCTGGTCACCCCTGGCCCGCCCGGGAGAACCGGTGCGGGGGAAAGGGACCGCAAAGTGTCTCTCCTAGCCCGCTCAGGAAAGGCGGAGCGGGGAGGGGACGAATACCGGGCACGCGGCCCCACGTCCGATGCCTCGGACCGTGGAGGACGCGCGATGATGTCACACCGGGCCCGCCTGGTCGATACGAGGCGGGGGGGGGGGGTGGGTGGGGGGGGGGACAGTCTAGGGTCACGCCAAGCCCGCTCAGGAAAGGCGGAGCGGGGAGGGGACGATTTATGAGCCCGCTGCCCCAGCTCCGAAGCCTCGGAGCGAGGGGGGCGAGGGTCCAAGTCACACCGGGCCCGTCTGGTTGATACGAGACGGGGGGGGGGGGGGGGGGGGGGGGGGGGGGGCAGTCTAAGGTCACGCCAAGCCCGCTCAGGCGAAGCGAAGCGGGGAGGGGACAATTTATGTGCACGCGACCCCCGCTCCGACACCTCGGAGCGTGGGGGGCGAGAGTCAACCACACCCCGGGCCCGCCCAGGCGAGACGGGGCGGGCGGGGGGGGGAAGAAAGCGAAGCATGCCGTCCCCGTTCGGAAAACACAGAGCGGGGAGGCAGCATTACTAACGGTCTCGAGTCACGTTCCGAAGCCTCGGTGCGTGAGCGAGAGCTTTTCTTATCACGTTTACTCTCTTTCTTATGCTTGCGTTCAGTCACCCGCCCCCGCTCCGGAGACCTAGAGCCGGGGGTGGCCAACGAACGCTCATCTCTCCCAGACCGCTCGCCCGAAGCAGAGCGGGGGGTGGGGAACAATATGGGGCTCAAGCCACGCGCTAACGAAGCAGAGCGTGGGGAGCGTGACTCCGAAACTCGCCTACCCTGCTCCGAAGACTCGGAGAGGGGAGGGAGAACCTGCGAGGTAACGGTACAAGAAGGGGACTTACCTGTGGGCCGGACAGCCCGAACGACGGAGCGGAGAGGAGCCCGAAGTGCCGAGGGAAGTACGTCCACCTGTGGAGGATCCCGGGGAGACAGAAGCGGGCGAGGGGCCCGGTCACGCCTGTAGAAGTCCCACATGCGCGACCACCGGTCTTCCGTCCAAGCGGCGCAAACGTCACACATTCCGTCCGAAGAACAGCCCGAACACAGCAAGCAAGAATCGTGTGCATCGTCCGGCCACTGTAAGTCCCCGCAAAGGAGGCAAGTCTTCGACACAGAAGAAGCCATAAGGCCCTAAGCCAACTACGCCGGCGAAGAAAGTCAAACCGTGCACAAAACAGCAGGGCACAAATCACATGCGTCGTCGAACCCCAAGGCCAAGCCAAGGGTGAACTCACAAAGTCAGAGCCGGTAAAAACCGGTCAGCGCACAGTTCACAATGAGTCCAATTGTCAAAAGGAAAAGCCACGAATGTAGTGAGTCCAGGGCTGAATCGAAAGACTCCAATTCAAGCTCAAAGTCAAAAACCACTGAAGACGAAAAAACCCATTGAACGGAGAAAGGCATAAACTCGACCGTCCCCGGTCGAGCTATGAGTGAAACTGACGAGGTCGCCCTGTGCTCGCCGGGATAGGGTAGTAAGGGGAGGTCACCCGGGGTCCTAGTGCTTGGATCCCCGGTGTCTCCTCCCCAGTTGTGTGCTACACACAACTTTTGCTGAAATCTATAGGCAATAGAGTGTATTCCAGATAGTAATGCCATCGGTAATGTATTTTGAAAAAACAAATGTGGCTGTCTTTGCAGGTAGGCAAAAGTTTCAGCCTTCTACCAGAATGCCGAATGGTATACTGACGTGGTCGCCAAGACCAAAAAATTTGTCCACACCGGCTAAATATCTGGACCCCCCTTGGGGGACCTAGATTTAAATTTCCATGCACTGAGTGGCTGGAACAGTGGGATATGTGATACGCCCCCCCTTCGAGTGAGAGGGGGGGGGGGGTGGGCTTCCATATGCATTGCTTCCAGTCACTTTTTTAGCGCACCACCTCTTTCCTATTTTCTTTTATTTTTTGTTGTTCTTTGACCAAAGTAGATCTATGATCACTGATAGATCATGCACACTTCTCTCCCCTGACAGTGCTTTTACCTACTTTACTTCTTTCTTCTTTGTAATCTTCCTAAAATATTAGCAGTGGCAGTCTCTCCTTTTCTTTCGTTTATCACTGCAACTGATCAGCCAGACAGCTACCATGCTCTCGACCATTTGATAGTCGGTATGCAAAAGTTTGATGACCCTTAGACTGCTAAGAAATAGTGAACACAATCTAACTGCAAGAGACTTAGATCCTCATGACAATCTAACTGCAAGAGACTTAGATCCTCATGAGCCCCTGCAGGTACAGGGGCTCATGAACATCTATGCTTCTTGCTGAAACTACTTTAAATCCATATTCCTAAAATAGATGGGGCACTCTGGCGAGGAATTCACGAAAGACTGCAGAAGCACAATCTGCATCCACTGGCAATGAAGGGGTTAAGCCTGCTTCTAAAGTGTTTTGGGGCTCACTTCTGCAGGGAGACAGCAAACGTTGAATCATTATTATGACTGATTTCATTATTATCGCTATCACAGGTTAGGACTCAGAACATTGCAGACACTGATGCTATAACACAATGTATAGGACTTGGAACATTGCAGTCACTTATGTTATAACACAATGCATCAGTTTTCTTTTGCTGTGTGGTGTCACAAAAGGACACTGGCGCCACACACCTACTAAAGGAATTGAACGTGACACTTAGTCTGAATGAGTATCAGCTAACAGGAGTAGAATACACCATGGACATCACTGTACCACTACCAGCAACTGTATTAACCCTTTTAGCCCCAAGGTCCCATTTCTCAAATTTTGCAGGTGTTGCCGAACAACTATGTACCAGTTGCAGGGGATGGATTGACCATGATAATTCAAGGTCAGTGCCAGATTAACTTGGCGCCTTCAGGGCCAAGCTAATCTGGCACTACCGTTGAATTATCATGGTCAATCAAACTCCTGCTGTAGGGACTCGGGGCTAAATGGGTTAACTACAATTATTACAACCAAAAACCAAACCAACTTACCCATACAGAGGCCCATCGTTGCCAATAGCTGAAACCATGATCACTTTGTTGGCTGTCAACTCCCACACCTGTAGATTATGAATGAGACAGAAATAATGTGTCAACTCCCATACCTGTAGATTATGCATGAGACAGAAATAATGTAAGTCCAGGAAAACTGCAAAATGCCTCTCCAAGTATAACCTGACTTGCACCATGAAATAGACACAAAGTTGAAGGATTCATTCCAATTCATTAAAACAGTAAGATTCCAAACAGGCTGGCAAAACTTTTCTTCACAAAAACGCTGAAAGATTATCTCAAGGACTTTGTACTCTTTGGCTGTTGATGGTGCTATTTATTTCAGAAGGCATCTTGGTAAGTGCTACCAACAGCCAAAAGTGCTACTGACAGCAAAAGGGTCAGCTTTCGTCAGTGTATAAAGGGTCATTTACTTTAACCCATTACATTCTGAGGCTGATTTTTTTTTATAATTTTCTTTTTGTCCTATGAAGGCTACATTACAGGTTACAAGCTAGATCAACCATTTCAGTTCAAGGGTGGTGCCAGAATAGCTTGGCGCCTCAGGCGCCAAGCTATTCTGCCACCACCCTTGAGCTATCATAATCAAATTTATTTCAAGCAATGGTGTATCCGGATGAAAAAGGTTTAGAAAACACTACATCACTGTCTCGACAAACACAAGCATGTTTATTTACATTTATTAGGATTCTCAAAAAAGTTACATTCACAGGGTTCCAAGATAGCATAGCATACAGGTGACACACACACACACACACACACACACACACACACACACACACACACACACACACACACACTATCAAGACTGACTGTTGCAAACAGTTTTAACATATTCTGCCCCAGGATCAAAACAACCAAATTTTGAAGTTGGCCTCTGAAGGACTGTATTACAACTCTAGAGACAGATCGAGCATGTTAGCTCAAGGGTGGTGCCAGAACAGCTTAGTTCCTATGGCGCCAAGCTATTCTGGCACCACCCTTGGAACTATCATGCTTGATCCATGTCTTGCTGTCGTGTGTCGGGGCTGAAAGAGTGAAAACAAATCCTAAGAACAGCGTTATGAAAATAAGATCCACCTTGTCAACAAATGGATGGTCCATGAAATCCGGGCCGCCAATACTGAGGTTCAGCACGTGGATCTTCTTCAGAATGGCGTAGTTGAAAGCATCCAGAAACCAGGAGGTATACGACACCTGCCAACACATCATGAAACAAATGTCAACAACGTCAAATGTCAACACATCGTGAAACAAATGTCAACCAATGCACGGCAGGAAAAAAAGTCTAACCCCAACAATCACCTGGGAAAAGAAATAGGGACAAACACTTCCTCAAACCATTTAACCCCAAGGTCACGTTTCACAAATTTTGGAGGCGTCACTTAACGCCTGTGTACCAGTTGCAGATGGACTGACCATGATAATTCAAGGGTAGTGCCTGATTCGCTTGGCGCCTGAAGGCGCCAAGCGAATCTGGCACTACCCTTGAATTATCATGGTCAGTCCATCTCTTGCTGTAGGGCGTCAGGGCTAGATGGGTCAACATGTACTGACCTGATTGTTGGTAAAGACCCTGAAGACATAGATATCAGCATCCGGGGCAAACCCCATGCACTCCTTATGGCTGGAGATGACACCTGCCACAAACGTCCCATGGCCAAGACCTGCAAACACAAAAATAACGTTAAAACCTTCAGCTCGGACAGGCAAGGGAAGACTATTGATTGAATGCTCGGTGCTTCAAAGCACCTTGCTGTTCTGGCTCTATTCTTGGACTATCATGGTCCATTGATCCCCTGAACTAAAAAGTTACTTTCCTGCCATTTGTAAACACTGTGCACACCAGCGTTTTCTCTGCGGCATTGAAAAATGTCTGTAGAATATGGATCTGCATGTGGCTACCATCAAAATACATGGTAACACAATACCATCATGACATAGGTTAACCCTCCTGATACACTAGTGCATGAAATAAATTGTTTTTTCAAAATACATTACCGATGGCATTACTATCTAGAGAGTAATGCCATCGGTAAGTATTTTTCAAAAAAATACATTTTAGAAAAAAAATTCATTTGTTTTTTCAAAATACATTACCGATGGCATTACTCTCTAGAGAGTAATGCCATTGGTAAGTATTTTTCAAAAAAATACATTTTAGAAAAAAAATTCATTTGTTTTTTCAAAATACATTACCGATGGCATTACTCTCTAGAGAGTAATGCCATAGGTAAGTATTTTTCAAAAAAATACATTTTAGAAAAAAAAATCATTTTGTCTATTTGTCAAGGGTAGTGTCAAAATAGCTTGGCACCAATTGGCGCCACGGTATTCTGGCACTACCCTTGAACTAAAATAGTTCATCTATCAACTGATCCGTAATGCAGCCCTCCTAGGACAAGACACTAATCTGAAACTTTTCAGTCTCAGGATGTAATGGTTTAACAAACATTGAGAAGAGAGGGTTGCCAAATTCAAATAATCTACTCACCGTCATCCAAAGTTTTCTCGTTGGTCCAGTTGGTGCGGTCCTTGATTCGCCCTTTCTTGAAGTGCGGGTGGTCAGACGCCAGACCAGTATCAAACACAGCTACCCTCACACCAGCACCTGGTGACGCAAACAACTTATACAAATTACACAAAACACCTACAACAGGGCATGTAAATCTTATTCTTGTAGGAGGGTCAATGATGTTTACCACAGACATGGGTACAATAAAAACCAGTCTTTCGCACCCCCCCCTCCCCACCCCCCCAAGCGTCAAGCTAATCTGGCACTACCCTTGAATTATCATAGTCAATCAATCTCCTGCAACTGGTACAGTCATTAGGCAACACCTCCAAAATTTGAGAAATGGGACCTTGGGGCTAAGAGGGTTAAGGTGGTCGCTCATAACAGGTTCAGCTACATGCCTGTCTAAACGACCCAGATTCCAAGCCATCTCTGCATGCCATGCAGCGCATTTGTGATCTGTTGAGACTACATGCATCGGACACCGAGACATGGGCACAAACGAAGCCAACAAGCAAGAGACATACATTCTGCCGAGCCCCAGAAACCCGTTGGGCTGATGAGGATCTAAGTTTCTTGCAGTACAGTGGCATTAGCTACAGGAGCCTGAACATCCAAGATTGCGTAACATGTCTGCTTGATATGCTCGAGTTATCTGCTTCAGAACTGCACATTCAGATACAGTCAAACCTGTATGACTGATGCGACCAACCAAAGGACTGTCAAAAAGTGGTCACAGAAGACAGGTGGTCTCATCTCAGCAACAGAAAGGAGAAAATGGGACCAAAAATGGGTGGTCTGCTTAAAGTGGTGGTCGCCTTATACATGTGGTTGCCTTGACAGGTTTGACTGTACCGACACAGACAGGCAGGTCAACGTAAGCACAGATCTTCATTAGACGCTGCAACCAGAGGGGGCCCATGAAGATCTATGCAATTTGCAGACAAGTATTTTGTTTTGAAAGAGCTCTTAACCTTTGGGTGTCTATAGCGGTTTTAGTCACGATGATTCACGCAGAAATCATCGCAACCAATACTGACAGCCAAAGCGTTAATGTACCTGAGTGCCCAAGGTTCCACAGCATCTCTGCCTGCAAGGCATTGGTGATCTGTTTGGGAACAGCTCGCATCAGACGCCGAGACTTGTGGCCATTGGGGGACATCCAGTATGTAGCGCTCTAGAAGTGTGAAACACAGACCAAAAAGATGACTACTAAGCGCACAAAATGCAAAGAAAATCTCAACAAAGAAAGAAACAGGCCTAAAAAAGACAAATGTGTTCTAACTGTTCTTTATAGTCCTGTTTCTTTCTTTCCTGTGATTTTCTTTACCCTAGAAGTGAGATGCAAAGTTGATATTCTCAAATTTGGGAGTTGCTCTCTGAACAGTGCATGTCATTTTAGGTGCCAGATCAACCATGAAAGTTCCTGGATGGTGCCAGGTTATAGAGGTACCAAGCTATTTCATGGCTGAAAACTGGAACCTGGGAAAATACAGAGGAAAAAGCTGTGATCACACCCCCCCCCCCCTCCCCCACACACTAAAAATTATTATTTTTATTGTTCCAAGCATTGTTGTTCCTCCTGCTATCAAAAAGTGATTTGTTGTTGTTGTTATTTTCTTAGTGCAAAGTACTGAAATTTATATACACAATTTTCTGAATGATGTGATTTCCATGTGCCAACTTTCACCCAAACATTTTGTCTAAAAATGAATTTTTGTCTAAATTGTATTTTTTCGAAAAATACTTACTGATGACATTACTATATGGAAGTGTCTACTAGCTTACCCAATTTCAGCCTAAGAACCTATTGTGTTCCTACACAACCAGGCAGGCAACTCGGGGAACTGTAAGCCTCCCGTCCCTGCCCATCCGGTCACGTGCCACGTGGTGTCATGCCAGTCGGAATGCTTAGCTTACCAGCGGCAAGTGGGGCAGGTGGGAGGGTTTTCCGAGTAATGTCATCGGTAAGTACTTTTTGAAAAAATACATTTTAGAGAAAAATTCATTTGTTTCCTCAAAAACATTACCGATGACATTACTATAATATATATTACTATAATACATTATGGAAGAATTACGAAAAGGAGGTGGGTGCCGCCCAAGATTACTCCCTGTAAAAATGAATTTTTCTTTCAAATGAATTTTTTCGAAAAATACTTACCGATGGTATTACTGATAGGAAACGTTACCTAGCTAGCCTAATTTTAGCCAAAATTTGGTTGTGTCCGTATATGGGAGTGTTGGCAGGTGAGGGGCGCCATAGTCCAGGCAGAAACCCGAGTAGCCTCCCTTCCGCCCCATCCGATATTCATCGGTTGGTTTCTTAGCGAACTGGCGGCAAGCAGGGCAGGTGGGAGGGACCGTCGAGTAATACCATCGGTAAGTATTTTTCGAAAAAATTCATTTTAAAGAAAAATTCATTTGTTTCCTCAAACACATTACCGATGGTATTACTGATATGAAGAATTCCGAAGAGGAGGTGGGTGCCGCTATAGCGCCCCTAACACCAAAGACACTGGCCCTCAGACCCGCCCTCCCGAAGCAAACTCCTGATAATTTTAGCTCAGATACCTATGGCAACTATGGCGCTGGGAGGGAGTGTTGCGCCGCTGCGATGTCTCCCACCAGCGAAAGGTTCTGCTGCTGGGCGGAGAGGTCCCTCAGGTAGAAGCGGGCGAAGGTAGTCTCAGCTCGCCATACCACGGCCGCCACAATGTCCTTGACAGCGCAGTTGCGGTCGAATGCGAGACTTGCGGTGATGGCTCTGACCTCGTGCGCCCTGATGTTCATACGTTTGGCTGCATCAGGGGTGAGGTCCTGGTAGGCAGAGCGAATCACCCATCGGAGCCAGGAGGAGATGGTCTGGGCTGAGATGTCACGTCTACCTGGGGACAGAGGGAGAAATAGGCGGGTGCGTCCTCTGCGCAGAGGCTTGGTCCGGCCCAGGTACACACGTAAGGCTCTCACCGGTTCCAGTTGTCTGGTCTCCCGGGTGGAGTCTGTCACTCGTAAAGGGTGAACAGTCATCATCTGTGGGGCAGCCAAAGGCAACCACGTCTAGGCCAGGAAGGTCGGTCCAGGTAGCAGTTGCACAGAGCCGTCCGTCCGGAACTGCAAGCAATCTGGGCGTGTCGACAGAGCGTGAAGTTCACTGACCCTGGAAGCCGTGGCTAGCACCAACAGGAAGCACGTCTTCCGAGTCAAGTCCGGCATGCGCGCCAAATGAAGAGGTTCAAAACGGACCAAGTTGAGCCACGTAAGTACCCATGGTAGATCCCATCTCGGCAAAGCGAATGCCGTGCCGGGTGTTGCAGACCAAAGTGGGCCATCAGATCGGCGAGGTCTTTGCATCTACCAGGGTCGGGCCAGCCCAAGTGCCGGTAGGTGTCGGCGATCATGGCTAGGTAGCCACGAATGGTAATTGGGGCCAGTCCCTGGTCGTTGAAAAGCCAGAGGAAGAACTCCGCCACCTGGGGCATCGTCAAGTCCATGGGGAAGAGAAGGCTGTCACCACACCAGTCACACAGCACTCGCCATTTTCCCTCGTAACTCGTCTGGTCGAGGGTCTGTGGGCTGCAGCGATAGCACCCACTGCCGCACTAGAGAAGCCTCTGCTGGAGAGGGCTTGCCGCACAAACTCCAGGCGTGGAGGAGGAGACGTTCTGGGCACGGATGGTACAGCGGCTGTCTTGGTTGCTTGAGCATCGTGCGTGGGGTGGGGAGCTGCAGAGAAGGGCACATGGGGAAAAGATGACCATGACTGCAGAAGGGATGAGGCGCACTGAGCCTGGAGAACGCCCACCTATCTTCGTAGACATAACGAGAGGCACTCCTCATGGCTGCAGAACTCGCTTCCACCATAGCCCCCGCAAAGCCTCTAGCAGAGCGGGATTGCCAACAACCACGCGTATGACCTCAGAATTTCGATTCTCGATGGTGAGCAGGGTAGCTGGAAGATCTGGCCGTAACGACGACTCCAAGAGCAACCGGGCCTCGAAGAGCACCAGCACATCCCTTGTGTACGTCAATCTTCCGAAGAACCAGCTGTAACGCTTCCTCTCCAACCAGAAAAAGTGTCTGCCTGGGGAAGACGATCCGCTGGCGTGCTAGTAGTCCTAATAGACAACCCGAATGTAAGGCTCTGAGGGTCGCTCCTACTCTGCACTGCTCCCGTCTTACTGGAAGTCCTACTCGAACAGGATGGCCACGAATTCCATCCTCGCTGGAATCCGCGTGAAGGTACCACGTACCACCTGCCCCGTAGACTAAGTAGCCTAGTCGACGAAGAATCACGCGCAGGAACCTCTGCCGTCCGCCAAGTGCTTGCCAACTGGTTCAGAAACAGTCGGTCATCCAGCTGTAACAAAGTCCTGGAGATGCACCGCTGCCCTCAGGGCTCTGTCTGTCTCCATTCTGCCGTGACGCCGAAAGAACTTGTTCCGGGCCGACAGGTCAAAGATCGGCCGCCATATCCGCCGGCCTGGGTACGAGCAAGAGTCGACTGTACCACGGCGGAGTCGGAGCGCAGGACCACCTCTAAGGTCAACGACTGTAAGGTCCTGCCACGCTGTCGTCACGTCTCATCTCCCGGTACTCGCGCCCCAGGCTGCGTGCTTCCACAGTGTCATCTGTCATGTCCAAGAACCCCGTTCACACCAGCGAGACGCGGAAACAGGAAGGCTCTTGTTTCATCCTCGTCAGAGACCACTGGCTGCGCCCTGCTTGCACCAGCATGCTCTCGTCCACCGCCGGGCATGTACCTGCATAACAAAGCCGGAGGGAGTGAATCCATCTTCTCTGGTCAAATGCCCGAGAAAAACACCAGCTCTCCAAGTTGTCTGCACTCAGAAGTGCGAACCGCCTCCGCCAGGTCCTGAACCTGTCGGCTGAGGGGGACACTTGTAGTGCTTGGCTGCCACGGAGCGAAGACCAAGCCAATGCGACGATGGGGGGCAGCACTCCGCCAGGAGAAGGATGCGAAGAGACGAGACGCCTCGTCCAACCAGGTGCGTAATTCTGAACTGCATCCACTAAGACGATGGAGAGCGATGTCGGCCCACGCAGTGATGTCGGTCGGACAACGTCCTCTTCCCGCGCTGACACCTAGTCCGACGAAGGTAGACTGCCTACTTCCTAGCCATCTGCTGCACGCTGGGAAGTGGCTGCCACTGTCGTTCCCAGGAAAGTGCCGTCGGCATCACAGAACCGTCGTACCCGTCCATCGGCTGCCAGCCGACTAGTTCCGGCACAGAGGACGAACTGCGCCTCCGCAGAAGAGTGGTCCCTGCCAATCCAGCCTGACGATCTGCTGCAGTCTGCCGGCACATCCTGCGTCAGTGTCCCTGGGAGGCTGCTATGTCCAACGCTGTCAACCTCGTGACGCCGGCGCTGACCTCGATCTGCGCCTCCGTGGAACAGTGGTCCCTGCTAACCGGCCCGAAGGTCGGCTGCGGTCCGGCAACACGGCCTGCGTCGGTGTCCCTGGAAGGCAGCTCCATCCAACATGGTCCTGTTCCTGGTGGGCCCCTTTCTGCTGGACCAAATCATGGAGGAGGGTCTGGCGGTACGCAGGGCTCAACCCACGGCCCTGCGGGCTGCCTGAAGTGGGTCGGAGCGACGTGGCTGGGCCACAAGTCCTTGTTAGCCTCCTTAACGGTCTGCCAGGTGGGGCCGAAAAGGAGTTCTCCACCAAGAGGCGCCCGGCATAGCTGATTCTTCAACTCGGTCGGCAGCGAGCAAGCGTGCAGGACAGTATCTCGGCGCATCAGATCGCGGTTGCAGCCGCCGCCATGGCGCCGACAGTGGTGTGGTAAGTGGCCCAGTTGCCGGAAACTGCCAAGGTGAGGATGTCGGCCAAAAGCGGTGAGATGGTAGGATTCCAGGCCTCCTCAACGCGACGGACGCTGGCCTGCGTCACCAGGTCCAGGAACCCCGCAGAGACCAGGGAATGATGAGGGAAGCAGTCTGTGTAAGTCCAGGAGTGGAATCACGTCGTTGAAGAGTACCAGCACAGGACAGCGCCGGAGGGTCCACCGCCGGGAGTGGGCAGGCGAAGCTCTGCGAATGTCCCGCGTACCACCTCTGACGGAAGGTCATAGACAGGTCTGCCGGCCACCTGGTGTCAGTGAAGAAGCCGGTGTCTCCCAATCCGACCACATCACTCCCCTGCTCAAACTCCTTCACTGGCTTCCCATACCCCAACGCATCCAATACAAGATTCTGTCTCTCTGCTACAAATCCCTGAACAACTGCGCTCCCGCCTATCTCTCAAACTTAATTCACCCCTACACTCCTCCCTGCTCCCTCCGCTCCGCCTCCACATCCCCCGCACTAAACTCAGCACTTTCGGCCCCCGCTCCTTCTCAGTATACGGCCCATCCATCTGGAACACTCTCCCACTCTCTCTCCGTCAGAAACACTCTCTCTCCTCCTTCCAGTCCGCCCTCAAAACTCACCTCTTTTAACAGTTCTAGCACTATACCACCACACTCCCCACCCTAAGCAGACTGTCGTAATGTTTTTTCACTATTTGTGGTTCGTGAGTCGTCGTCTAAAGCGTGCGATTGCGTGCGCGAGTTGTGAGTGCGCGCTTAGAGTTATAATTATTATAAGATAAGCGCATTATAAATACCGTAATTATTATTATTATTATTATTAAGGCGCCCTGAAGCAGATGAGTGGAGAAGGCGTCGCGTAGGTCCCGGAACCGGGCGGTTGAGGAAGAGATTTGAAGCGCTTGGCCTGGTGCTCTGAGTCCACGAAAGCCGAGCCTCTCTTCTTGGCAGGGGGAGAAGGTGGGCAGTCTTCCGCAGGAAGACACGACGCGATGAGGCGAGCAGCTTCGTCCAAGGCCCGAAGAGTCTCCAATCCAGACCAAAAAGGTGACTGCCAAGCGTGTGAAATGCAAAGAAGTACCCAACGGAGAAAGAAACACGCTTAGAAAAAACGGTACAACACAATTTATTAATATTTCGGGTAAATACCCTTTGTCAAAATAGACAAACAAACAGAGACATTAGCCGCTACTTATCTTCAGATGCAGAAGGAATGTGGCAACTGAAGGTGACGTAAAAAGAAAAAGAAAAGAAAAGGAAAGGAAGAACAAAAGTAAAAATGACGTCAAAGAAAAAAATCGTAAGAGAAAGACTCCGAGAAAAACTAAACACGAGAGACAAGAGTGTGTGTAAGCGCGCGCAGGAGCGAGCAAATGTAAATGCGCGTGTGTGAGGCCGGGGAGAGAGAGAGAGAAGAGAGACAGCGAGAGAGAGAGAGAGAGAGAGAGAGGGGGGGAGAGAGAAAGAGAGAGAGAGAGAGAGAGAACGAACGGGGAGTACCCTTGGGCACGAAGTAGGCTGAGTGTCTAATACACAAAGCCAGCTAAACACCAACCCGAAGGCAAACCTTATATCACCATCGAGTTGAGGACTACCTCGGGGAAAAACGGGAGGACCCCGGGAAAAAACCCCCAGCATTTAGCATGGTACACAACAAGGAATATCAATGAAACAAAGCAAATAATCAAATTCAGTAAGAGAATAATGGTATAAGAGGAGAGTAGGTAGTTGTGAAACCATCTTCAAGGGTAACTCCAAACAAAAACAAAAACAAAAACAAAAAACCGGGTGTGGGGGGAGAGAAAGACAAAAGGGGCGGGGGAAGGGGAGGGGGAAAGGGAAGAGAGAGAGAAAGGGGGAAGAGAGAAAGAGAGAGAGAGAGAGAGAGAGAGAGAGAGAGAGAGAGAGAGAGAGAGAGAGAGAGAGAGAGAGAGAGAGAGAGAGAAAACAAAAAGGGAGGGGGGGGGGGGAAAGGCAAACAAACAGAGCCACCAGCCCCACCCAACAGGCACCCTCCAGCCCACGGACGAACGCACAGGCATGCGAACAAGACGACCACATACATCCCCAAGGGAATGCACATGATCGCCCCCCACACGCGCGCATAAATCCAAGGACCGGCGATCAGGCGCCCGACAGGGAAGGGCAAGGGATCCAACTTAACGTATGGCCAGCGCTGAAAAAGTCCCCATGGGAGGCACAAAGTACATATCAATCAGCGCCAGCCGCACCTATCTGGTTAGTGAGTAGTCATACAGAAGCGACTCGGTAAGGTAAATGACAGTTAGCAGAAGACACAGGTAAGGTCCAAAAAGTTAATCTTTCATATTCATCCCGAGTGGCGCCACAGTGCCCAGTTTATTAATCAAAAATTTTTCTCGGTCTTTCCTGGCCCAGACATTACTGGCTTGCATAAGCCAGAGGCCTTTAACACGAATGTCCGAGACGGAGTGATCGGCCTGGTTGAAATGTCGCCCGACCGGTCTATTGTAATGGTACTTGACCGACTGAAGATGTTCTTTAAAACGGTCGTTGATGGTTCTTTCCGTCTCTCCAACATAGAGTTGGCCGCATTTCACACAGGAGATGACATAAATCACGTTGGTAGTTTGACATGTGAAGTATCTGTCTATGTTGAATTTGTAGCGTGGACCATTCACCACTGTAGAAGGGCAAATAAAAGGACATGTCTTGCAATTTGGAACATTGCACGGTGTGGTACCGGAGGGTCTGGTGGTAGAACGAGGCTTAAGAGTAGAGCGAACAAGCATGTCTCGTAAATTAATATCCCTCTTGAAAGCCACCAACGGAGGTTCAGAAAAGATAGCAGCGGACTCTTTACTGGATGATAAAAGACCCCAGTTAGAAAGAAGTATTTTACGAACCGGATTGGTGTGCGGATGGTAAACCATGGTTACGATGGGCCTGTTAGAGAACCCAGAACACTACCAACACCTTGACGAATGCTCCCTCCAAGCTGATCAAAAGCGCATCTCCAAGACAGTCAAAGAGATGATTCTTCAAGGAGAGCTTCCTTCAACAGCTAATCTCCTCATCAAAAAGCGGCCCAAGCAACCTAACTTTTACCTTCTCCCAAAAATTCACAAACTCAACAATCCCGTCCGCCCCATAGTGTCAGCTTGCAGCTGTCCCACTGAACACATCTCCGAATACCTGGACATCATCTTCCAACCCTTTGTCCAGTCTCTACCTACCTACATTAAAGACACCAACCATGCTCTAGAGATCATAGACCAAGTCAACCAGAAACAACTTTTCAAACCTGAACTGTTGTTTACACTTGATGTCACTTCACTATATACTGTCATACCGCACAATGACGGCCTCAATGCACTTTCGTACTTCCTCAACCAAAGAAGTCATAAACAACCTCCTACTCATACTCTTATACGTCTGGCTGAATTGGTTCTCTCTCTTAACAGTTTCTCCTTTGATGGCGTCACCTTCGCTCAGTGCAGTGGCGTAGCGATGGGCACTAAAATGGGACCCAGCTATGCCTGCCTCTTCATGGGTTTCCTTGAGAACCAAATACTTCAGACATACACCGGGCCTGTCCCTGAGATGTATAAACGCTACATCGATGATGGTATCGGAGCTACACACATGACCCACGCTGCACTTTTAGACTTCATTCACTTCGTGTAGGATTTCCACCCATCCATCAAGTTCACATACAATATATCAGCTACTTCAGTCGACTTTCTGGACATGAGCATCAGTATTGACTGCGGAATGTTGAAAACTTCAATACATTACAAGCCTACCGATTCACATTCATACCTCGACTACCGCTCTTCGCACAACCCCAAATGTAAGAATAGCATTCCATTTTCTCAGTTTCTTCGGCTTAAAAGAATCTGTTCCGAAAAATCAGATTTTGATGTTCAATCCAAAGAAATGGCTGGATTTTTCATCGACAGACATTACCCACATACTGTTGTTCAGGGTTCTCTCCAAACAGTACAAAAACTTAGTTGCGCGAGTATACTGCAGACTAAGCCTACCGCTGAGAGTGACAGGCCCATCGTAACCATGGTTTACCATCCGCACACCAATCCGGTTCGTAAAATACTTCTTTCTAACTGGGGTCTTTTGTCATCCAGTAAAGAGTCCGCTGCTATCTTTTCTGAACCTCCGTTGGTGGCTTTCAAGAGGGATATTAATTTACGAGACATGCTTGTTCGCTCTACTCTTAAGCCTCGTTCTACCACCAGACCCTCCGGCTCCACACCGTGCAATGTTCCAAATTGCAAGACATGTCCTTTTATTTGCCCTTCTACAGTGGTGAATGGTCCACGCTACAAATTCAACATAGACAGATACTTCACATGTCAAACTACCAACGTGATTTATGTCATCTCCTGTGTGAAATGCGGCCAACTCTATGTTGGAGAGACGGAAAGAACCATCAACGACCATTTTAAAGAACATCTTCAGTCGGTCAAGTACCATTACAATAGACCGGTCGGGCGACATTTCAACCAGGCCGATCACTCCGTCTCGGACATTCGTGTTAAAGGCCTCTGGCTTATGCAAGCCAGTAATGTCTGGGCCAGGAAAGACCGAGAAAAAATTTTGATTAATAAACTGGGCACTGTGGCGCCACTCGGGATGAATATGAAAGATTAACTTTTTAAACCTTACCTGTGTCTTCTGCTAACTGTCATTTACCTTACCGAGTCGCTTCTGTATGACTACTCACTAACCAGATAGGTGCGGCTGGCGCTGATTGATATGTACTTTGTGCCTCCCATGGGGACTTTTTCAGCGCTGGCCATACGTTAAGTTGGATCCCTTGCCCTTCCCTGTCGGGCGCCTGATCGCCGGTCCTTGGATTTATGCGCGGGTGTGGGGGGCGATCATGTGCATTCCCTTGGGGATGTATGTGGTCGTCTTGTTCGCATGCCTGTGCGTTCGTCCGTGGGCTGGAGGGTGCCTGTTGGGTGGGGCTGGTGGCTCTGTTTGTTTGCCTTCCCCCCCCCCTCCCTTTTTGTTTTCTCTCTCTCTCTTTCTCTCTTCCCCCTTTCTCTCTCTCTTCCCTTTCCCCCTCCCCTTCCCCCGCCCCTTTTGTCTTTCTCTCCCCCCACACCCGTTTTTTTTTTTTTTTTTTGTTTGTTTGTTTTTTTTTTGTTTTTGTTTGGAGTTACCCTTGAAGATGGTTTCACAACTACCTACTCTCCTCTTATACCATTATTCTCTTACTGAATTTGATTATTTGCTTTGTTTCATCGATATTCCTTGTTGTGTACCATGCTAAATGCTGGGGTTTTTTTCCCGGGGTCCTCCCGTTTTTCCCCGAGGTAGTCCTCAACTCGATGGTGATATAAGGTTTGCCTTCGGGTTGGTGTTTAGCTGGCTTTGTGTATTAGACACTCAGCCTACTTCGTGCCCAAGGGTACTCCCCGTTCGTTCTCTCTCTCTCTCTCTTTCTCTCTCCCCCCCTCTCTCTCTCTCTCTCGCTGTCTCTCTTCTCTCTCTCTCTCTCCCCGGCCTCACACACGCGCATTTACATTTGCTCGCTCCTGCGCGCGCTTACACACACTCTTGTCTCTCGTGTTTAGTTTTTCTCGGAGTCTTTCTCTTACGATTTTTTTCTTTGACGTCATTTTTACTTTTGTTCTTCCTTTCCTTTTCTTTTCTTTTTACGTCACCTTCAGTTGCCACATTCCTTCTGCATCTGAAGATAAGTAGCGGCTAATGTCTCTGTTTGTTTGTCTATTTTGACAAAGGGTATTTACCCGAAATATTAATAAATTGTGTTGTACCGTTTTTTCTAAGCGTGTTTCTTTCTCCGTTGGGTACTTCTTTTCTTTCCGAAGAGTCTCCATCCTATGGCTCCGCGTAGCTGGTGGTGAGTTCATCTCATCTCGGGACTGCGAGCTTCATGAAGGGGAGGCGCCGCCATCGTCAAGCAACGCCGAAACGGGAGTTCTCTGGAGCCAAGCTGAAGGAGTCATCCGTCAAGTGGAGGAACAGGGGCGTCCAACTCCTCCGAGCGACCGGTGATTGCAGGTGCGGCGGCGGCCCAACGAGAACAGGAAACAGCGCTGGAAGGGGTTCGTCTCCCCCTGTGGCGACGCCGCGAGCAGAGAAGCGCTGGGGAATCCCGCGGGGTCCTGTGCGAAGAGGCTGAATTGCAAGGGGCAGACTGGCGGTCCCGAGGGGAGCGGCTGCGACAAGGAGAACGGGAAGGTCTCGAACGGGTGTCTCGGCGTACTGCGTCTCGTCGTAACAGCACGGGCCATGGGGGTGGATCGTACCTTGTCTCCCGTCTTCCGTGATGAAGACCTAGGGTGATGGCTGTCCCATGAAGTCCGGGAGGAAGGGCGAAGTCTGGGCGGCTGGTCCCACGAACTTGTCGTAGTCGAGCCGGTCTTCCCATCGCGTAGCGTCTCATCGGTACTGGTTCGTCGTCGTATGCTCCACTCGAGTTTCTTGTCTCTGTGTAGCGAGCGAGTGCTCCTGGAGTCAGGCGAACTGTCCAAGCGTGGCCGAGGGCGGGGGTCGGGGGCCCATCGTGGGGTCGTCTCTCACCTCTCAGCACTGCGTCTGCTCTCGTCTCCACGATCGGGGCGTGTGGTCTTGGCACATCATCACTGACCTGGGATCGTGACGTGGAACGTGCAGCAGTCCTGTGGTGCTCACGGTCCCTGGATGCAGCAGGCTCGTGCCTGTCTATCCTGTGTCGGGAGCTGGCGCTCATCCGTGTAGGGAGCTTGTCTTGCCGTGGACGCTCATCACTTGACCTGCGATCGAGAAGCCGAGCGTTCGTCTCTAGGGGCGGGATCCCGTCGCGTGTGCACCTCGCGTCTCTCTTCCCGAGGCACCGAGCGTGACACCTTCTTTCTGTCAAGTCTGCGTTCCGCCATCTGGTCCGGTGCTAAGAGCGTGTGCCGACGTCTGCCCGGAAGTAGTAGGATTGGTCCGACTCGTCACGGTCATGGGTGACTTAAGAGCCCCATCTGTGGTATTCTGCGCGGTAGTAGTTGTACTGGTCCAATTCGTCACGGTCATGGGCAACTTAATAGCCCCATCCGTGGTATTCTGCGCATTAGTCTTTCTACTGGTCCGATTCATCACGGTCATGGGAAATTTACTGAGCCCATCCGTGGTACTCTGAGCGGGAACTGATGGCCACTCTCGGGTAGGTGTCGGGCGTTCACGGTGGTAGAATCCCCACAGCTGGGACCATCTTTCCTCCAGCCAGGGGGCGCATACAACGTTGACTCACAGCCAGCACAGGGCAGGCAGACTGCAAGCTCGTCACAGGACCACTGAAAATCGCCACATCGCGTGCAGGTACGAACCTGGTAACTGCAACACAGAGGCCATAATGAAGAACGTGCGAGCGTGGCCTCCGAGACAGCGCACCAATAATTACGCGTGCGAGGGTGTGAACAAACTCAATCAAGTGCACAGAGCGTGCCGATGCCCGGCGCTCTTCCCTTCCCTTGAGTGCTGGTCGAGGGCAGTAACCGAGGTTTTACCTGGCCATAACGGAGCGAGAAGCAAACCCACGCCGGTCGAAGCGACGTCCTGAGGCGCCACAGGACTCACCATCACCACCCCGGTCAAGGCCGTTCCCAGGCACGCTAAGTCCAAGTCACACCGCACAGGCCAAAGTTTGAAACAGCACAAGGCACAATTCAAATGAGCTCCAAGCTAACACAGTCCAAGTGAGCTCCAAGCTAGCACAAACCGCGCAGCCAAGTCCCAACGATGCAAGCACAGTTCAAGTAGTCACAAGACTGGTCACATCCACACAGTAAGATCCGAAGAGCGATGTACGAACACAACCATCTACAGGCTAGCTAAGAAACTAACTGGTGAATATCGGGTGAGCTCGTACCCGGATGGGGCGGAAGGGAGGCTACTCGGGTTTCTGCCTAGACTATGGCACCCCTCACCTGCCAACACTCTCATATACGTACACAACCAAATTTTGGCTACAATTAGGCTAGCTAGGTAACGTTTCCTATCAGTAATATCATCGGTAATGTGTTTTGAGGAAAAACAAAGGGCTTAGCCAGACCCACCCTCCCAACAGCAACCTCCCGACAATTTCAGCTAAGTAATACCTACGGCGCCTGGTCGAGGGTCTGCGGGCTGTAGCGATTGCCTCCACTGCTGCCCTCGAGAAGCCTCTTGCAGCAAGGGCTTGCTGCACAAACTCCAGGCGTGAAGGAGAAGCCGCTCTGGGCACGGGCGGAACAGCAGCTGGCGAGGCTGCTTGAGCATAGTGCTCGGGGTGGGGTGCAGCAGAAGGGGGGTCCCGTGGCAAGACTGAGCAGGACGGTGGTCCAAGATCCGTTCCAGGAGAATGGGGCCACCAGTAACATCACCGCATTGCATCGCTTGAGCTTGAGCAGGACTTTGGGGACTAGAACCGTCAGGAGATACGCGTAAGCAAAGAGACCGTCCCACGGCATGGAGAGCGCGTCTACCGCCCAAGCTAGGGGGTCTGGAATAGGGGAGACGAAGAGGGGAAGAGGCGATTCCACCTCACGGCGAAGAGGTCGACCATGGGAGACTCCCAGTGAGCGCAGAACATCTGAAGATGTCCGGTCACAGAGCCCATTCTTACTTACGCCTGTCACCCCTACCCAGGTATAGGCCGTCGACGAGAGACCTCCAGCAACTCCTGTCCTGTGCTTCTCCTTCGATTCTACTCCAGGTGGTTCCCAGTCTCTTGATGTCTGCTTGGAGGTCTCGACGCCAGGAGTTTCTCGGCCTACCTCTTTTCCTCTTTCCCTGGGGGTTCCATGACAATGCCTGCCTAGTGATACTGGAAGCTGGCTTTCTCAGACTGTGACCGATCCATCCTCATCTTCTTCGCCCAATTTCATTCTCTGCTGTTATCTGCTCTGTTCTCTCCCAGAGTCTGACGTTGCTGATCTTCTCTGGCCAGTGGATTTTCAAAATTCTTCTAAGGCAACTGTTCATGAAGGTCTGTTGACTGTGGTTTTTGTCAATCTCCAAGTCTCTGCTCCATATAGGAGAACTGCTTTTACATTGGAGTTGAAAATCCGGACTTTGGTGTGGTGTGACAGCTCTCTGGAACTCCACACTTTTTTCAACTGGAGAAAGGCTGCTCTGGCTTTACCGATTCGTGCTCTGACATCTGCATCAGTGCCGCCTTTTTTGTCTATGATGCTCCCGAGATAGGTGAAGGACTCCACCTCCTCCAACGGGGTGCCAGCAAGCAAGACTGGTTCTTCCCTGGTTGCGTTCAGCCTCATTGTCTTTGTTTTCTGTTTGTGAATGGTGAGGCCCACTTGGGACGAGATGTCAGCAAGTCTCGTGGTCTTGTCCTGCATTTGTTGATGAGTGTGGGACAGTAATGCCAAGTCGTCTGCAAAATCGAGGTCGTCAAGCTGTGTCCACAGTGTCCACTGTATTCCACTTCGTCTGTGCTCTGTGGTCATCTTCATGACCCAGTCTATGGCCAGTAGGAAGAGGAACAGAGACAGCAGACACCCCTGCCTGACACCGGTTCTGACCTGGAGCTCCCTGGTGAACTGCCCTTCGTGGATCACGCGACATGTCATGCCATCGTAGCTGCTCTTGATCAGGCGGACGAGCTTTGTGGGTACACCATAGTGTCGTAGGAGTTTCCACAGAGTCTCTTGGTCCACACTGTCAAATGCTTTCTCATAATCCACAAAGTTAATGTACAGCGGGGAGCTCCACTCCAGAGACTGTTCCACGATGATGCGGAGAGTGGCGATCTGGTCTGTACATGATCGGTTCTTCCTGAATCCTGCTTGCTGGTCTCTCAGCTGGGGGTCAACGGAGCTCTTCATTCTCTCCAGGATGATCCTGTTGAACACCTTTCCTGGTACTGACAGCAAGGTGATTCCTCTGTAGTTGGAACACTTGCTGAGGTCGCCTTTCTTGGGAAGCTTGATTAGGTACCCCTCCTTCCAGTCAGCCGGCATCACCTCCTCTTCCCAGATCTTTCCAAACAGTGGGTACAGCATCTCCACTGTTGTCTCTAGGTCTGCTTTCAGAGACTCCGCTGGGATGTCATCTGGGCCTGCTGCTTTGCCGTTCTTCAAAAATGCCACTGCTCTTCTGATCTCTTCCCGGCTGGGTCTGTCACAGCTGATGGGTAGGTCGGTCTCTGCTGGCTGGATGTCTGGGGGGTCGGGTGGGCTAGGTCTGTTCAGTAACTCTTCAAAATACTCGGCCCATCTGTCGAGTTGGTCTGCTCTGTCGGCAATAGGCTTGCCTTCTTTGTCTTTTACTGGTCTTTCTGTATGGCCATACTTGCCTGACAATCTTCTGGTAATGTCGTAGAGCTGTTTCATGTTGCCGCTGCCTGCTGCCTTTTCTGCCTCTGCTGCCAGGCTGTCTGTGTAGGCCCTCTTGTCTGCCCTGATACTCCTCTTCACCTCGCGGTTGACTTCCCAGTATTCCCCCTGTGCCCTTACTTTGGCTGCTCTCGTGCGACTGTTATTGACAACTGCTTTCTTCTGCTTCCTCACTTCTATCTTCTTCAAGGTCTGTGCCGACAGCCAGTCCTTGTGATGGTGTTTCCTGAACCCTACAGTGTCTTTGCAGGTTGAGTTCAGCGCCTCTCTAACTGCCTTCCACTGCTGCTCTGTGGTGACCGCCTCCTCTTCATTTACTAGCTCCTGTAGCGCTTGAAACCGGTTGGACAGCACCAGTTTGAACTCTTCTCTAACTCCAGTTTCTCTCAGGAGGCCTACATTATAGCGCTGTCTTCTTGTTGTCTCTGTGCGGCTTTTCTTTAGCTTGAGCTTCATTCTTAAGGTAAGCAGATGGTGGTCGGAGGCGACATCTGCTCCCCTCCTCACTCGAACATCTTGAAGGGATCTTCTAAATTTCTTGCTAATGCAGATATGGTCTATTTGGTTCTCTGTTGTATGGTCAGGTGAGACCCAAGTTGCTTTGTGTATTCTTCTGTGTGGGAAGATGCTGCCTCCAATGACAAGTCGGTTTAGAGCACACAAGTCTACAAACCTCTCCCCGTTCTCACTCATCTCCGAGCCTAGTCCCTGTCTCCCCATCACCTCTTCGTATCCGGTGTTATCCTCCCCTATTTTGGCATTAAAATCGTCCATGACGATGGTGATGTCTCGCTCCGCACATTTGTCCAAGGCACTCTGGAGTCGGTCGTAGAACTCTTTTTTCTGTTTCTCGTCACTGTCATTAGTGGGCGCATAACACTGGATGACGTTCAGCTTGAGCTTTTTCTTGGTTCTAAAGGCTGCTGTGATAATTCTTGGCCCAAGAGGTTCCCAGCCCATCAGCGCTCTCTGTGCCACTGGTGACAGCATGAATGCTACACCTTCTGTATGGGGGGCATTCTCCTCTTCATGACCTGAATACAGAATCATCTCCCCACTTAACAGTCTTTTCTGGCCAGACTGCGTCCATCTGGCTTCACTGATACCTAGCAGGGAAAGGTTGTACTTTTGCATTTACGCTGCTATCTGGGCGGCCTTGCCGCTCTGGTACATGGTCTTGACGTTCCATGTCCCCATGGTTGTATCCCTGGATAGAGAGAGGCGGCTCGGTCCTGTGGCTTCCGAAGACTTCCGGCTTTCACCACAGGACGTCATAAGTCTTCTGGTAGAAGAACCTTCCTCCTCCAGGAAAGGAATTACTGTTAGTCTTTTCGTCGGCGTTTTTGTAGCTATTTCCTTTTTTGCAGGGTGGGGAAGCTACCCCCACGCCCAACCCCCTTACTAGGAGGACCAGGGGTTTTCTGTCGGGGTCACCTTCCCTTAGACCATGTTGGTTCACGGCACCTTATTTCATTCGGTGCACCCCTCTCACGAGGGACCCCCTATCCACCACCCTGGGTACCCGCCTCAACGCCATATGGTCCCAGCGCGAGGACAGAGCCCATTCTGTTGCCGGTTATCCTCCCGGTGGGAGGGAGCGGGCTTGTCCCTACGTGAAGCGTCAGGGCCCAGTGCATCAATGTCCGCAGCGCGGGATCCAGGCGAGCGGACCTCAGTGAGGAAGGCTCACTGATAGCTACACTCCCAGGCTTGTCCTTGCGTAAGGAGTCCCTAGGATCCATATCTGCACTGCGGGGTACAGGCGGGCGGACCTCAGTGAGGAAGGCTCGCTGTAAGCCGGTCTCCTCCAAGGAGCATGCGTACCAGGTCTGAGAGGGCACAATGGTAGACGAGGCTTTGGGACCTGAGGTGTAGAAACGGGCCTGACGTGTAGATCTTTCCCCAAGCTCTGAGCGGACGCGTCTAGGCTCTTCTCCTGGCAAGGAGGGGGGCGCCATGGCGGACGGGCTGTCAACTGCCAGCGTTGGGCGCTCACGGCGGTAGAGGCTACAAAACTGTGACCAACGGTCCTCAGGCCAGGTGGAGCATACATTGTAAGTTGGTCGGAGACGCAGCCAGAGCAGGGGAGACAGACCTTGTGGTTATCGCTTGGCCATCAGAAGTCGCCACAATGTAGGCAGGTGCGAACTGCCAGCTGCAACACACATAAAAACGTGAAAGGCGACCGGGTGTGGGGTCCCCGAGGCCCTGCCAATGAATACGAGCGAAAGGCGAACTGCGACAAGTGATAGTCACCGGGCAAAGGATCCACGGACGAAGCTGGCGCCTGGCCCAAGGGCATGTCACGGGCAAAGACCGAGGCCTTACCTTTCCATAGTAGCTGGGACTGGGGGGAGGGAGGGGGGGGGGCGGGGGAAGGACGCTCCACATAACCCACAGAGGGCACCAGGTGGGAACGAAGTCCCAAGTCACACCAAACCCTCAAACCACTGCACCCACAGAGTCCCAGAAGGAAAAGTGAAAAGCCCACCAGAAATGTACCGGAAAACGTAATCCAAGGAACACAATAATCCAATGATTGTACATTGCTTAACGTCCCGACAGCAACAAGGCTTTCTCAGGACGTGCCTGCACTGCTTGTGAAAAAAAAAAAAAAAAAACAGAACATTGAATGTATGTCGCCAGCCGGTCAAATACGTTAAATAAACCTAACACATGGGGCCTAAATAAAGCTAAGACCATTTAGCAACACGCATCCAATATCAAGAGCTACAGGCAGTGCAGACAGTAGGGAGAGTTTTAAAAAGGCAAATACAGGTGAATGGACCTCGGATAGACAGAAACACATGCCCCAGAATAGAGAGAAAAATTCATTTTTCTCTAAAAGGTATTTTTTCGAAAAATACTTACCGATGACATGACTTTATGGAAAATGTCTACTTCTAGCTCAATTTTAGCCTACTTACCTGTTGTGTGCCCACACAACCCGGGAGGCACTCGGGGAACCCCCCCCTAGAGGGGCCGAGAGTTGTCTCCCGTTTCCCGCCTTACCAGCTCCGGTCACGAGACCGGCCAGTTTTTTGTGATACTTCGCTCGAAAGCGGCAAGCGGGGCAGGAGGGAGGGTCCTCCGAGTCATGTCATCGGTAAGTATTTTTCGAAAAAATACCTTTTAGAGAAAAATGAATTTGTTTCCTCAAAAACATTACCGATGACATGACTTTATGGAAGAATTGCGATGAGGAGGAGGGTGCCGCGCCACTCTTAATGGTAACAGCGCCGTCCTCCCAGTCGCAACCTCCCGACAATTTTAGCGAAGTGCATACCTACGGCGCCGGTGGCGCCGGGAGGGAGTGTTGCGCCGCGGCGATGTCCCCCACTAGTGCGAGATTCTCTCTTTGGCCTGCCAGGTCCCTGAGGTAGAAGCGGGCGAATACAGATTCAGTCTGCCAGCCCACGGCTGCCACGATGTCCTTGACAGCGCAGTTTCGGTCAAATGCGAGGCTCGTGGCCATGGCTCGTACCTCATGTGCGCGAATGTGCAGCCTCTTCGCTCCCTGCGGGGAGATATCTTGATACGCGGAGCGTATAACCCAGCGGAGCCAGGACGAGATCGTCTGGGCTGTTATGTCATTCCTGCTGGGTCTCAGAGGTAGGAAGAGGCGCGAACGCCCTCTGCGGAAGGCTTTAGATCGTCGCAGATAAACTCTAAGGGCGCGCACGGGATCCTGTTGCCTGGTCTCCTGAGACAGAGGGTTGGTTCTTAGCGGCCGTAAGGTGATAACCTGAGGTGCCGTCAGAGGAGACCTGTTCTTGGCCAGGAAGGCAGGGTCAGTGAGGAGTTGAACAGACCCGTCCGCTCGGAACTGTAGGCAGGTAGGCCGCGCCGAGAGTGCGTGTAGCTCACTCACCCGAGAGGCGGTAGCAAGGGCCAGCAGGAAGCACGTCTTTCGTGTCACATCTGCGAAACGGGCCAAAGGTAAGGGTTCAAATCTGTCAGAATTTAACCACGTTAGCACCCAGGGCAGGTCCCAGCGGGGAAGGAGTGAGCGGTGTGTTGGGCGCTGGATGCCGAAGTGACCCATAAGGTCGGCTAAGTCTTTGCAGGCGCCCGGGTCTGGGTGTCCAAGGTGTCGATAAGTGTCAGCGATCATGGACAGGTAACCCCTCACAGTGATGGGGGCCAGGCCTAAGTCTCGAAAGAGCCAGAGGAAGAAGTCCGCCAGCTGAGGATTAGTCAGTTCCGTGGGTGACAGGCCGTGCTCAGAGCACCAGGAACACAGGACTCGCCACTTTCCCTCGTAGACTCGGATGGTGGAAGGTCTGCGGGCCGAAGCGATCGCCTCCACTGCTGCACCCGAGTAGCCTCTAGCTCCGAGGGCTTGCCGCACAACCTCCAGGCGTGAAGGAGGAGCCGCTCCGGGCAGGGGTGGAACAGCGGCTGACGCGGTTGCTTGAGCATGGTGCGTGGGGCGGGAAGCAGCAGGGGCGGGTCCGTGGCGAGGCTGAGAAGGTCGGTGGTCCAGGAGCGGTTCCAGGCGAACGGCGCAACTAACAGCAGGACCGCCGAGCATCCCCGAAGCTTGAGAAGGACTTTGGGTACGAGAACCGTCGGGGGGAAGGCGTAAGCCACCAGGCCGTCCCAGGGAATGGAGAGTGCATCGACAGCCCAGGCAAGTGGATCGGGAATCGGGGAGACGAAGAGCGGCAGCTGATGGTTCCACCTTGTGGCGAACAAGTCGACCTGGGGAGTCTCCCACCGGGCACAGATCATCCGAAAGATGTCCTGCCGAAGGGTCCATTCCGTGTGCAGGAGCTGGCCGCGGCGAGACAGCGAGTCGGCTAAGACATTCAGGTGTCCGGGGATGTGTCGGGCTCGAATGGTAATACCCCGGTCCTCGCACCAACGCATCATCCGGTAGAGGAGCATACAAAGGTCGGGAGAGCGAGTGCCACCTTGTTTCTGGATGTAAGCCACCACAGTCGTGTTGTCCGAGAGGACGAGTAGCTCCTGGTGTCTGAGGAGATCCTCCCAGAACTGCAGGGCTTGCCACACCGCCTGCATCTCCAGCCAGTTGATGTGAGTGTGCGCTAAGTCCGCGGGCCAGGGCCCCGAAGTCGAGAGGAACCGAGGAAGGAGATGAGCGCCCCACCCAGTGAGGCTGGCGTCGACACAAAGCGAGGTCTGGGGAGGAGGGGCGGCCAGGGGAACTCCCGACGCTAGCCAAGAGTGGTCGGTCCACCGACGAAGATGAGGCAGCAGCATCTGGGGCACCGGAACCAACGTCGTTAAATCGCCTGACGACGGGCGCCAATGGAGTAGGAGATGCAGCTGGATCGGCCGGGAGTAGAGACGACCTAGGGGGATAAGGTCCGCTGCGGCGTTCAGCAGGCCCAAAAGCTGGAGCCAGACTCTGGCGGGGGCCACGTCCTGTCGTGCTAACTGACCTGCTAGGTCCGCAATCTTCTGGATCCGAGGAGCTGGGAGGCGCACCGTGTTGAGGTCGGTCGCAAATTCCATGCCCAGGTGCACGAAGCGGCGGGACGGAGAGAGATCCGACTTGCCGTCGTTCACTAGGAAGCCCAAGTGTGCCAGAAGCCGTAGCAGCGCATCCCTGTCCGACGCGAGCGAGGTCTCTGACTGGTTGCGTAGGAGGAGGTCGTCTAGGTAATTCGACGTCGGACTGGAGGAGGACTGTCGGGCCTTGGCGACTACGGCGTCCATCAGCCGGGTGAACACCCAGGGGCTGAGGTTGAGACCGAACGGGAGCGCGCGAAACTGGTATACCACACCGTCGATCGCAAAGCGGAGGAACTTCCTGGAGGCCTGGTGCATCGGGACATGCAGGTACGCATCTGAAAGGTCCAGGCTGACTGCGAAGTCCAGAGGCTGGACCGCGGCTCTCAGGGCTCGAGCAGTCTCCATCCGGAAGGAGGGGGCCGTAATGTACTTGTTCAGGGCCGAGAGATCGATCACCGGTCGCCATCTCCCTCCAGGCTTCGGAACGACGAACAAGCGGCTGTAGAAGGCTGGGGAGTAGGGGACGCGTACCACCTCCGTGGCGGCTTTCCTCAGGAGGGAGGAGACCTCTCCCCGAAGAGCGGAGGCCTTCAACGGATCGCTGGGGATCTCGGTCCAAAGGGGGGAGCGACGCAAAGGAGGCGGGCTGCGAAAGGCGATCCGGAGGCCGGCCGAGACGGTGTCGCAAATCCAGGGGTCGTCGGGAAAGAGTGTGAGCCAATTTCCGCTGAAAAAGGCTAGCCTCCCACCGACCGGAGACCCCGAAGTGGTCGGTGGGGGCAAGGCTGGGGGGCAGTCAGGTAGCCCGCCCGCGACCCGGTCGCCGGGCGGGACGGGGCCAGGCGGGGACACGGGCCCTGGAGGGTCTAGGATGGCCAAAGGCGGGGGCCTGCTCAGGGGCCGAAGCAGGGGCTGACGCAGCAGCGGGTCTAACCGACCGCGAGGCGCGACCCCTAGCCTGGCAGGAGGACGGAAAGCGGCGGGGAGGAGGAGCACTCACAGGCCAGCGGTCGGGGTTGGAGGCTCGAACGGATGACCAGGTGTCGCCGAAAAGCAGGGGGCCACCCAGCGGAGCACGACGAAGCTGCGCACGCAGGTCAGGTGGTATCCCTCGGCAGGCAAGCAGAAGGGCGTCTCGACGCATCAGGTCACAGTTGGCGGAGGCAGCCATAGCGTTAACGGACGAGTGGTAGGCGGCTCGGTTGGCGACTTCCGCTAAGACGAGTAAATCCCCAAGGAGAGGCGTGATAGAAGGATGCCAAGCGTCTTCCACACGACGAACCAGGGCTTGAGTGAGCAGCTCCAGGAACCCAGCGCAGGCTAAGGTGTTCCGCACCAGAGACGCAGTCAAATCCAGGCCACGAGGGAAAGAACGGCGAAGGAGGGCGGAGCCGCCAGCTTGCGACACGGCCGGGGGGTCGATCGCAGGAAGAGGGATGGAGAAAGCCTGGGAATGACCGGCATACCAATCCCGACGGAAGGCGATGTCCAGGCCAGCCGGCCAGCGACGATCGGAGAAGAACACCGGCTCTCGAGACGCTGGAAGTTGCAGGTGCGCTGAGAAGACATCTCGCAGCTCCTTAAATCCAGGCGGCTGGGGAAGCGACTTGAACCTCTTCACCTGACGCTCGGCATCCACAAAGGCCGAGACCTTCCTCTTCAGGGGGGGAGAGGCTGGGCAGGAGTCCGCTGGCAGAGTGGCCGCGATGATCCTGGCGGCTTCATCCAAGGCTAGGAGGGTCTCCGCCCGGGACGACGACGGAAGGGTCGAGGGGACATCATCACCGACGTCGGAGGGCGAAAGGGAGCGAGCATCCTCCTCCAACAGGGCTGAGACGGAGTCTTCGGGCAGCAAGCTGAGGGCTTCTAAGAGTCCAGGGGTTGGCGAGAAGGCGGGTGAGGCACCAAGGAAGGTCGAAGCTTGGGCGGGGGCGCATCTCGAACCTCACGGGAAGCCCGGGCATGAGCCGGCAGCGACGACGGAGGCGGGGATCGCCGAGGCGAACGCGGGAAGGAGCGAGGAGGGGTCCTGTCCGGTGCGCGGGAACGACGTCTGGGTGAAGTACGGCGGACAACCGAAGAGGAGTGCCGATCACGGGAAGAAGGTCGACGATGGCGGTGACGCGGCGAACGCATCGAACGGTGCGAAGGCGAGCGCGACCGAGCGCGCGACGAGGAGAGGCGGGGGGAGCGGCGACGCTCCCGGCGGGGGGAACGATCCTTCCGGCGGCGCTCGCGGGGCGAGCATGAGTGTCTAGCACTGACGGTGGAACGGGAAAGGTCGGGGGCGCGACTGTGTCGCGTAGGTTGAGGCTGACGTCTCTCCTGGCCGGACTCAGTGAGAAGGGCTCTATGCCGGTGTACAGATCCTCCGGAAGGATCAGCGGGCTTATCGTGGAGAGAGAGAGGAGCAAGGCCAGTCAACGTGGGACGGCTCGTGGCGAACTGCTGCAGGCCGGGCTCAGTGAGGCGGGCGCTTTGCCGGCAAACAGACCCTCCGGAAGGGTCAGCGGGCGTGGCAGCAGTGGCAGTCCTCTGGTCAGCGAACAACGCAGGGTCCCGACGATCAATCCGTTCCGAGAGGCCGAGGCGAGGAAGAGCGGTCGTTACCACAGGGGCGACGTCAACAGGAGTGGGACGAGAGATAGCAGACGGAGGTCGCTCTCGCCGGTAAAAACTCCAGAGGTCAGACCAACGGATCTCCGGCCAGGTCGCACAGACATCGCAGAGATGGTCCGAGGCGCAGCCCGAGCAGGGGAGGCAGACCGCATGGTCGTCCGTCGGCCACTTGAAGTCGCCGCATTGAGAGCAGGTAAGCATTTGGTTCCTGCAACAGACAAAGAGCACAAGGTCGCAAAGGCGGACAAGGGAGCCTAGCCCCACACCAAGGTACTCCAAGCGCCGTAACCACCGGCGCGTAAATAGTGGCTACAGTCTCCCAGAGCTAAAGGGCCTTTAAGGTAGACGAACGGAGTGTGGGTGCCCGAAGGCCCTACGAGAACAGAAACCCTAGTCTACAAGGCAACGTCTTCTCGTAACAGTGAAATACCAAAGGAGGGAAGGCGACGTCCCTCGAGGAGACTCGTAAAAAAGGTCGTGCAAGGCGCCGAAGCGTAAGCTCACCAACTGGCGCCCACGTAGTAGCAAAGCCGAAAGGAAAGCCCAACGGTAGCCGGCTCTCGGCCCGAGGGCCGGCTGTGGGAAACTACCACTACCTTACCTCCGAGACGAATCGGGAACAGAGGGAAGGGTAGTCATACACCTCCACAGCCTAGAGGAGAGCAGCAGAACGACGCCAGCAGAGGCAGGGCACAAGAAGGCAGGTCAGCGCTAGGAGGCGCAGAGCACACGAAGAGGCAACGAGCGTAGGCAAGAGAAGGACCGGTCGAAGCGGCGCGAGAGCAAGGCCAGACACGTCTTCTCTGTACGAGCGAAGTAGCAAAACTGGCCGGTCTCGTGACCGGAGCTGGTAAGGCGGGAAACGGGAGACAACTCTCGGCCCCTCTAGGGGGGGTTCCCCGAGTGCCTCCCGGGTTGTGTGGGCACACAACGGGTAAGTAGGCTAAAATTGAGCTAGAAGTAGACATTTTCCATAAAGTCATGTCATCGGTAATGTTTTTGAGGAAACAAACCCACCCTGTGGGGCTGACCAGGGTGACCCTGGGAACTAAAAAATACCTAACCCCACCCAAGTCCCCCAGGGCAGACCCGGGTGGGGGCACAATAATCCAAGACGACCGGTCCTTTAAGAACCGGTCACACCATACACAGTCAAGGTCCTGTAGGCTAGAACACGTCTGTTCACTGTAAGCTAAGTAGAATGACTGGCGTGACACCACGTGATCGGATGGGCAGGGACGGGAGGCTTCTCACGGCCCTGGTTACAGTTCCCTGAGTTGCCTCCCTGGTTGTGTCGGAACACAACAGGTTCTTAGGCTAAAATTGGGTAAGCTAGTAGACACTTCCATACAGTAATGTCATCGGTAATGTTTTTGAGGAAACAAAAATGAGATTTGTTTAGTCTTACCAGTGACAAGCTTTTGCGATTTGAGTTGAAAGAACGAGATGAATGAAATGTCTGTGAGTCGGAATATTCTCTCCTCTCTTCGCTTGTTTCATTGCATGGCTGTGACTCTGAGTCTGGGGGTCTGCTGTCTTCTTCCTCATCAGCTGGAAGAGAAAATGCAAAGTAGTCAGACACTGCAATAATGAAAAGCACCACATACATTGTGTGCAAAATGGCGTTCAACCCCACTACTCAGATGAGCAAGTCACTAGTGCAAACCAACGTTAAGTACACAAACAAATAAATAGCAGGTAGGTGGCAAGGCCTAGAAATACCTCTTGTATACTTGAGAGAGCGGACAACTCTGCGATGTGGTGTGACACGTCGGACCAGAGGATGATCTTCCAATGCCTCCACACCCACACTGTCCTTGCCATGAAGCTGAAATAAGACGAAAAATAAAAAATAATAAATTACATAAATTAAACAGGTTAACGCATAACTGTGAGCAAACTATTTCACAAAATGATTCTTTCATAGATCACATTAACCCATTTAGCCCCAACACACTAAAGAGATGGATGGACCATAATTCAAGGGTAGTGCCAGATTAGCTTGGCACCATTAGGTGCCAAGCTAATCTGGCACCACTCTTGATCCATCTCCTGCAACTGGTACATAGTCGTTAGGTGACACCTCTAAAATGCAGCCCTGGGGTTAAATGGGTTAAGGCCATAATGAAGATACAAAAAAACAAACATTCTTCAATAAAGATGTACATGCAAGCATTTAAATGATCTGCAAACGATGGTGTTAACCCTTTGGCTGACGCTAGCGCTTTTTGTCATCATGAATCCTGTAGGAATCATTGTGACAAAAGTACTACCAACAGCCATAGTTAACCCATATCATTTGGGATACGCCAGTGTGAGAAATAAGTTTGACTAAAATAGTTCAAGGGTAGTGCCAGAATAGCACCACCCTTGAACTGAAGCCATTGGTCTATATCCTTATCTGTACAGTGCAAGTACTATAATGTAGCTTGCACATGACAGCGTACAAATTTGAAGCTTTTAGCCTCAGTATGATATGAGTTAATACTATTATAGTTATAAATACACACAGATCTGACAAAATGTGATACCAAGCAGATCAGCTTACATAATTTGCCCTTATTTTTTCTGCACTCCTGAGAGAAACAAATTGATGACCAAAAGGTACACTAAATTAGTGCAGCTTGGTTGTATAACCATCAGTTTGTCTGTCGGTGACTTACCTGCACAACATCGAAGTCACTGGGATAGCTGTGAACCGGATTGATTCTTGGGAGGACCTTCCAGGAGAGACCAGTGTCTTGTAAGGCAGCGTTGATAAATCGCTTTCTTGCATTGGACTTATAATAGCCGTCGAATGACACAATATATTCTGTAAAGGAAGAGGGGGAGTTGTCATTGACAGTGATAACCATATACAGTATATCTTAGTGCTTACCAATTAAAATCATGCTAGCAAATGATGACAGATTAAGCCTTTTCTTCACACTCTGGCTGTCAGTAGTATTTTTTGCCGCAATGATTCATGCAGGGATCATTGTGATAAAAAGTGCTACTGACAGCAAATGGGCTAAACTATAGGGTTAAACTATAAGCCTATCAATTTTAGTATCAATATGCAATTTACACTCACAATATTAACACGTATCGCGGTATGTACAGTCAATTTCTTAAGCAATCCAGACCAAAAATGTGACTGCCAAGCGTGTAAAATGCAATGAAGTACCCAACGGAGAAAGAAACACGCTTAGAAAAGACAGGTACAACACAATTTATTAATATTTTGGGTAAATACCCTTTGTCAAAATAGACAAACAAACAGAGAGATTAGCCGCTACTTATCTTCATTGGCAGAAGGAATGTGGCACATTCTTTCTGCGATTGAAGATAAGTAGCGGCTAATATCTCTGTTTGTTTGTTTGTCTATTTTGACAAAGGGTATTTACCTGAAATATTAATAAATTGTGTTGTACTAGTCACTTGTACCTGTCTTTTCTAAGCGTGTTTCTTTCTCCGTTGGGTACTTCTTTTTTAGTCAATTTCTTGTTTCAGAAACACTAAAACTGGCTTGACACACATGAATTTTAGAGAAGTTGGCTAAAGCTACTTAGTTAGTTTAGCCTTAACTGGCCTAAGAATTGATTCAGTTACAAAGTTCACAATAACCATTAATTCTTAGTACCTTATCAAACCAATGGCAAACACTAAAAAGGAAAGTAACAGCCTTAAAGAGACCCAACGGAGAAAGAAACACGCTTAGAAAAGACGGGTACAACACAATTTATTAATATTTCGGGTAAATACCCTTTGTCAAAATAGACAAACAAACAAACAGAGAGATTAGCCACTACTTATCTTCATTGGCAGAAAGAATGTGGCAACTGAAGGAGGTGACGTAAAAGAAAGAAAAGGAAGAACAAAAGTGCGGAAAAAGTAAAAATGACGTCAACGAAAAATCGTAAGAGAGAGACTCGGAAAGAACCTGAACATGAGAGACAAGAGTGTGTGCAAGCACGTGCAGGAGCGAGCGAAAGAAAAGGCGTGTAGATGAGGCCAGAGAAAGAGAGAGAGAGAGAGAGAGAGACGGAGAGAGAGAAAGAGAAGGAAAACGAACGGGGAGTACCCTTGGGCACGAAGTAGGCGGAGTGTCTAATACACAAAGCCTGCTAAACACCAACCCGAAGGCAAACTTTATATCACCTTCAAGTTGAGGACTACCTCGGGGAAAAACGGGAGGACCCCGGGAAAAAAAACCCAGCATTTAGCACGGTACACAACAAGTAATAAGTCATGAAAACAAAGCAAATAATCAAATTCAGTAAGAGAATATTGGTATAAGTGGAGAGTAGGTAGTTGTGAAACCGTCTTCAAGGGTAACTCAAAAAATAGGGGGGGGGGGGGGGAGAGAGAGAGAGAGAGAGAGAGAGAGAGAGAGAGAGAGAGAGAGAGAGAGAGAGAGAGAGAGAGAAGGGGGCGGGGGCGGGGGGAAAGGAGGAAGGAGGAAGGGGAATAAGAGAAAAGGAAAAAGCGTAAAGAGAGAAAGAGGGCTAGAGAGAAGTGGTAAAGGGGGTAGGGGGGGGGGGGGGAGAAAGAGGGAGAGAGGTAGAAGGAGAGAGGAAAAAAAAAAAAAAAAAAAAAAAGAAAGCCAGAGCCACCAACCCCACCCAACAGGCACCCACCAGCACACAGAAAAACACACAGGCACGCAACAAGACGACCACGCACATCCCCAAGGGAGGCACACGATCGCCCCGCCCCCAAACCGCGTATCTAACCGTGAGCCGGAGACCCGGCGCCCGACAGGGAAGGGCAAGGGATCCAACTAAACGTTCGGCCAGCGCTGAGGAAGTCCCCAAGGGAAATGTACATATCAACCAGCGCCAACCTCCCCTAACTGGTTAGTGAGTAGTAAAACAGTGAGGTAAAGTAGCAGACACAAGCAAGGTAAAAAATGTTAATCTTTCATATTCATCCCGAGTGGCGCCACAGTGCCCAGTTTATTAATCAGAAATTTTTCACGGTCTTTCCTGGCCCAGACATTACTGGCTTGCATAAGCCAAAGGCCTTTAACCCGAATGTCCGAGACGGAGTGGTCGGCCTGATTGAAATGTCGTCCGACCGGTCTGTTGTATTGGTACTTGACAGACTGAAGATGTTCTTTGAAACGGTCGTTGATGGTTCTTTCCGTCTCTCCAACATAGAGTTGGCCGCATTTCACACAGGAGATGACATAAATCACGTTGGTGGTTTGACACGTGAAGTATCTGTCTATGTTGAATTTGTAACGTGGACCATTCACCACGGTGGAAGGGCAAATAAAAGGACACGTCTTGCAATTAGGAACATTGCACGGAGTGGAGCCGGAGGGTCTGGTGGTATGACGAGGCTTGAGAGTAGAGCGAACAAGCATGTCCCGCAAATTAATATCCCTCTTGAAAGCTACCAACGGAGGTTCAGAAAAGATAGCAGCAGATTCTTGACTGGATGACAAAAGACCCCAGTTAGAAAGAAGGATTTTACGCACCGGATTGGTGTGGGGATGGTAGATCATGGTTACGATAGGCCTGTCACTATCAGCGGTAAGTTTAGTCTGCATTGTACTCGCGCGACTAAGTTTTTGAACCGTTTGGAGAGATCCTTGAACAACAGTATGTGGGTAATGTCTGTCGATGAAATATCCTGCCATTTCTTTGGATTGAACATCGAAATCTGATTCTTCGGAACATATTCTTTTTAGCCGAGGAAACTGGGAATAAGGGATGCTGTTTTTAGTTTTGGGGTTGTGAGAAGATCGGTAGTCGAGGTAGGAATGTGAGTCGGTAGGTTTGTAATGTATTGAAGTTTTCAACATTCCGCAGTCAATCCTGATGTTCATGTCCAGAAAGTCGACTGAATTAGCTGATATAGTGTATGTGAACTTGATGGATGGGTAGAAGTCCTGCACGAAGTGAATGAAGTCTAAAAGTGCAGCTTGGGTCATGTGTGTAGCTCCTAAACCGTCATCGATGTAGCGTTTATACATCTCAGGGACAGGCCCGGTGTATTGCTGAAGAATCTGTTGCTCAAGGAAACCCATGAAAAGGCAAGCATAACTGGGTAAAGAGACCGATTAGACAAGAGAAATACCAGATTTGGAGGCAGGGATACTGAAAATTCTTGATACTGAAATTTACGATAAACTCATATTGATGGCAGGTGATATTTTGGTCAGGTGCTACTGAAAGGAAATACTAGTTGTCAAAAACCTGCGTGAACACTGAGTGACTGATCAGTGGTTCATTCAACCTCCTTCATCTGCATAAGGCAGATTCTCATGAGTCCCCACAGCAAGTCATAAGAAAGGATCCACGCCTCCTGCTGAACGAGATAATCCCTAGCTGTTCTAAAAAAGTTAACTCAGGATGTTAACCCCTTCACTGCTGAGAGAACAGGATCCAACTGCAAGAGACATAGATTCTCATGAGCCCCTGCAATCGCAGGGACTCATGAGGATCTATGTCTTGCTGACAGCACTTTGCATCCATGTCCTTTGGACGGTTGTGGCTCTTTGGCACTGCATTGTCAGAGATTCCAGAAACACAATCCGCATCCACTGGCAGTGAAAGAGTTAAGCATACCACTAGTTTGGAAAATTGTCAAAAATTAAAAGTGGACAAACTTACCACTATCTACAACAGATGTGCTAAACTCAACAGACAGATGCTCCTCTGGTAGTAAGGCACTGAAGTTGCAGTCATCAGGGCTGGGTGTCGGATTAGGAGGTGCGTGATCTGGACTAGAATGAGGGCCACCGTGATTTGGCTGTGAATGAATCTCTGTCAGTGATGTCCTATGCATCAGCTGCAGGACCACTGTCAGCAGCAATAATGTCCATTTGCTCTTTTGTAGCATCATTATTCCTAATCCTAGTGCTGCTTCAGTGTTGCTGACAACTGATGGTTGAAGGACTTAAACACTGGTGCCGTTATCATGAGGAATGCAGCATGATGTGTTGCATGGGGCACACAGGCTAAAAGGACAGTTTTCTTTGCTACGTGTCATACAGCTGCCAAATCATGAATGAAACTGCCTTCATTTTATAACTTCATATGATATCCAGTTTATTGACATGCAAATTTTTGCTCTGCAGTTTTCTACATTTTGTTTGTTTGCACAACTTCAAATAAACGCAAACAAAAGGGGTATGTATTTATGACTATGCAACGTTCCAATGTTGGGTATTAATTTCACATCATCTCATGTCAGTTTCAGAGCTTTCACATTCCATTTTCCATGATCCATCCCAGCTTCTCTGCAACATATTAATAGATCATCAATATGTATACGTGTGTTTTGTATAAACACTCACTGAACAAAAGTAGGTAATCTCTCATGTTAAAGGAACTGTAAACAGTGCATGAAAACACCAAAATTGTGCTTCAAAATTACAAAACACTCTTTCAGAACAAAGCCTTAACATATATGATACTGTAATATTTAGAGTTAATAGTCAATGTACGTCTGCTCCTGAAAATTCAGGACTCGCAAGGTCACATGCACTGTGACACAATACAAAGACATAAACATGTGCACATTCTGACACACATTATTCATACACAGATAAAATCAGATTTTAAACAGTTTGATTTTTATTATTTTTACCCTTTAAAATCATGAAATGGTAATAAGTGTACGCTTTCAAAATATGCCATTTGAGTACCAATACTGTCTGGTCTGAAAAGATTAGGGCGCACTGGTACAATTACACTGGACACACTTACAACCTCACATCTTGGCTGAGAGACTGATCCATGGTTTCTCTCTGAACTATAGGCTGATATTGGTGGGCGCCATCTTGTTTACAGTGCGACCCACCACGTGTTTTCCGCTCCCAGTGTTTTTGTGGTTTTTCGTTGGCTGTACTGTGTTTCGTGTGCTGAAAGTCTGCTGAATATCGTATAAGAGTGCGCTGATGAGGATTGTATGCTTGTGTTTCGTCGGATCTGGTTGCTGTTTGAGTGGTATCGTATTGAATTGTGTCTGTCATTTGAATTTTGTTCACGTCGCCATTTTGCTTCTTCCGCAGCGTGGGTTTTCGCCGGGTCTCTCCGCCGCCCTGTTTTTCATGTGCTGTGCGCTAGTGTGTGAAGTGTTTACTGTATGAGTCTGTTTGCCACCCGCGGTTGCATCTGTTGCTTGGTTGTTGTGAACTCGTTTGTGTTCCTACCATTCTATAGGTTTACATGTGCTCTCCCGTCGACATCTCGCCCTCCCCACTTTCGGCGACATTGCACGATCTCGCCGCTGACCGACCGGAAATCAGGTCGCTCTCCTACCACACCGCTCACACACACACACACCGGACACACACACACACTTACTCTCTCACACACACACACACCCTACTGAACCCTCTTCTCGTCTTCCTCTTTCTTGTCCTCACAAACAATCATGCTCATCAGATACACACGCCAACAACTGCTATCTCTATGTCGCCACGCCACCTACTGCGCCGCCGGTTCCACTGACAGTGTTGCAGATGCCTTAAGCGGCATCCGACTGCGAAAGAGAGGCCGCAGGGGCGGAATTAGCAAAAGGCGGTACTCACCACAACACACACAACCACACACTTCTTCCCCATTTCCTATGCCCTTCCACCCCTTCCGCCTCCCCCCGCCTCCTCGATTTCTCCACCTCCCTTTCTTCTTCTCCCATTTCTTTTCCTCTCTTCCTCATCTACCGCTCCTCGCTCTCCTCGGCCGCCCCCTCCCACCCCGCCCTCCTCCCCTCACCCCCTCCTCCTTCACCTGCTTTTTCCTCCTCGTCCCCTCTCCCCCCTTTCTCATCCCCTTCGCCCTCCCCCTACCTCAGCTTTTCCTATTCATCTTCCTCCTCCTCACCCCCCCCCCCCCCCTCCTCTCGCATCCTCTTTCTTGCCCGGTTCTTCTTCCCTGTCTTTTCCTCCTCCCAACTCTCCCCTCCAGCCAGTGTGGCTTCAGAGCAAACAGGAGCACCACCGATATGGTCTTTGTGCTTAGACAGCTTCAGGAGAAGTGCCGCGAGCAGAATAAAGGGCTGTACGTAACGTTTGTCGACCTAACAAAAGCGTTCGACACTGTGAGCAGGCAAGGCATGTGGCAGATCCTGGAGCGACTTGGCTGTCCCCCAAAGTTCCTCAGCATGATTGTCCAGCTACACGAGGACCAGCAAGGCCAGGTCAGACTCAACAATGACCTCTCAGAACCATTCCCTATTCTCAACGGCGTAAAGCAGGGCTGCGTGCTGGCACCGACCCTCTTCACCATCTTTTTCAGCATGATGTTGAAGCAGGCCACAGTGGACCTCGATGATGACGATGCAGTGTACATCAGGTATCGTCTCGATGGCAGCCTGTTCAACCTCAGACGACTGCAGGCCCACACGAAAACCCTAGACCAACTGATTCGTGAGCTGCTTTTTGCTGATGACGCTGCCCTCGTTGCACACACAGAGAGAGCCCTGCAGTGCATCACGTCCTGCTTCGCAGATGCTGCCCAGCTCTTTGGACTCGAGGTCAGTCTGAAAAAGACAGAGGTCCTCCATCAGCCGGCACCCAAGACAGTGTATCGCCCTCCTCACATCACCATTGGCGAGTCTGAACTAAAGTCAGTGCACCAGTTTACTTACCTTGGCTGCATTATCACGTCGCACGCCAAGCTGGACAAGGAGCTTGACAGCAGGCTGGCAAAAGCGAACAGCGCTTTCGGGCGACTTTTCAAGCGGGTGTGGCACAATCAACAGCTGAAAACAGGCACCAAGATCAGCGTGTACAGAGCTGTGGTCCTCACCACCCTGCTGTATGGTTCCGAGTCCTGGGCCCTCTACCGCAGCCAACTACGACTCCTCGAACGCTTCCACCAGCGCTGCCTGCGCACCATCCTGGGCATTCACTGGAGTGACTATGTCACCAACGTCGAGGTCCTTGAACAGGCTGAAACTGTGAGCATCGAGGCTTTGCTGCTGCGGACACAGCTCCGCTGGGCGGGGCATGTCTCCAGGATGGAGGATCATCGCCTACCAAAGATCACCCTGTTCGGCGAGCTTGCTACTGGACACCGTGACAGAGGGGCACCAAAGAAGAGATACAAAGACTGTCTCAAGAAGTCACTTAGTGCCTACCAAATCGACCACCACCAATGGTCTTCGCTTGCTGTGGACCGTGACACCTGGCGCTCCACCATTTACAAGGCAGCTGTCTCCTTTGAGGACTCTCACAGAGCTAGCCATAAGGACAAGCGGCTCAGGAGAAAAAAACAGAGATGCCGCAACTCAGAACCCTGGCCATACCTCCCCTTGCAGCCACTGCGGTCAAACCTGCCTGTCCCGGATTGGCCTCCGCAGCCACGAACAAGCCTGCAGACGTCGTGGGCAACTCCTATAAAATCTTCGTTCGCGAAGACAAGCCAAGAGAGAGAGAGAGACTCTCCCCTCCATCCTCTTTCCCCTCTCCCCACCCTTCTCTTCCTTTGTCCTCTTCTTCGTCCGTTTATTCTCCCTCTTCCTCTTCTGGCTCATCCAACCTAAAACTGTGTCTGTTCAATGCACAGTCTGTCTTCAAAGATGGCAAAGCCGACGTGATTTCAGATTTCATTCTAGACAATGACCTAGATGTTGTCGTGATCACTGAAATGAGGCTCCGCTCAGCTGGCGATGAACCCATCATCGCCAGCGTCACTCCGAGTGGCTACCGCATGTCCTCCTTCCCGCGTGCTTCCAGAGGAGGTGGCAATGCTGTCATCTACAGGGACTGTCTTTCTGCTCACTTCTCCTTCTCTCAGTCTCTACCTTTTGCTCATCCCTCCTTTGAATTTGTCGAGGCCGTAGCAACACTCCCTGGCCAGTCCCTCATCTTCTCATGTATATATCGCCCCCCTCCAAGCTCTCAAAACAAACTCACAAACTCCATGTTCCTCACCGAGTTTGACCTCCTCCTCGACCACTACATCACACGACCCGGAAAACACATCCTTCTTGGCAAATTCAACTTCCACTTTGACAAACCCGACCACCCTGACACAAAATGCCTTTGCACGTCACTTTTAAACCACAATCTTACACAACACATCACTAAACCCACCCACCGACTTGGCCACACCCTCGACTGGATCATCACCCGCACCTCCGATCAACTCTTCCTCGACTCTGACACCTCTTCCGTGCTTCCCTCTGACCACCTCGCTATTCTCATCGCCCTCAACCTACCTCCCCCCAAAAAACCCAAGCTCTTTGTCTCTCGTCACAAACTAAAATCTGTCAACCGAGAGAGCTTCTTCGACAAAGCTGTTGACCTTCTCTTGGACCCTGCCGCCTTTCCTGATCTTGCATCCCATTTTGATTCCTCCCTTCGAAAACTTCTAGACATCCACGCCCCTGTCATCACCTGCTCCATACCCAACTGACTCCCCTCCCCCTGGCTCACTGACGACATAGCTGATCAATGCCAAGTGCGAGCGCCGACAAGCGGAACGCCGCTGGCGCTCATCCGACCTCACCGTTCAGACAGATCTTCCAAACCACCAGATCCAAAGTCTGCAGAATGATCTCCGACTCCAAACGTAAACATCTTCAAAACAAAATCCTGGAATCCACTTCATCCAAAACCCTCTACGCTACCATGAACACACTCCTAGGCACTTCTAAAGACTCTCCTCTTCCCAACACACACAGCAAAGAAGAACTCCCGTCCGTTTTTTCCACCTATTTCTCCGACAAAATCCAAACTCTGCGCAACACACTCGACACTCTGCCTTCTCCGCCTTGCCTTCCTGACCCCCCCTTTTCCGGCACTCCCCTCTCGTCCTTCCGCCCCGTCTCTCAGGATGAAGTCCTCAAGACCATAAAGTCCATGACTTTCAAAACCTGCGAACTAGACCCCCTCCCAGCTTCTCTCTACCGGGACGGCCTTCCAAAACTTTTGGCCTTCATCACCGACATCATCAACACATCTCTAGAAAATGGCTCCGTCCCCGATATCTTCAAGTCCGCCATTGTCCGTCCTCTCCTCAAAAAACACAACCTCGACCCAAACGATCTCAAGAACTACCACCCAGTCTCCAATCTCTCTTTCCTGTCCAAGCTTCTTGAGAAGGTTGTCCTCAACCAGCTCAACCTCCACCTCGCCGACAACAACCTCCTCAGTCCCTTCCAGTCTGCCTATCGCAAACATCACAGCACTGAAGCAGCCCTTCTACATATCCTAAACGACCTGTTTATATCCACCGACTCGGGCAACATCTCCCTTCTTACGCTACTCGACCTCTCTGCCGCCTTCGACACTATAGACCACTCTATCCTCCTCCATCGCCTTCACCACTCCTTTGGCATCACTGACTCTGCTCACTCCTGGTTTCTCTCCTACCTCTCCGACAGACAGCAGTCACCATCGATGGCGTCTCCTCCAACCCAGTCACGCTCTCCTGCGGCGTTCCACAGGGGTCCGTCTTGGGTCCGGTCCTTTTCACACTCTACACCTCTCCCCTGTCCAACATCATCCAGTCTCACCACATACACCACCACCTCTACGCTGACGACTCACAACTACTAGACAAAGACAAACTCGACAACACTCGGTCACTACTGACTCGCACGGCTGACTGCTACGAAGACGTGAAAAACTGGATGACAGCAAACAAGCTCAAACTGAACAATCACAAAACGGAAGCCATGCTGGTAGGCACTTGCGAGAAACTTTCCCAGCTCCCTCCTTCTCTCCACCTTCAACTCGACAGCACCCCCATCTCCCTCTCTGACTCGGTCAAGAACCTCAGCGTTATCCTCGATTCCTCTCTTTCCATGACCAGCTTCGTCTCCGCCACGGCCCAGGCATGTTATTTCCACCTCCGCTGCATCAGTCAGATCAGAAAATACCTCACTACCGAAGCTGCCACCAAACTCGCTGTCTCTCTCATCTTATCTCGCATCGACTACTGCAACTCTCTCCTTTCCGGCCTTCCTCACTCTACCACTCTCACTCTTCAGCGCGTCCAGAACAATGCTGCCCGCCTCGTCCTCAGAAAGAAAAAATCCGACCACATCACTCCCCTGCTCAAGCTCCTTCACTGGCTCCCCATCCCCCAACGCATCCAATACAAGATTCTGTCTCTCTGCTACAAATCCCTGAACAACTGCGCTCCTACCTATCTCTCCAACTTACTTCACCCTACACTCCTTCCTGCTCCGCCTCCGACCCTCTCCGCCTCCTCATCCCCCGCACCAAACTCAGCACTTTCGGCACCCGCTCGTTCTCCGTCTACGGTCCATCCACCTGGAACACTCTCCCACTCTCTCTCCGTCAGAAACACTCTCTCTCCTCCTTCCAGTCCGCCCTCAAAACTCACCTCTTTCAACAGTTCTAGCACTATATCACTACACTCCCCACCCCAAGCTGACCGTCGTAATGTATTTTTCACTATTTGTGGTACGTGAGTCATTGTCTAAAGCGTGCGCATGCGTGTGCGAGTTGTGAGTGCGCGCTTAGAGTTATAATTATTATAAGATAAGCGCATTATAAATACCGTAATTATTATTATTATTATATCATTGGTTTTGGAATTTGTAACAAACTGACTTTAGAGGGTTCTTGTCAACAATCTTCTTCCTGACTGGCATCTTACCAGCACTGGCTCCCCTCAAGGTTGTGTTTCACTACATAATGTACACAAACTGTTTTAGAAGTCGTTATAATAAAAATTGTTTCCTTCTGAAATTTTATGACGATTCAGCATTACTTCTTAGTCTTTTAGTTTTACAGGGTTCTGAACAATATCACGGGCCTGCTTTGGATGAGTTTGTAACATGCTGTGATGAGTCCTTTCTTGATCTGAATCATGTTACCAAAACGAAAGAGCTCATCATTGATTTCAAAAAGCAGACAGCACTCTCTGAGGCTACTGTTTTACATGGACAGGCCATTGAAATTGTGAGTAGCATTAAGTACCTGGGTACTATCTTTGACAACAAACTCTCATGGAACGAAAACACTGAAGTCATTGTGAAGAAAGGTCAGCAGCGGTTACACTTTTTACGTAAACTTAATTCATTTTCAGTGGACAAAAGAATTTTGATCCTGTTCTATAAAACTTTCATTGAAAGTGTGTTGTCTTTTTCTTTTAGGAAGTGGCTATTTGGACGGCGCCATCCAAGCAGCCCGTAGGCTATTTGGACGGCACTTGTAAAGGGAAACTACTCCGCGAGTAATGTGACAGCACATGGGATTATGCACTGCAGGCGGTGTTGACTCGCGAGCGTGGGGACATGATTTACAGTTTGTAAAAAAAGTGTATCACATCGCACACTATCCGAAGCAATGGCCTGTTTTTTCGGCCGGGCGTACACACTTGAGCGACACAAGTCATTCTGAATTTTTATGTCTAGTTCATGTGTGTTTCGAGGAAGTTTTGCTTTAAATTGCCGGTACTCCTCATCGTCAGCGGACCAAACCGTGGAGATGAAAGTTGGGAATGGTCCTTGATTACGTAACCTCCGGGCCTGCCGTTGACTGGACTAATAGTAATACCCCATGGCCATCTGCGAGACATGTGGCCTTCTGGAGTAGGCACATGCATAAATGTATGGAAAGCCTTGCAAACAGAAGACCAAACAATCAAGATATAGCCCTATATCCCGAACACTTAAACAAAACAGTGTCGACTCAAAAATTGACCCATCGCGATCAAAAGAGAGATAAAACAACCCAGCGGGAACTTCATCTCACGGATGAATTTATGTCTGTTCCCTCAAACGATGAAAGGATCAAGGCCTCCTGTTGCAAATACTGCACAGCCAGCCTCTCCTCGTTCAGTACAGCCTGACGCCGGACCTCAGACCACCATAGGCGTTGGCCTGCGGACAGGGCGATCTTTAAAAGTGCTGTCCAAATAGCCTACGGGCTGCTTGGATGGCACCGTCCAAATAGCCACTTCCTTTCTTTTATCTGTTGGTATTTCAACTTGAGTATCAAAAACAAAAATGTGCTGGACAAGATCATAAGGGTCACATAAAAAAAATCATTGGTGAAAATCAAAGAAGCTTGCAGTGTTTTGTGGAGAGACAAACAGTGGAAAAGGCATACTGTATTTTGGCTAGCAATGATCATGTTCTGACCGCAGAGTTCGACTGTTTCCCCTAGGGACGTCAGATCCACTGTTCAGCATGTACGACGAACAGACGAAAATTCTTTTGTTCCTACTGCAATTCGTCTCATTAATGACGCCAAAATGTGCATATGTGTACACGCAGTGTATTATGTAGTAGCAAATTGTGAGCTTTTCTGTAAGTTCTCTTTCACAAGTACTGTTGTAGGTACTGTTTTAAATACATAATTACATTAGATTTTAATTGAATTGTTTGTATTATTACTGTGTGCTTATTTTAATATAATTTTTGTGTATATTTGAGTCAATGAGCCTGTCGGACCACTTTAATTGTCCTACTTACTTACTTACGCCTGTCACCCCTACCCGGGTATAGGCCGTCGACGAGAGACCTCCAGCAACTCCTGTCCTGTGCTTCTCCTTCGATTCTACTCCAGGTGGTTCCCAGTCTCTTGATGTCTGCTTGGAGGTCTCGACGCCAGGAGTTTCTCGGCCTACCTCTTTTCCTCTTTCCCTGGGGGTTCCATGACAATGCCTGCCTAGTGATACTGGAAGCTGGCTTTCTCAGACTGTGACCGATCCATCCCCATCTTCTTCGCCCAATTTCATTCTCTGCTGTTATCTGCTCTGTTCTCTCCCAGAGTCTGACGTTGCTGATCTTCTCTGGCCAGTGGATTTTCAAAATTCTTCTAAGGCAACTGTTCATGAAGGTCTGTACTCTGTTGACTGTGGTTTTTGTCAATCTCCAAGTCTCTGCTCCATATAGGAGAACTGCTTTTACAATGGAGTTGAAAATCCGGACTTTGGTGTGTTGTGACAGCTCTCTGGAACTCCACACTTTTTTCAACTGGAGAAAGGCTGCTCTGGCTTTACCGATTCGTGCTCCGACATCTGCATCAGTGCCGCCTTTTTTGTCTATGATGCTCCCGAGATAGGTGAAGGACTCCACCTCCTCCAACGAGGTGCCAGCAAGCAAGACTGGTTCTTCCCTGGTTGCATTCATCCTCATTGTCTGTTTTCTGTTTGTGAATGGTGAGGCCCATTTGGGACGAGATGTCAGCAAGCCTTGTGGTCTTGTCCTGCATTTGTTGATGAGTGTGGGACAGTAATGCCAAGTCGTCTGCAAAATTGAGGTCGTCAAGCTGTGTCCACAGTGTCCACTGTATTCCACTTCGTCTGTGCTCTGTGGTCATCTTCATGACCCAGTCTATGGCCAGTAGGAAGAGAAACGGAGACAGCAGACACCCCTGCCTGACACCAGTTCTGACCTGGAGCTCCCTGGTGAACTGCCCTTCATGGATCACGCGACATGTCATGCCATCGTAGCTGCTCTTGATCAGGCGGACGAGCTTTGTGGGTACACCGTAGTGTCGTAGGAGTTTCCACAGAGTCTCTCGGTCCACGCTGTCAAATGCTTTTTCATAATCCACAAAGTTGACGTACAGCAGGGAGCTCCACTCCTGAGACTGTTCCACGATGATGCGGAGAGTGGCGATCTGGTCTGTACATGATCGGTTCTTCCTGAATCCTGCTTGCTGGTCTCTCAGCTGGGGGTCAACGGAGCTCTTCATTCTCTCTAGGATGATCCTGTTGAAGACCTTTCCTGGTACTGACAGCAAGGTGATTCCTCTGTAGTTGGAACACTTGCTGAGGTCGCCTTTCTTGGGAAGCTTGATTAGGTACCCCTCCTTCCAGTCAACCGGCATCACCTCCTCTTCCCAGATCTTTCCAAACAGTGGGTACAGCATCTCCACTGTTGTCTCTAGGTCTGCTTTCAGAGACTCCGCTGGGATGCCATCTGGCCCTGCTGCTTTGCCGTTCTTCAAAAATGCCACTGCTCTTCTGGGGACTGATGTATGAACAGAGACTAGAGCCTAAGTCTGAAACTATCTTCCTACGCCTGAGACTAACATGTTAGTAAGACATGCATGAACTGAGACTAGGCCAAGTCTGAAACTTTCTCCGGGACTAAACAGCCCAAATTTAAGCCCACGATTTACTAGGTGTAAAGCGTCTAGTCTCTGACTAAAAGCGAATCAAAATGGCAGCCGCTGTCTACATGATGTTCCTTTCTCCACGAAATATACGCCGAAATCGAGTATTTAGAGACCGTCGACACACATTAGATGAGTTTGATGATATAAAAGCTTCACAAAAAGTTACTTTTCAAGCGCCGTGAAATTTATCTTTCTTGTACTTTTTGTTCTGTGATTTTTGATCTTGTAAAGCGCTTAGAGCACCATTCATTTGGAGGTCAAGCGCTACTATAAATGTACAATATTATTATTATTAATATTATTAAAACCAAAATCGATGAGTACAGTTTACAGGCAGAGTGAAGATGGAAGACAGTGGCTGTCAAAACACGTGCAGGGCGAAAAGTGTTCCCAGCCGCGGCGCATGCTCAGTGGCCTTTGGAACTGGATTTTCCCAAGTTAAAAATAGCATTTGACACAAGTCGCGGACTAACCATATCTAGTCTCGGACTTGATAATCTGACTCAAGTCTCAGTTCATGCATCGGAAATGTATGCCTTAGTTAGTCCCTACGTAACAAGTTTCCGACTAGGGCTACGTCGGGGACTTGTCTAGTCTCTGTCCATACATCAGACCCCTGATCTCTTCCCAGCTGGGTCTGTCACAGCTGATGGGTAGGTCGGTCTCTGCCGGCTGGATGTCTGGGGGGTCGGGTGGGCTAGGTCTGTTCAGTAACTCTTCAAAATACTCGGCCCATCTGTCGAGTTGGTCTGCTCTGTCTGCAATAGGCTTGCCTTCTTTGTCTTTTAGTTTTACTGGTCTTTCTGTATGGCCATACTTGCCCGACAATCTTCTGGTAATGTCGAGCTGTTTCATGTTGCCGCTGCCTGCTGCCTTTTCTGCCTCTGCTGCCAGGCTGTCTGTGTAGGCCCTCTTGTCTGCCCTGATACTCCTCTTCACCTCGCGGTTGGCTTCCGAGTATTCCTCTTGTGCCCTTACTTTGGCTGCTCTCGTGCGACTGTTGTTGACAACTGCTTTCTTCTGCTTCCTCACTTCTATCTTCTTCAAGGTCTTGCCGACAGCCAGTCCTTGTGATGGTGTTTCTTGAACCCTACAGTGTTTTTGCAGGTTGAGTTCAGCGCCTCTCTGCCTTCCACTGCTGCTCTGTGGTGACCGCCTCCTCTTCATTTACTAGCTCCTGTAGCGCTTGAAACTGGTTGGACAGCACCAGTTTGAACTCGTCTCTCACTCCAGTTTCTCTCAGGAGGCCTACATTATAGCGCTGTCTTCTTGTTGTCTCTGTGCGGCTTTTCTTTAGCTTGAGCTTTATTCTTAAGGTAAGCAGATGGTGGTCTGAGGCGACATCTGCTCCCCTCCTCACTCGAACATCTTGAAGGGATCTTCTAAATTTCTTGCTAATGCAGATATGGTCTATTTGGTTCTCTGTTGTATGGTCAGGTGAGACCCAAGTTGCTTTGTGTATTCTTCTGTGTGGGAAGATGCTGCCTCCAATGTCAAGTCGGTTTAGAGCACAAAAGTCTACAAACCTCTCCCCGTTCTCACTCATCTCTGAGCCTAGTCCCTGTCTCCCCATCACCTCTTCGTATCCGGTGTTGTCCTCCCCTATTTTGGCATTAAAATCGCCCATGACGATGGTGATGTCTCGCTGCGCACATTTGTCCACGGCACTCTGGAGTCGGTCGTAGAACTCTTGTTTCTCTTCCTCGTCACTGTCATTAGTGGGCGCATAACACTGGATGACGTTCAGCTTGAGCTTTTTCTTGGTTCTAAAGGCTGCTGTGATAATTCTTGGCCCAAGAGGTTCCCAGCCCATCAGCGCTCTCTGTGCCACTGGTGACAGCATGAATGCTACTCCTTCTGTATGGGGGGCATTCTCCTCTTCATGACCTGAATACAGAATCATCTCCCCACTTAACAGCCTTTTCTGGCCAGACTGCGTCCATCTGGCTTCACTGATACCTAGCAGGGAAAGGTTGTACTTTTGCATTTCCGCTGCTATCTGGGCGGCCTTGCCGCTCTGGTACATGGTCTTGACGTTCCATGTGCCCATGGTTGTGTCCCTGGATAGAGAGAGGCAGCTCGGTCCTGTGGCTTCCGAAGACTTCCGGCTTTCACCACAGGGCGTCATAAGTCTTCTGGTAGAAGAACCTTCCTCCTCCAGGAAAGGAATTACTGTTAGTCTTTTCGTGGGCGTTTTTGTAGCTATTTCCTTTTTTGCAGGGTGGGGAAGCTACCCCCACACCCAACCCCCTTACTAGGAGGACCAGGGGTTTTCTGTCGGGGTCACCTTCCCTTAGACCATGTTGGTTCACGGCACCTTATTTCATTCGGGTGCAGGACCCCTGCTTCACGAAGGACCCCCCATATCCAACTATCAGCCCATAGAAGGGACCGGTAGCGTCATTTGAGGACTCTCACAGAGCTAGCCTTAAGGACAAGCGGCTCAGGAGAAAAAACAGAGATGCCGCAGCTCAGAACCCTGGCCATACCTTCCCCTGCAGCCACTGCGGTCGAACCTGCCTGTCTCGGATTGGCCTCCGCAGCCACGAACAAGCCTGCAGACGTCGTGGGCAACTCCTATAAAATCTTCGTTCGCGAAGTCAAGCCAAGAGATTTCATTCGGTGCACCCCTCTCACGAGGGACCCCCTATCCACCACCCAGGGGACGCGCCTCAACGCCATATGGTCCCAGCGCGAGGTTAATTGTCCTAGCGAGATGAATAAAGTTTATTGAATTGAACTGAATTATTCCTAATCGCAGCAGGGCATCAACAAAAATAAATGTGCTTTACCAGCATCACAATATGTCCAGTTTGTGCAACATATTTTCTCCCATAAGCAAAGAAAGCATCTAATTTTATGCCAGGAATGTTCAAGTTTTGTTCAATTATGAGTGTATAAAAAGTTAGAGTCCGTTAACGTTTCTACATACCTGGAAATGTAAACATTTCATTCACATGAAGATGTTTATCTCCAGATGAAAACCATTTTGTTCTCAAAGTGTTCAGATAGTCAACCAAATGATAACTGGAACCAAATACAGACCAGCTCGTTTTCTATGGTCAACTCGCCCATATGCTATCTCTTCCATATGTCATCTCGCCCGACATACAAGTCGACTCGGCAAAAGTAAACGGTCAAGTCGCCGAAGATACGAGTCAAGTCGCCAAATCTATCTCTATCTATTTATTATTATTATTACATGGTATTTATATGGCGCATTTCTCATATTTATAATATAACTCAATGCGCAGAATGTAGCCGCGAACTGAACCCAACAAGCACGCTCACGTGAATCACACGCATTCACTCACACACTGTACGTAAACCCATAACATTCACGTGGTGCTAAGGGCAAGCTCAAGCGAGCTACTGACGGTATTTGGAAATCGTTTTTTTGTATTTGAAATTTTTATTAAGTTGGCTGAAACTGATACCAAAGTGAAGGGGGAGGAAGAGCTGGAGTACCCGGAGAAAGAACCCCCGACGGTCCGCCCGAATTAACGGTGACACTTACTAGAGGAGAAAAATCCGACGCCGGAACCCGGAATCGAACCTCGCACCTTTAGCATTGGTGGCAGGCGCCTTAACCACTGCGCCACGGACCGCCCCATCTATCTATATCCCGTAGTTTTGCTGACCGTTGGAGCACCACTGATGACTTGGCAACCACTGAGCTCCCTCCATTCCACTCTGTTCTCTGCCATTCTTAGTGTATCGCACAGCCTCAGTCCTGTCCACTCTGAGATATTGTCCTCCCATCTTTACCTCTGTCTTTCTCTCCTTCTTCCTCCTTGCACAGTGCCCTGCAGGATTGTTTTGGCAAGCCCTATTGAACGCGTGACATGCCCATACTACTTCAGTTTGCGTTTTTTCACAATGGCTAATAGGTCTTCATAGGGCCCGATGGCTTGCCTGATTCTGCTTCCAACTTCCTCGTTCGTGTTGTGTTCTCTGTATGATATGCCAAGCAGCCTTCGAAAACATCTCATTTCAGTGGCTTGTATCCTCCTTTCAAGGTCTGCTGTGAGGGTCCATGACTCGCAGGCATACAAGAACACTGAGATGACTAAGGAGCGCATCAGTCTGATCTTGGAGCAGAGTGTGATGTTTTTGTCCTTCCATATGGTCTTCAATCTTGTATGTGCTGTTCTTGTCTGCGCAATTCTGGACAGTATTTCTGGTTTTGATCCCTCATCTGTTACAATGGCTCCTAAGTATGTGAATTTATTAACTGTTTCCAGTTTTTGGCTTCCAATCATGACGTCAGTGCCAATGCCACTTGTGTTATTTGTCATCAGTTTGGTCTTCTCTGCACTGATTTCCATCCCATACGCAATGGCAGTACTGTCCAGCTTTTCCACCAGCTGAGCTAGCTCCTTCTCTGTTCCTGCAAGGCCATCAATGTCGTCCGCAAAACGCAAGTTCGTGATTGTTCTGCCTCCAATGCTGACAGTTCCTTCATGATCTTTCAGAGCGTCTGTCATGATTCTTTCCAGGAAGATGTTGAAAAGATTAGGTGAGAGCAAGCAGCCTTGTCTGACTCCGACTGTAGTCCTAAACCAGTTTCCTATTTTGCCGTTGAAGCAGACTGCGCTAGTGGTCTTGTTGTAAAGGTTTGCTATGACTTTGATCAGGTTGGCATTGATGTTGTATAGCTTCATGGTGGACCAAAGGGCTGCATGCCACACCCTGTCAAACACTTTCTTAAAATCCACAAAGACATGATAGAGGTCTTGCTGGTGCTGGAGGTACCTCTCACATAGAACTCTTAGGTTGAAGATCTGCTCAGTTGTGCTGCGCCCTGGTCTGAAGCCTGCCTGTTCCTCAGCTATGATTTCCTCTACCTGTGGCTTCAGCCTATTCAGTAGGATCTTTAACATGACTTTGCTTGGGTGGCATATAAGACTGCGATAATTCTGGCATTGATGTAATTTGCCTTTTTTGGGGAGAGTTATTATAAGTGATTGGGTCCATGGTGTGGGCCAATCCCCCTGACTGCCAGATCTTATTGCAGATTGTTAGTAAGGCGCTTATCATGTCTTCTCCCCCTTCTTGGACTAGCTCTGCAGGTATGCTGTCTGCTCCTGCTGCCTTCCCTTTTTTCAGCGACTTCACTGCAGCCTCTACTTCTTCTCGGAGGATGGGATAGTTGCCATTGTTGGTCACGGGTGGGTTGAAAAGTATGCCTGGGTCCCCTGTAGCTCGGTGGTTGTACAAATCTGAGCAGTACTCTGTCCATCTCTTCAGTATGTCTTGGTCTTCCGTAAGACAGTTCCCTTCACTATCTTGAATGGTCGAGGAGCGTCCTTGCTTTACACTGGTCAGGTCTTTCACCAGCTGGTATGCTTTTTTGCTAGTATTTTGGTTCAGATTTTCTTCTACGTGTTTACACTGATCTTCAATCCACTTATTCTTTGCCTTTTTCATGCTTTTCTTGATATCCTGGTTAATTTCTCTGTATTGTTTAGCACCTTCTACCTCTGATTTCTTTTTTAATTCTCGACGCTTGTCACATAGAACAAAGATGTGGGCTGTAACCCAAAGGTTTCTTTGCTTGTTGGTGTTTGCCAAGGATCTCACTGGCTGTTTGGGTTACAGCAGTGTTAAATGTGTCGATCAGTGTGTCCACATCCGCGTCTTCTGCACCTGGAAGTAGCAGTGGCGCGAATTTTCCTCCTTTCTTTGCCTGGAAGGCTTCCGCTACCTCTGGGTCTTTCAGCTTCTCGAGGTCAAACTTGATTCTGGAGGGACCCTGCCTGTTGACCTTCTTTAGGCGGAGTCGGAAGGTCATCATCACTAAGTCATGGTCGCTTCCAATGTCTGCTCCTGGAAAACTTCTTGTCTTGGCAATGTTCACACTGGGTTGGAAGCGTCTCTTCACCATGATGTAGTCAATTTGGTTATGGTGCTCTCTGTTCGGGCTGTGCCATGTCCATCTTCTGGATGCTTTGTGTGGGCCAAACGTGTTCATCAGCTTTAGATCATTTGAGCTGGCAAATTCCAGGAGCCTTCAGCCTCTGTCGTTGGTCTCTGCATTTGCAGTAGCGTCCGCATGTGCCTTTCCAGTTCCTAGCAGCATCCTCTCCTATTTTGGCATTTCAGTCTCCCTGCACCACAAGAATGTCTTTCTTGGGGGTCTGGTCCAAGACTTCTTGCAGTTGGTCATAGAAGTCTTCTATTTCCTCATCGCCATAGTCTGTTGTTGGGGCGTAAACTTGTACAATAGTGATATTGAATGGGGTTGCCTTCAAGCGTATGGTGATAAGCCTACTGGCGACTGGCCGACAACTCATGACAGTGTTCACGATGTCTTTGTGGACGATAAATCCGACACCCTGTTCGTGTTTGTCTTCTCTGCCACTGTAATACAGTTTGTGGTTTTGCTGGGTTGATGTTTCCCCAAGGTTCTTCTATCGTACTTCGCACAGTCCTAGGAAGTCGCCAAAGTAAAGGGTCAAATAGCCCAAGATAAGAGTCAATTCGCCTAAGATCGTTTGCTTGTTTGATCTTATATTGTGCCTGTGTTTTGTGTGGCGTGCGTGCGCGTGTAGACATAATTGACATGTCTTTGTGCGTGTCAGTGTTTCTCTCGTTCCTCCCGTCTCTCTGATTAGGTAGATTCACATGTGCCCTCGGCAATCCTCTGCTGAACAACGTAATAGGAATGCAGCACACAACGTGCGCACACATAAACACACACACACACACACACACACACACACACACACACACACACACACACACACACACACACACACACACACACACACACACACACACGTGAGACTAAGCGAAAACTGCTTGGGTTGACTCAAGTCCTGGACGAGTTTTCTCGGGCCTTGGGCAAGTTGACTTCTACTTTGGGCGAAATGACTTTCTGGGGGCGAGATGATTTCTACCTCGGGCGAGTTGACTGGACGAAATAGTATATAGGCGAGTTGACCGGCACCTTCTCTAGGTTACCTCCCTTAGACTACTAATTTTCGCATCGAAAATGCACACTTTGCTCCGTTAATATTATTTGTTTTTAAAATAAATATTTTATTTTATTTTGTTACATTTGGGCTGAACAGTATGAGTTCTCTCCAAGTGCTGTCATTGAATAGTAACAGTACATTTGTCGAACCTTGCCTATTGCTGCGCCGCGTTGTATATTTCCATAGGCCGTGACTTATCGGCAGTACGGTATGGCCTTTGGAGTCGGTAGGCCTCCAAAAATAATATATATATATTATATTGAATCGGTTTAGCAGGACTGGGTTAGTCTAGCCATGTGTGGGGCATATTATCAAATAATACAAACACCTGATTTTGCATATAGTGTCCGGTTATGTCTTTAACTCCTTCAACCCCAATATAATAATAACGGTAACGGTAATGCCAGTGGACGTCAGTTTTGTTTCAGTCTAAGTCTGTATTCATTCAACTTGATGACCAAAAGCCACAACTGTCCAAGCAACATGGGTACTGACAAGTCGGTTTCATGCAGCACGAGACATAGATCCTCATGAGCTTCAGGCAAATTATTGCGGGGGTTCATGAGGATCTGTGTCTCTTGAGTGGTTCGTGTCCACATCTTCAGTTCTCGGCGGTGAAAGCCCGGGGTTAAAACATCTTCTAAAGTTGTGGACGGAGACCATTACCTTCCGCCTCAGTCCTCCCCCATGTGCCGATTCATTTTATGATTAGGCCTACACCGGCTGAAGTCGCTTAACCCATTCAGCCCCAACGCCCTACAACAGGAGATGTAGTTGACCATGATAATTCAAGGGTAGTGCCAGATTAGCTTGGCGCCTTCAGGCGCCAAGCTAATCTGGCTCTACCCTTGACTATTATCATGGTCAATAAATCTCCTGCAGCTGGTACATGGTCGTTAGGTGACACGTCCAACTCCTGCAGCTGGTACATGGTCGTTAGGTGACACGTCCAACTCCTGCAGCTGGTACATGGTCGTTAGGTGACACGTCCAACTCCTGCAGCTGGTACATGGTCGTTAGGTGACACGTCCAACTCCTGCAGCTGGTACATGGTCGTTAGGTGACACGTCCAACTCCTGCAGCTGGTACATGGTCGTTAGGTCAAGTGACACGTCCAACTCCTGCAGCTGGTACATGGTCGTTAGGTGACACGTCCAACTCCTGCAGCTGGTACATGGTCGTTAGGTGACACGTCCAACTCCTGCAGCTGGTACATGGTCGTTAGGTGACACGTCCAACTCCTGCAGCTGGTACATGGTCGTTAGGTGACACGTCCAACTCCTGCAGCTGGTACATGGTCGTTAGGTGACACGTCCAACTCCTGCAGCTGGTACATGGTCGTTAGGTGACACGTCCAACTCCTGCAGCTGGTACATGGTCGTTAGGTGACACGTCCAACTCCTGCAGCTGGTACATGGTCGTTAGGTGACACGTCCAACTCCTGCAGCTGGTACATGGTCGTTAGGTGACACGTCCAACTCCTGCAGCTGGTACATGGTCGTTAGGTGACACGTCCAACTCCTGCAGCTGGTACATGGTCGTTAGGTGACACGTCCAACTCCTGCAGCTGGTACATGGTCGTTAGGTGACACGTCCAACTCCTGCAGCTGGTACATGGTCGTTAGGTGACACGTCCAACTCCTGCAGCTGGTACATGGTCGTTAGGTCAAGTGACACGTCCAACTCCTGCAGCTGGTACATGGTCGTTAGGTGACACGTCCAACTCCTGCAGCTGGTACATGGTCGTTAGGTGACACGTCCAACTCCTGCAGCTGGTACATGGTCGTTAGGTGACACGTCCAAAATTTGGGGAAAGTGGATTTTAATTGGGTTAATCAGTGTTCGCATGCCAGTTTGTAATTTATTCATAGTCACAGTCATCCAACTATTGTTTTTATTAATATTCTATTCTTGAATTTCTTTGTAATAATAATATTAATAATAATAAAGGAGATTTGTTAAGCGGCTTATTCTAAAAAGTAGCTCTAAGCTGTATGTCTTCGTTTCATGTTTTGTTATGTGCATACACGACAGCTTGTAAGACAGGCATTGTAAACTAATGTTTCATAACGTTATCCTGAAATAAAAGATTCATCATCATCTTCATCCCTTGGCCACCCCTTTCACCCCCTTTTGCTGAAAGAACATCATGTTAATTAATAAATAAATAAAACCTTTGATAGGCAAGAGACATAGATTTAATGTTCCCCCAAGGGCTAGGCTGACACCACATTGCATCATATTCCATGTTCCTTGTTCCATAAGCACAGACAATACTCCAAACATCTCCAAGAGGCATCGATCCTCATGAGTCCCCTAGGGATGTTTGGCAGAGTCAGTGTTGTCTTTGTTTACATGGTGGATGCTGACTATCCACTGATTATAAGTGACTGACCGACGAACGACCAATCAACATGTTGAATTAAAACAAATAAACACAATATAACTCGGAATAGTCTTGCACTGAAACGAATAGAGAAACAAATAAAGAGATACCGAATAAATTCCAAACAATTGAACAAGCAAGCATTTTGTTTTTAAATATTCAAAATCCAGCTTAACACTGAACAACTGTTGGAAACACGTTGAGGTCGGGTGCCCCAGCCGAGTTCAATGCCTTTGCCACAGTTGTTATGCAGCTAATGGCAAATTGACTCGGGCTCGGAATGCGGGGTGGTGGTTATTGGGGGGGGGGGGGGGGGGAGGGAGGAGGGGCTGGGATGGAGGTTGCTGCAGAGTGGAGATTCATAAAACTCGGAATGGTCTCGGGCTCAGCTACCTGCTTACAAGCTACAATCGTCAGTTTCAGTTATGACCTGCTAGTTTCATTTGCAGTCTCTAAAATTCGCTGACAGCCGGCCGCGCGCGCGCGGGGGGTGGGGGGGGGGGGGGGGGTTGCAATATCATTACGGTCCTCACTTCCCCACCCTGATAATCCCTTCCCTACCACTGTACGTACATTTTGGTTTCCGTCTGAAATCATTCAACGACCAAAAGTCAACACCGCCCGAGACTGAAACATGGATACAAATTAGTCTCAGTAAGAGGCACAGATCTTCATGAGCCCCCGCCGTCGCGATAGCTCATGAGGATCTATGTCTCTTGCAGTTGGATCATGTTCAGGGTTTTTTTTTCGTCAGTCAAGGGGTTAATTCCTATTTATGTCCCCAACCTGATTCACCCCATAGCCCAATCAGTACCCGGAGCTTATAGTGGTCGGCAAGAGGCAAAGATTCACATGGGCCGCTGCGGCTGCTGGGGCTCATGTGAATCTATGCCTCTTGCAGTGGGAATCTGACACGTTCCGCTGACCCAAGCGTACAGTGCAACTCTGTATGGATTAATTATACACTCGGACACCTATTTTATTTCAAGGCTTATTCAGCCCCGATGCTGAAGGGGACAATTTCACTATATAAATAGGCGTACATCTACCAAATGTGAATCTGCCCAGCAAAAATCCACCAAACGCGAGTCCACACAGGCGTGACTCGAACCTCTCAGCCCAATGTACATTTGCGTTTCTGCCATTCTACCCAAACTTAGACCTAACTAGACCCAGAATGATGATAATAATAATAATAATAATAATAATAATAATAATAATAATAATAATAATAATAATAATAATAATAATAATATAAGTGGGTCTTAAATAGCTCTAATATCCCTGCAAAAAAGACTCAAGTAAGCGCTGTACATCAAGATAATCTGAAAAATGTTACAATGATAGAAAATGATACAAAGTAAGGTACCAAGAATACCAAAAATTCACCCAGTGTCAATACAGGGCACATAGGCCTCAATCCAACCAACTGGAAAATGTGGGTGGCATCACACAAAAAAAGAATTATGTATACTGCGTATTATGCAGTGGGGTTGATTCTTTCTTTAGTGGAATTGCCCATGTCCTAGACCCAGTATGACTGACTCTACCAAGTGTAATTAAATCCCCCCCACCACCACCCCCACCACCCATCCCCATTGTAAATCCACGGCACAAAGGCCTCAATCCAGCCAGCTGAAAAATATGGGTGGTAGCACTCAGAAAATGCACTGCACATTATGCAGTGGGGTCAAGTTGATTCTTACATGGGTGGATTCGCGTGGCAGATTCGCCCTGCGTAGATTTATGCCTAATAATAATAATAAATAATTACGGTATTTATAATGCGCTTATCTTATAATAATTATAACTCTAAGCGCGCACTCACAACTCGCGCACGCATGCGCACGCTCTAGACAACGACTCACGTACCACAAATAGTGAAATACATTACGACAGTCAGCTTGGGGGGGGGGGGGGGGGGGTGATATAGTGCTAGAACTGTTGAAAGAGGGTGAGTTTTGAGGGCATACTGGGAGGAGGAGAGAGAGTGTTTCTGACGGAGAGAGAGTGGGAGAGTGTTCCAGGTAGATGGACCGTATACAGAGAAGGAGCGGGGGCCGAAAGTGCTGAGTTTGGTGCGGGGGGTGTGGAGGCGGAGAGGGTCGGAGGCGGAGCGGAGGGAGCGGGGAGGAGTGTAGGGATGATGGAAGTTTGAGAGATAGGCAGGAGCGCAGTTGTTCAGGGATTTGTAGCAGAGAGACAGAATCTTGTATTGGATGCGTTGGGGGATGGGAAGCCAGTGAAGGAGTTTGAGCAGGGGAGTGATGTGGTCGGAATTTTTCTTTTTGAGGACGAGGCGGGCAGTATTGTTTTGGACGCGCTGGAGAGTGAAAGTGGTGGAGTGAGGGAGGCCGGAAAGGCGGAGAGAGTTGCAGTAGTCGGTGCAAGATAGGATGAGAGAGACAGCAAGTTTGGTGGCAGCTTCGGTAGTGAGGTATATTCTGATCTGACTGATGCGTGGGAGGTGCAAATAGCATGCCTGGGCCGTGACGGAGACGAAGCTGGTCATGGAAAGAGAGGAATCGAGGATAACGCCGAGGTTTTTGGCCGAGTCCGAGAGGGAGATGGGGGTGCTGTCGAGTTGAAGGTGGAGAGAGGGAGGGAGCTGGGAAAGTTTCTGACGAGTGCCTACCAGCATGGTTTCCGTTTTGTCGTCGTTCAGTTTAAGCTTGTTTGCTGTCATCCAGTTTTTCACGTCTTCGTAGCAGTCGGCCGTGCGAGTCAGTAGTGACTGAGTGTTGTCGAGTTTGTCTTTGTCTAGTAGTTGTGAGTCGTCAGCGTAGAGGTGGTGGTGTATGTGGTGAGACTGGATGATGTTGGACAGGGGAGAGGTGTAGAGTGTGAAAAGGACCGGGCCCAGGACGGACCCCTGTGGAACTCCACAGGAGAGCGTGACTGGGTTGGAAGAGACGCCGTCGATGGTGACGGACTGCTGTCTGTCGGAGAGATAGGAGAGAAACCAGGTGTGAACAGAGTCAGTAATGCCAAAGGAGTGGTGAAGGCGGTGGAGGAGGATAGCGTGGTCTATAGTGTCGAAGACGGCAGAGAGGTCGAGTAGCGTAAGAAGGGAGATGTTGCCCGAGTCGGTCGAGGGAAGCAGGTCGTTTAAGATATGTAGAAGGGCTGCTTCAGTGCTGTGATGTTTGCGATAGGCAGACTGGAAGGGACCGAGGAAGTTGTTGTCGGCGAGGTGGAGGTTGAGCTGGTTGAGAACAACGTTCTCAAGAAGCTTGGACAGGAAAGAGGGATTGGAGACTGGGCGATAGTTTTTGAGTTCGTTTGGGTCGAGGTTGTGTTTTTTGAGGAGAGGACGGACGATGGCGGACTTGAAGATATCGGGGACGGAGCCATTCTCTAGAGATGTGTTGATGATGTCGGTGATGAAGGGCAGAAGTTTTGGAAGGCCGTCCCGGTAGAGAGAAGCTGGGAGGGGGTCTAGTTCGCAGGTTTTGAGAGGCATGGACTTTACGGTCTTGAGGACTTCATCCTGAGAGACGGGGCGGAAGGACGAGAGGGGGGTGCCAGAAAAGGGGGGGGGGGGGGGTCGGGAGGGCAAGGCGGAGAAGGCAGAGTGTCGAGTATGTTGCGCAGAGTTTGAATTTGTCGGAAAAATAGGTGGAAAAAGCGGACGGGAGTTCTTCTTTGCTGTGTGTGTTGGGGAGAGGACTGAGAGTCTTTAGAAGTGCCTAGGAGTGTGTTCATGGTAGTGTAGAGGGTTTTGGAAGAAGTTGATGCCAGGATTTTGTTTTGAAGGTGTTTAAGTTTGGAGTCGGAGATCATTCTGCAGACTTTGGATCTAGTTGTTAGCGATACTGACTCTCTTAGCCCAACTGCGCGTGGGAGACACACTGGTTGTCTCCCTGGATTTGCTACGACCAGGGAGACAACCAGTGTATGTGTGTAGGAGATTGATTGTGAAAGTTTAGCTCTTTAGCTTCGGGGCATCTCCATACAGCCTCATGAGTTATGAGATCAATCAAATCAAAATAAGTTACGACATTAAAATCCCATTGGGAAATTATAACGGTCGATCCGAGTACAAAGGTCGATCCGAGTAGGTCGATCCGAGTACAAAGGTCGATCCATACGACTGAACCCAGTAGACAAATGTCCTCGGGCCTACAACGGCCACAATGGGCCCGCGCACGGCCGTGCGCGGGCCCATTGCGGCCGTCGTAGGCCCCGAAGGCCTTTTGCTACTGGGGAAACGACCTCCACCCAATGAGAAAAAGGTCCGGTCACAGTCCCGACAGCGGCCGACCTGAGGCCGAGGTCAGCCCTAGAACTCTTGCTCACTAAGCATCAGTGACGGTCGATCCTTTTTTCTTGACTGACCTTCTACTAGATATACCGACGAGCAAAAGAAATGCGACAATTTTGGAATCATCAATTTTGGATTCCAAAAATGTCGCAGTTGTTTTTTTTCATCAGTTCATGTTCCAATACTTCTCTCACAGTCATCAGTTCATGTTCCAATACTTCTCTCACAGTCATCAGTTCATGTTCCAATACTTCTCTCACAGTCATCAGTTCATGTTCCAATACTTCTCTCACAGTCATCAGTTATACTTCTCTCACAGTCATCAGTTCATGTTCCAATACTTCTCTCACAGTCATCAGTTCATGTTCCAATACTTCTCTCACAGTCGATCTTTCTCTCGCAAGGTGATAGCAACAAATTCAGAGATATCAAAACACTTTTAGTATGGATTTTGGGACTTGCGCACTTAAAAAAAAAAAAAAAATCAAATTCAAAACGCTTTGGTCTGACTACGTATTTTATGAATAGCGTCTCAGGGCACACAGCTGTCTTTCAAACTAGTGAATCATTTATGCCCGTGCCCGGGTACTGATAAGGAATACCCATATATCACGCAAACGAAAACAAACAAATCTCACCTCATCCACGAATTGCTTACCGACACGATGCTTGGCTGGCGCCTGAGCGTACCCAGTCAACAGAAGGTCCTCGGGCCGACGTTTGCCGCTGTTGGCCCGCGCACGGCCCAACAGCGGCAGACGTCGGCCCGAGGACCTTCTGCTGACTGGGCAGAAGAGGTGCCGTAAACAGGGTGGGAATGCACTGGAGTGAAAATAGGTCGGATGGAGGGGAGAGGATGATGGAGGGATACTAGAAGCATCTGTCTGAAAGGCAGCTTTCACGTCGTCACGCTGAAGGCTCGCAACATCAAGCTTTTTCTTGGGGGGCCCCCATTTCTTGGGTTTTGGCTTGAAGTGGAGCCTGAGTTTGCAGCGGACAAGGCGGTGGTCAGTGTGGCACTCTGCGCTGGGCATCACTCTGGTGAGGAGGACGTCACTGCGGTCCCTCTGACGCACTAGGACATAGTCGATAAGGTGCCAGTGCTTGGAGCGAGGATGCATCCAGGTGGTCTTTCGACTGTCCTTTTGCTGAAAAGTAGTGTTGGTGATGACCAGTTGCTGCTCTGCACAGAACTCCAACAGTAGGCGGCCATTGTCATTGCAGTTCCCCACGCCATGCTTGCCGAGGACTCCTTTCCAGGCTTCAGAGTCCTGGCCCACTCTGGCGTTGAAGTCGCCAAGGATGATGACTTTGTCGTCTGCAGGGGTGCTCTGTATGAGGCTGCGCAGGTCAGTGTAAAACTTGTCCTTTTCAGCAGGCTCTGCCAAGAGGGTTGGGGAGTACACACTGAGAAGGGTGACGTGTTGCTGGTGTCTCAGTGGGAGGCGCATGGACATGATGCGGTCTGAATGACCCGTTGGTAGGTTTTCCAGCTTAGTCGCAATGGAGGTCTTGACCATGAAACCCACGCCTGAGAGCCGTCTTTCTGATGCAGGCCTGCCTGACCAGTAGAGGGTGTACCCAGCGCCAAGTTCTTGGAGGCTGCCTTCGTCCGGAAGGCGTACTTCGCTGAGCGCGGCGATGTCAATGTTTAACCTCCGCAATTCATGGGCAATGAGGGCGGAGCGACGTTCGGGGCGTCCGCTGTCTGCTTTGTCGAGCATGGTTCGGATGTTCCAGCATGCTACGTTGAGTCCGGTCGTGGTCGTCATCAGAGTGGATCCGTTATTCTTTCTTGTTTTTTGACCGCATGAGAAGATGCCCGTTGACCGCGGCTAGCCAACTGGGGTTGCGAGGGGACGAGCTTTGGTTAGGCCACCTTTTCTAGGCCCCTCTCCGTGTGGAGCAAGCAGTGCTGTCCCTAGAGAAGGCTGCTTGGTCGTTCAGGGTGTGCCGAGTGATGTTGTCATCCCCAGGTCAACATCAGGCGACCAATATCCTGAACCGCCTGCATGCAGGTTTGAGACTGCGGCTTCCAGTGACATCTTTCACCTGCCGTTTCGCCCCTCGCCCATCGCTACAGGACTTGGAATGGTCAGTGTCATGGTCCGTGGACGTTTCCTAAAGCCTGCGCGGTGGAGCTTTTTGGTGGAGTGCAGTGTGCGCAGTACTGGCCCCACCCTTTAAACCCTTGGTTCATCTGCCATGGCCTAGCAAGCTGGGACGATGGCATCGAGGTCCTCGGGTCGTAGGTTTTATATCAGACTGTCCTTGTCCTAGTCTCTGGCTCAAAAGCCTTCCCCGGAGACACGGGGGCTTTGATGTCAGGGGTTTCCTCCCTTAGCCTTTCCGCAGCCAAGCGGCCAGGCCTGCAAGGCAGCAGGCGACTCGTGGCAAGGCAGCAGGCGACTCGTGTTTACAGCGCAGGCTCAAAGACACAGCGGACCCAGCAGACTCCTCCCCTGAAACACTTTGGGAAGAACTGAAAACTGCTATTGCAAAATCCTCTGCAGAAGTCTTGGGTTTCGCTAGAAAGAGGAACAAAGACTGGTTTGACGAAAACGATGTAGAGATCCAGGAACACCTAGCAAAAAAAAGAGCCGCCCATCAGGCCCACCTAGCCCAGCCTTCCTGCCCTGTGAAGAAGTCTGCCTTCCGCCTCGTCTGCAGCAGTCTCCAGCGCAAGCTCAGAGATCTCCAGAATGAGTGGTGGACCAGACTTGCACAGAGGACCCAGCTTTGCGCAGACAATGGTGACTACAGGGGCTTCTACGAAGCATTGAAAGCAGTGTATGGCCCCAGGCACCTGGTACAAAGTCCCCTGCGAAGCGCGAATGGCCAGGCACTCCCCACAGATAATACCTCCATCTTGAACCGCTGGTCGGAATACTTTCAGAGCCTCTTCAGCGCTGAGCGCACTGTTCAAGAAGCAGTCGTCCTACAAATCCCACAGCTCCCAGTAAAAGTTGAATTGGACGAACCGCCCACCGCTGAAGAGACCCTCACAGCCATCCACCAGCTCAAGAGTGGCAAAGCAGCAGGCATAGATGGAATACCGCCAGAGATCTGGAAACATGGAGGCACAGCACTGCACAACAAGCTCCATGACCTCTTTCTCTGCTGCTGGGAGGAAGGAACACTACCAAAGGATCTCCGTGATGCAGTCGTTATCACCCTGTACAAGAACAAAGGTGAGAAGTCTGACTGTTCCAACTATCGGGGAATTACACTGCTGTCCATTGCTGGAAAAATCCTTGCAAGGCTGCTCCTGAATCGGCTGGTACCTGCCATCGCTGAAGACCAACTCCCAGAGGGCCAGTGTGGCTTCAGAGCAAACAGGAGCACCACCGATATGGTCTTTGTGCTGAGACAGCTACAGGAGAAGTGCCGCGAGCAGAACAAAGGGCTGTACGTAACGTTTGTCGACCTAACAAAAGCGTTCGACACTGTGAGCAGGCAAGGCATGTGGCAGATCCTGGAGCGACTTGGCTGTCCCCCAAAGTTCCTCAACATGATTGTCCAGCTACACGAGGACCAGCAAGGTCAGGTCAGACTCAACAATGACCTCTCAGAACCATTCCCCATTCTCAACGGCGTAAAGCAGGGCTGCGTGCTGGCACCGACCCTCTTCACCATCTTTTTTAGCATGATGTTGAAGCAGGCCACAGTGGACCTCGATGATGACGATGCAGTGTACATCAGGTATCGTCTCGATGGCAGCCTGTTCAACCTCAGACGACTGCAGGCCCACACGAAAACCCTAGACCAACTGATCCGTGAGCTGCTTTTTGCTGATGATGCTGCCCTCGTTGCACACACAGAGACAGCCCTGCAGCGCATCACGTCCTGCTTCGCAGACGCTGCCCAGCTCTTTGGACTCGAGGTCAGTCTGAAAAAGACAGAGGTCCTCCATCAGCCGGCACCCAAGACAGTGTATCGCCCTCCTCACATCACCATCGGCGAGTCTGAACTAAAGTCAGTGCACCAGTTTACTTACCTTGGCTGCATTATCACGTCGCACGCCAAGCTGGACAAGGAGCTTGACAGCAGGCTGGCAAAAGCGAACAGCGCTTTCGGGCGACTTTTCAAGCGGGTGTGGCACAATCAACAGCTGAAAACAGGCACCAAGATCAGCGTGTACAGAGCTGTGGTCCTCACCACCCTGCTGTATGGTTCCGAGTCCTGGGCCCTCTACCGCAGCCAACTACGACTCCTCGAACGCTTCCACCAGCGCTGCCTGCGTACCATCCTGGGCATTCACTGGAGTGACTATGTCACCAATGTCGAGGTCCTTGAACAGGCTGAAACCGTGAGCATCGAGGCTTTGCTGCTGCGGACACAGCTCCGCTGGGCGGGGCATGTCTCCAGGATGGAGGATCATCGCCTACCAAAGATCACCCTGTTCGGCGAGCTTGCTACTGGACACCGTGACAGAGGGGCACCAAAGAAGAGATACAAAGACTGTCTCAAGAAGTCACTTAGTGCCTGCCAAATCGACCACCACCAGTGGTCTTCGCTTGCTGTGGACCGTGACACCTGGCGCTCCACTATTTACAAGGCAGCTGTCTCCTTTGAGGACTCTCGCAGAGCTAGCCTTAAGGACAAGCGGCTCAGGAGAAAGAACAGAGATGCCGCAACTCAGAACTCTGGCCATACCTTCCCCTGCAGCCACTGCGGTCGAACCTGCCTGTCCCGGATTGGCCTCCGCAGCCACGAACAAGCCTGCAGACGTCGTGGGCAACTCCTATAAAATCTTCGTTCGCGAAGTCCAGCCAAGAGAGAGACTAGAAGCATCAAGGGGGATAAGGAGTGTATGCAATGGGGTAGAAGTAGGGGGTGGGGTTGGGGGGGGGGGGAGAGAGTGGTGTTGGCGCTGATGGTTGTGGTGATGGAGGAGGTGGTGGTGGCCGGTGATGGGGTGGTTGTTTTGTTCACGCGAAGACTGACCTTGATATATAGGAAGCTTTTCCATACTTTTTCTTTTGGTAGTCATTTTTTTTTTGGTGGGGGGGTGGGGGTGGGGGTGGGGGGTTTGAGTTGATACACTTGTTGTCATTGCATCCAATCGAACAGGGTTTCTCATGAATACGTGCAGACTGGATGGGCAAATGAGAATCTATGCCTTTTTTTTCGTATGGTGGGTATTGATAAAAACTGATCGTAATGCGGGCTTCCTTTTCCGCGCGCCGCCGGGCTCAGGCTACGAGTCCGGATTTGGTTGGTGGGTTGTGTCGGCCGGCCGGGTTGCGTAGTTGTTTCGGTGGAGTTGGGTTGGGTTGGATTGGGTTGAGTTGCGGTTTAGTTTGGTGTTTCGGCTTGTCAGTCAGTCAGCGTGTGTTTGTCAGTGTGTATGCAAAGCGGCCCGGAATAACCCAAACGAAGATTAAAGAAGCACGCTTAGAAAAGACACTAGTTACAGCACAATTGTGTGTAACTGTCTTTTTTAAGCTTGCTTCTTTCTTAGTTGGGTTATTCCGCTGCATTTTACACACCTGGCAGTCACTTTTTGGTCTGTTTGTGTGTATGTCAGTCTGGGCGCTAGTGCGAATGCGTATAGATGCGCGCGCTTACTCAGTAGTACATTTCATAGTGTTTTCTCGACACGAGTGCCGCGTCTCTCATTATAGTAACATGGTCGATCAAATTTCCGTATTTGGTGTTGAGAGTTAAAACAAAATCAATGGACAGATTGCGAAAAACACATTAGGAGCCCGGAGTCTGAATAGTGAGGGCTGTAAGCAAAATGATGGGGACAGAGATGACAAAAGCACCAAACTTTTTGGAGATGTTTGTTAGGTCCTATAGCAACAATTTTTGATATGTTCCACAAAATCAGTCGCAGCTGATGTTCTCACGTGACAAGTATAAAAAAATGATGACGCGACAAATGAAAAAAGTCAAGAAAAAGTTTGTTTGGCTTGCTAATGGTTAATTTTTATTGATAAATTTGTCTAATTTTGATAAAATAAAATCACAAAACTAATAGTAGACATAGCAGACATGTTTAAACAAATATGGTAGAAAGCATTAAAGGCTTAATGTTCAGTCAGCAGCAGTTTTTCCGCAAAACGTTTGGGTTTATCAAGTCAAATGTTCATATGAAATTAACATCTAATCCTTCATGCAGTTACACTTGCAAAGGTCTGTACATCTCCACGTGGCTTTTTTTTGCAAGAACATTTTCCGGTACAACCAGCAGCAGCTTTGCAGCTACACTTGACATGTTCACTACATGCTTCTGAAGCAATTGGTAAAGATGTCCACAGTGCAATCCAACAACAAGTGGTGGCGTGTATTTTCCAGCCCCATCTTTTGGGGGTTGGTATTTGCTGTTGAGATTGATCGCTTGTTGTCCAGATTCCAGCTTGGTAGACACAACGCTTTGTGTGTTGCAGGAGAGCACCTTGTGTGGGAGGAATAGTGTCCATGGTTTTGCTTTGTTGGCAAAACATTAACCTACTAGCCTCATTCACAGTCTCAAATCCGCTTGTCTTCTGGTACATGAGGACGGTGAAGCGCTCCAGAAGTTTGAAGTTCTCATCACTGATGCCCACCTCTTTGAAAGGGTGACTGGCGATGTCATTGAAGGCGAAGGCCTTGGTCACATCAGGGAAAGATTTTCAAGTCTCACAGGCAAGCTTTTTCCCCTTCCAAGAAAGGCTGATACTGTATTGCAGCCTGTGAAGCTGTGGAAAACTGGCAAGGCAGTTGACATTTCTTTGCCAAGGGTTAGGACCCGAGCGTTGATATGAATGTAGGAAAAGCTCCTTTCTGTGCCAAACCCAACCCAGATGTTCAGTGTCGAGCATATGTCTTGCAGGTGGTAAAACTTGCCAGTCAATATGACAATAACATCGGTGTCCACGGTGCGAACAAAGCAAGTCTTTGAACCCTGCTGTAATGCATCTTGCACATGGAAGAGTAGTCTGGTATCGGCCTCTTCATGGTTGCAGGCAGGTATGACGTAGTCACTTCCTCTGATGATAACATTTTCTCCTTGTGTCACCACCACTGTTTTGACAGGAGGAAAATCATAGCTTTCAATCTTCTTGGACATAAATTCAAAGAATTCTTCCTTGTTTTCTGCATCACGCAGGAAGTCCTGCCACTGTCCTGGGATTTTGTTTGGCGGACACTTTTCTTCTCATCCCTTTTCCTCTCTTTTCTCTGGCAGAACCTTTGATGCTGTTTTTGAGATGCCTGTCCCAAACAATGTCAATCCTCTCTGCAGTCTCAAGCTGATGCCACACATGAGGCAAGAACACGTCGGTAGCATAGTCGTCAAATGTCTTCACGCCACTAACAGGTAGAAGATGCACCACAGCTGCGCCGTCAAGCACCTTCACTTTAAAAGTATCGGGTAGTTCTTTCTCACACGTTTTCTCCAAAGATGCGAGTAGCTCAGGAGGAGCGTCTAGGACTTTTATTTCTGGATGTTGTACATCCTCATCGAGTTGCTCTAAGGCTTCTGCCAGTTCAGTTGTGTCATATGGTTCAACATCGTCCAGTAAGTGTGTAGCAGATGCCTCCACTGTCTTTGTTAAACATGTAAGTAGATCAGATTTCTTACCGAGACGAATTTTCCCTCTGTCTAGCAAAGACGGAGGGAACGGGTGGATTTCATGGCTGAAAAAGGAAGCCATATCAGACTCACAGTGTTGTGCCACGATGTATAGTCTGGAGAATAGGCTGACATCAGTCTTCAAATCTGCAATCTTGTCTGCTTGTTTGCTTTTGTCTTTAGGATTTGGGCACTTGAACAGATGCAAAGAGTTCTTTTTGTTGGGATCATGAATGGACCTTTTACAGTCAAAACTGAGTTGCAGTGGTGGTTGTACTGTTGTTCGCCAAGATCCTCAATGGTGCGGACTATATGTATGACATTGGGACATCATGAGAATCTAATGTCATTAATTCTCCACTGTCTGTCAAGAAAAGATTGCCCATTTCTTTGAACACTCTTGTAAGGCTGAGAGTTTGTTGTTTGAAACACTCTTGAGTTGATAAACCTTCTTCACGATGAGAGTGTTTTGCACAGTTTAGTCTTGAACAGTCTTTAAACTCAGTCAGCATGCGTGCTTGTTCTGGACCTGCCATTTTCGGAGAGCAGATGGGTTTTCTGTAAACCATACGGCTCCACCAGAGCCTGTCACCAAGTCATTATTTTGTTCATGAGCCTGATCTAATGACATATTTGAGAACTTGTGTGCCGTTTTTGAGACAACCCAGTGACCATGCTCAACAAATTCTTCCAAGGTAAAAGGTGGCAGATTTTCATGTCTCGAATGTGAATAGGAACCCAGCGGGCATAGTAATTCGGATGGTCCAGGGCAAAGAACCACTTGGCCTAGCTTTCAGGGAACCCGCATACAACCCAAAGTCAGCTTCACGATGTGCTCTGACAAACAGAAGAACAAGAGTTCAAGTCTGAGTATGGTGTCCCAATACTGAAATGTGGGGCTCTTTCCAACCATTTCTTGTAGCCAAGCTTCTTTTGACTCTTTTTCTGCTTCCGGCTGCAAGGTGAGAAATGCTTCGTTTTGGAGTTTTCTCAAAACGACAGCGTTAACTTGATGGGCATGGCGTGTTCCGGTTACGTGAGAACAGCTCAGAAACGACTCTGCTGTGCCTGATGAAGCAATCCCTGAGCCTAGTTATTGACCAAGTCCTCCGCTGTGAAGCTTTCATCAAAGGGAAGAGTCACAGGTAGCATGCGCAGTCCCTAAAAGTCACTGACGATATTCCCAAAGTTTATATGGTGCGACTTGTTTTTACTCCCATGGGACTTCAAGGGGCAGTTCAACTTCGCACTAGTTATTTGGTGGCAAACCAAACAGGCTTGCCAATCCATCTTTTACCCACTATAGGTCAACCCTGGAACAAGCTAAAAAAAAAAAACCGCCCTTTTTATAACAAATAAACAATTATGGGACCATACACAAGTATAATGCTTTGTTTCTTTTAGTCCAGTGGCTTCTTGGATGACTCATTTAAATTAATTAATCTATTCAAAGAGTCTTTTCTCATTTAATTAATGTCGGTTGTCAAACCACAACCAATAATTTGTTCGCGTTCGCCACGCTTTGCGAATTAAATAGTCTGTTTCTCGGAACCTATTGCTGTGCTACCTTGGAACATATCAAAATCTGAAAGCATAAAGCATGTAGACCATCGGTAAAAATTATGGTACTTTTGTCAGCCCAGTCCCCATCTCATCAAATAATGGGTCTTACAGCCCTCACTAGAAGTCAGTCAATGGCTTTGACTGCCCCGGGCCGTACAATGATGACTCGACTTTTTTTTCCCCCCCGTCACTGACCCGGTCTGACAACCTTGCATTTAGGCTCAAAATTAACCTCCCGCTGGTCTTTTTTTTACGGATGACGCAGATGTAAGTGCACTGCACGGTACCACCAACATTTAACGAGCATTGGTAGTCTTGCAACGGGGTTCGTGAGGATCTGAGCCTGTTGAAAGGACAGCGGCAGTGTTCGCGCAAAGGCACGAACGCGCCGCGCGCGAGGGATAAACGCACGTTGGCCTCTCGTGAAATGCGCGTGCACTAGAGAGTCCTACAGGTTAAAACCGGTGAAACCCATAGACGGAGGAGCAGTTCAGTGATTTACACAAACTGACAAGAGAAATAGATTCTCATGAGAATCTATGCCTCTTGCAGAGGCGAGGACTTAGCCGACGTACCGTTTCTTAGCCAGTCTTTACCACCAATGAACCTGCTCCGCCTTTCCTATACTATAAGTAACGGTGAGAAGAAAGCGCTGATAAACCTCTCTCAAGACCCCTTTACCTGACTGAGGTGTAGTTTCAGTGAATTTTACCGTCGGGCAAGAAGGTACAGCACGCGTGGTACTCACAGCTTCAGTGCTATAGTGGCAGGAACCTCAGCGTGGTATTGAACGTAAAACTGAAAAAAAAAAAAAAAGACGAGCCGCGTCAGTAGAGCAAGGCTGTTGCTGAACCGAAACAACAAAATAATTGCCTCAGTCTTAAGTAAAGCAAGCTCAAGAAATCGTCTGCACATCATTACTGAGAGCATTGACCTATGTCGTTTCTCATTCGTTTGGCAAAAGATTATTATGAAATTGTATAGGTTTCTTTAGCTTCTGTGCTTGTCAATCACTGTGACACGGCAAATGATTGTTGGTGTGTTGGATTTTAGCTGTTCAGTTGGATGATTCTTTGAGTTCTGTTGGATTTTTTTTCCCTGTGGGAATTGTTTTCTGTTGGATGTTTTCTGTCAGTTATTACTTTATGCGTTGAGGTCTATACTGAGCAAACGTGAAAGGTCAGTCAAGTTGATACCTTCTTTGATCGTGTGTGTGGGTGGCTCAGGGTGTCAGTCAGTTATTTTTGTGTGCCTGCGGCCGTAAGGTCCAAAATCACAGACCAGCACACACACACACACACACACACACACACACACACACACACACACACACACACACACACACACACACACACACACACACACACAACTTATTCTAAACAACCAATCCGAAAAAATCAGTGCAATGTGAAATAACGCATTTTGTCCAGGTAAAAATGAATATTTTTCAGTGTCTTTGATTCTGGACCTTACGATTCTGAGCCGTAAGGCACAGAATCACAGACAAAACACACAAATAAACTTACTTTGAAGATTAAACAAACAAAAGTAGAACCACCACCCCAAAAAATAATAAAAATAAAAATAATATTAAAAAAAAAAAAATAACAAACATTGGAAGAATTTCGTATACAGTACTACTAAAGACCGCCTTGATGAGTTGTCATTTAGTCGTCTGCGCTTCAGTGTTTACGATGATTCCAATGATGTCGCATTTCTTTTGCTCGTCAGTGTGTGTGTGTATATTATATACATATACATGTATGCGTTGAGCACGGCCTATACATGTTTACGAAGGTGCTGAACAACAGGTTGACAGCTATCGATTGAGTCGCCTGTGTCTCTCTGGACACCAAGTGAGCAACATTTTGTCGGACCTACTTCGGCTCGATGGCCGCTTGCGTACTCGGCACGTGTAACACATTTCAGCGGGCTGTTCAGTTGTGAAGTCTGTTTCAGCAACACGGTGCGCGTTTTTATTACAAACATGTCGCTCGGCCCGTCACTGAGTCTTGATTTCGTATTCGAGGCACGCTTGAAGCGTAAGCGTTTCTCAAGTTTGCAGACGTGGAAATCATTCACTCGGAAATACTGACTAGCGCTACTCGCAAAGTGGTTGTGTCTGCCATTGAAGTGATTCGAACACTAAGCAAATAAATATCAGTTTTTGAATCGCGTCGGCGGGCCGATACATTTGACTAAATCACTTTGTTAAGTCTAGTGCGTTAGTGTTTGCGGTCGAGTGACTCCGAATGGCTAGACCGCTAGGGTTTATTGCCGTCTGTCGTCAGTCAGTTTTGGAATTGTGCAACTGAGAATCACTTTGCTGTTATGGCTGTGTGGCCGCGGGACTCTTTACATGGACTATAGGTTTTGGCACCTCGCTTAGCCCCTTAATTCCCTTGACTGCTGCTGACGCTACGGTTCAGCAGCAAAGACGCCCATCTACGCATCTTTTCTGTCACCGAGCCACGTTATCGCCAGTAACAGTCGAGAGGTTAACCCTTTGGGTGTCGGTAGCGGTTTTGTCGCGATGATTCCTGCAGGATGTCAGGGGGTGTTGCCAAGTTATTCTTGTAGGAATCACCGCGACAAAAAGCTCTACCGACAGCCGAACCCAGGGTTTAAAAAAAAGTGTTGCAATCAACTGAGCTTGTGTTTGCGATCGATTGGCCGAGAATGCTGCATGACATAAGTTCAGTTTTGTAATTGCGTTCTGAAGACCTCTAAGCACAACACCGGTTTCGTATCGTAGGACCGAAACGAAAAGAAGCTGATCAGTTAGTTGTGTGTTCTAATAATTTTTGAAATCGTTTTGCTCTTTTGCTGTAGTTTGCGACCGAGTGACTGACTCTTTTTTTTGTTTTATTTAATGCCCCACGAGGGAATTTTGGGCTGCATTGTCCCGGCGGGGATGAAAGGTTGCCCGGCGGCCATCTAGAATGCTACTTTATCTTCACTCATTCTACCCCAACACCGAAATCCTTAGATCTTGCAGTTGTCCTCTGAAGACTGCATTGCAGTGCAGGACACAAATCAACCATGATAGTTCAAGGGTGATGCCAGAATAGCTTGGCGCCCATGGGGCGCCGAGCTATTCTGGTATCACCCTTCAACTATCATGGTCGATCCTTATCATGCTGTGGTGTGCCTGGGGTAGAATGAGTTAATGGACTTAGTTTGGAGTGAGCGTCTGTTAGACATGGATAGTGTCTCTCCATCACGTTTAAGAATTTGCGCTAGAAATAATTCTGGGCCGGAGTCGTCTTGCTATGGCGGCTCGGTGTCGGCGTCAGTGGAACGAGCGACTCTGAATGCTAAATGGATTAACCCTTTGCGTGTCGATGCCGGGTTCGTGTAGGAATCATCGCGACATAAACCGCTACCGACACGCAAAGGGTTAAGTTTCGGATGGCGCCGTTAGTTCTACTGTTAGACATGGTGCAGTAATTCAGTTCTGTATGCTTTTTGTTTCCACAGCCACCAAGTAATTTTGGGTCACATATGTCAGAACTCAGTTAGTCTTTCAGGCACTGCATTCTAGTCGGCGGGAGATTATTTGACCACGATAGCTTAAATTCAAATTCAGAATACTCTGTTAATCCCTAAACGGAAATTTATAAGGTGCTTAACATTAATGCAGGCTCACTTGGGCGTTGACTGACCTTGCCTGCTAAAAGGCAATGCCACCCGCTCAATATTGAAGGCCCACTACCGCCGTAACTGTTCAAAGATACACTCAGTGACTTCTGTAACAGATGATTACGAAACGCTACACACAGGTCAGTCTAGCTATGGTTCATTTAGACACACAGGAGAATTCAATTCAGCACAAGTCGTCTTAATAATTATCAAGTAACCTGACAATTGAGCCACTCCATTCTAGAAATTGAAGTAGCTTGAAACGCTAACGCGGGCTGCGCAGAATAAATAAGTGCGATTACGTGAGTGAGTTTTGCTGCGTGTTCAAACTGCTGTTAAAATTCATTAGGTGTGTCGACTGACAAGACATAACAAACACAAATGGTGTTGAAACGTGTCTTCAGATTTATGCGTAATGGTATTTTAAAGCGACCTGCTCTAAGTAATAAAGTATTAATAGCGGTTCGCAATTTCTCCCTGCAACATCTTCTGCTCTTCTGCTCTTCTTCTCCTTTGTAAGCAGGAGAGTGCAAGTGATGCTGTGCCGCGTACAAGGGACAGTAACGTGTCAGGAGAGTGCAACTGATGCTGTGCCGCGTACAAGGGACAGTAACGTGTCAGAGAGTGCAACTGATGCTGTGCCGCGTACAAGGGACAGTAACGTGTCAGGAGAGTGCAACTGATGCTGTGCCGCGTACAAGGGACAGTAACGTGTCAGAGAGTGCAACTGATGCTGTGCCGCGTACAAGGGACAGTAACGTGTCAGGAGAGTGCAACTGATGCTGTGCCGCGTACAAGGGACAGTAACGTGTCAGGAGAGTGCAACTGATGCTGTGCCGCGTACAAGGGACAGTAACGTGTCAGGAGAGTGCAACTGATGCTGTGCCGCGTACAAGGGACAGTAACGTGTCAGGAGAGTGCAACTGATGCTGTGCCAGGGACAGTAAAAGAAACCACGTTGCGTACGTGTGCCTACTCAAAGGGATTGTAAAAGGAAGGACTGAAAAGTCTTAGCTGAGGCGATGCAGGCATTGAGAAACTGTTGTCTCGGCAAATTGTAGAAATAAAGATCCACCTTGGAGCAGACCGCTTTAATTTTTGGGCCTGGATATGACTACTAATTCAAGGGGAGTGCTGGACTAGCTTGGCTTGGTCACGGTCAGTGCTTGATTAACTCAGGAAGAGTGCTGGATTAGCTTGGCTTGCTCAGTCACGGGTAGTGCTTGATTAGCTTGGCGCGTCAGGCGCCAAGCTAATCAAGCACTACTCTTCAGCAAGCCGAGTGGGAACCTTGAGCTACCGGAGCTATCGGAGTTGTATAGTTAATCACTACTTCTAAGCTCTCGTGGAAAATCAATCAACCCGTCTCCTTGCCGCTAGACTGAAACGCAATGGAAAGAGGCACGTGATTTTGATGGATGGTTGCAGCCCAGCCTTGAGAGTCCTGGTGTGAGAGCGGTTGTGTCCGTGAGATAGAGAGTTTCAGACTCGGTAGACGGAATAATAGCACAGTCGGACCAGTGTATTGCGGCACAAATGATGGATGATCGGCCGCTTTCGATCCAGGCTCAAGTTGAAAGCAAACGCGAGCAAGCCAGTAAAGAGAGACTGACTGACTGACTGAAACTTTATTTATCAGAGAGAGAGAGAGAGAGAGAGAGAGAGAGAGAGAGAGAGAGAGAGAGAGAGACCGTTGAACATTTAGGGCTTGACGTCTTTTGTCCGCCCCGAAGGTAATTTCAAAGACGGGGCACCGAAAAGAGGCCTGTACAAATTTTGACCCCCAGTTGGGTTTGAACCCACGACTTTCGAACGAGTCGAACGCTCTACCACCGGGCCACCCAGCTCCCGAGAGAGATTGAGAGAGAGAGAGAGAGAGAGAGAGAGAGAGAGAGAGAGAGAGAGAGAGAGAGGGGGGGGGGAGAGAAGATATTATAGAGAAATGAAAGCAAAGAAGGGCAAAAAAGACCAGAAATAAAAAAAAAAAACAGGAAGACAAACTGATGAAGGTTAGTTAGTTAATTAGTTAGTTATTTGAGTTTAATGCCGAGCAGCCGACTGAGGCCATCTCACGGCGGCAAAAACTGATGAAAGAGGATGTACATTTCGATACTCAAAGACATGATACCGAAACATTGCAAAGGCGGGAAACAGAGAAATACATGTAACAACACTGAATTTGTTTGATTCTCTCTTTTTATGTTACTGGTTTTTGTGTGTGTGTAGAAACCAAAAGCAAGCGATGACGAACGAAAGAAATAAGTTAACCCTTTCACTGTCGGTAGCGCGGCTTTTTGTCACGATGATTCCTGCAGGAATCATCGCGACAAAAAGCGCTATCAACAGCCAAAGGGTTAAAGATTATATTTCATTTACAGGAAAACAAATAGAGACAAGAAGTGTGAAAATGAACTGCGTTCGTGGACCGTAAAGATTACAATATACACTGAGCAGTAAAAGAGACGCAATAAAGAATGTGAGAAAAGAGAGAATAGATAGAACGGAAGAGAAGAGAAGACAAAAAATACCACCACCACCCGTCACCCAACACCAAGTTCTACCACTTTCAACCTCCTCCCTATCCCTACCCCCACCGGCAGCCGCTCGCACGGCGCACGTTCTCCGCTCGACACTGGAGTCCTTACAAGTGTCCCCCGCTTCTGCGCCAGGCCTGACGTCGCCTGTCCGCCCTGCGTCCCCTCCTCCAGCCTTCCTCGCCCCGTCCCCCTCGCGCGCCGGCCCGGCCGTGGGAGCGCTGCCGGTCACAATCATCATGACCCAAGAAGACGATGATTTGCATGCAGCCACCGACGCGTTCGGGCTCGCAGCCGATATCTCCGCTTATCCAGCCAGCGGCGCCAACGCGCCCGGACTGTTGCACGTTAGTGGACATCACAGCTACCATTCTGCCAGCGGTGGCAATCAGCATAGATTGTTACACGTCGGAGGGTATCACAGTTCTTCAGTCGGAAACTCCCAGCAGGGATTTTTGCAAGTAAGTGGTGGACACGCTCACCCCAGTTCTAGTCCCACACTCAACCACGACGTGCACTGTGTCAACCATAACGACCACAATGCGCTGCTTTCGGTGGTGGACGCCCTCACGGTCACGGACTCTAACGGCAACACCAGCAGGCTGAACACCAGTGCCCACAACAGTCCGCTAGTCTCCAGGGGCAGCAATAATCGTATCGTAAACGTCCATACAAGGCACGAGCTGCCCTCACGAGGCAGCAGCGGGTACCTGAGTGCGTACAGTGACAATGCCAACAGTGCCGACGCCAGCAGGGCCATGAGCAGGAGCGGTAGCGCCAGATCTAACCGGTCATCCTCCGGGAGGACCAGCGCCGGAAACGGTGCTTCCACCGGAAGTGTCGTGACGAATGCCAACAGTCACCACCACCACCACGACGGAAGCCGCCTGAGCTCCACGTCGTCACACAGTAACAACAGCCTGATGTCGCCGGACAACCCCGCGCTCCAGGTCCCCGCCGTGGCCTTGACCCTGGATGCCACGCATGCGCACATCTCCCGGGCGGCGTCCTTCCGGGCGCCTAAAGCCACTAACGAACTGCAGGTGGAGGAAGGTGGGGCCCACCACTCGCGGCGCAACAGCATGCCTAACGTCAACAACCTGCTGAACGTGCCCGGGGCCGGGGCCAGCGGCGCCACCCCCAACACTGACGCCGAGCCCCGGGAGACCAGGATCCGGAGAGTGAGGTCCTTCAAGACTACGTCCAAGGGCGTCATCGTGAACAGGGGCGACTCCTTCAAGAAGAAGAGCACGCACAGCCTCATGTCCACGGGAAGTACGGTCACAGACGCCGACGGACGTGCACGTTGTAACAGCGGCAACAACAACAGCCCCCTGGGCCTGGGTGCCGGTCCCGCCGCCTCTTCCTACTTCAGGGTCAACATGATGGGCGCGGCGGGCGTCGGCAAGACGTCACTGGCTCACCAGTTCCTGACGTCGGAGTACATCGGCCATGACGATGCTGGTGAGTACCATTTTCTTTGTGCATTTGTAATTGTTGGTGAAATGCGTTTTCAATTTTTTGGTAAGTGTCAATACTCAAAAAAAAAAAAAAAAAAAAAAAAAAAAAAAAGGGGGGGAGGGAGGGGAGGGGGGGGGGGTAGGAGGAGGGGGGGGGGGAGAAAGAAGAAAAAGAAAAGAAACCAACACATTGTTTATCGTTGGACACGGCTGTCTGTAGATTAACCCATTCAGCCCCCACACACCACAGCAAGACACGGTTAGAGCATGATGGTTCAAGGGCGGTGCCAGAATAGCTTGGCGCCCTTGAACTATCATGCTCGATCTGTCTCTAGAATTGAAAAACAGTCCTTCAGAGGGCAACTTTACAATTTGGGGATTTCGGTCCTGGGGCAGAATGTGTTAAGGCAAAATATTTATTAGCAAGATTTCGGACGTTATGCTAATAGATTTCGGACGTTATGCTAATAGATTTCGGACGTTATGCTAATAGATTTCGGACGTTATGCTAATAGATTTCGGACGTTATGCTAATAGATTTCGGACGTTATGCTAATAGATTTCGGACGTTATGCTAATAGTTAGCTGTCCAAAAACCAGAAAAATGTTAAAAATCGCCTGTAGGGTGAAAAAAAAAAAATTTCGTATATGGGTTGGACAGTACAGCTTTTTAATCGCGGTCAGTGTTTGCTTGGTTTACAGCAGGCACGCATGTTGCAAAAAAAAAAAAAAAAAAAAAAAAAAAAAAGTGGTTTTAAAAAGACGGGCTCTAAAGAGAGATTTGGAAGGGCAAACACGTCATTAAATACCATTATTTAAGTGGCTACAGCCACCTAAACGCTGATCTTTAATGTCAGGTGGTCTCTCGTAAGGATGGTCGCGCAAAACAGGATCGGCTGTATCTGCTTCTCTTCTGCAGAAGCTTAACACATTCGAGACGTACTACATCCGGATACACGGCTTAATGCCGCGTATCCATCATTGAAGCACGTCTCGAGTAAGTTAACGTTAGCGTACCGAATGCAGTTTACTCCGTTTGCTTTATTTTTCCGCCTGCGGGTTCATACATGCAAATGGGAGCTGCAACGATTCCAAGATAGTACCTCATGAATGCGGGTGCTCATGAGGATCTATGCTCCTTGCAGATGTGCAGCGTAAGCTGTGAAAGCTTATCGTTAGTTGTCAAGTGGTAGTTGTACTGCACCGATTCCGCTTTCACTCGCCTAACACAGGCTACACAGTTGGAGAGAGAAAGAAAGGCTGCAACTTTCTAGAGGGATTTGAATCTGTCTTCCCCCTTAAAACTAAATTAGTAAAAGAAATAGTCAAGTCAGTTTTATTCATCACGCTCTTCGATAAATTCTTCTTTTAACAGCATGTCCAATAAAATCAATGAAAAAAAAAAAAAAATCAGGATAAAGCGAATCATGCAGAACTGTAACACAAAGGCTCGCGGCACATATTATATCCAAACGCGCTTGCTGGCACGCACGCAGACAGGCACGCACAAACGCATCTGAACATCTACCCATCCACCCCCCCCCCCCCCCCCACACACACACACAAACTATGTTAACGCATATCATACTGAGGCTAAAAGCTTCAAATTTGTACACTGCCATAATTATGCAAGCTACATTATAGTACTTACAGATAAGGATATAGACCAATAGTTTTAGTCCAATGGTTTTAGTTCAAGGGTGGTGACAGAATAGCTTGGCGCCTAGAGGCGCCAAGCTATTCTGGCACTACCCTTGACCTATTTTAGTCAAACTTATTTCACACACTGGTGTATTCCAAATGATAATGGTTAAATACTCCAACTAGTAGTGTTACAAATAACAGGTAACAAGATGACCGTAAAAAACCCAACGAACAACAAACAAACAAACAAACTAGCACTCTCTCCAGCCCAGTACGCAAAAGGCTACCGGGCCGATGTAGGCCCGATGGCTTTTGGGGACTGGGCAGAAGATTGCTCGCGTAGGCCATTTAGTTTGAACGATCATTAGTGATGATTCACTTTCGTATCATCGCGGGGGCCCTATATGACTTGCTTGGCGATGACTGGTATAGTTTGTGCGTGGTTCTCTTCTTTTCTTAGACGGTGTAGCATCAGTAGCTGCGGAAGTGCCGTATAGCGCTGCCAGCGGCAACGCTATACGACACTTCCGCAGCTCAGTATTGATGCGAGGCTCCTTGAATGAGTTAAATAAATTCAATCTCTCTATCTGTCTCTCTTTGTGTCTCACTTTATCTCTGTGTGTGTCTCTGTCTCTGGTTTTAACGTTTTTAAACTTTTCTAGCGTTATATAATTGTTATTACCCCATGCAGCCCTGATGCACTACAGCAGGAGATGGGTCGACCATGACAATTCAAGGGTAGTGTCAGATTAGCTTGGCGCCTGTCCATGATAATTCAAGGGTAGTGCGAATCTGGCACTGTCCTTGAATTATCATGTTCGATTCATCTCCTGCAACTGGTGCATAGTCATTAGATGACACGGCCTCCAACATTTGGGAAATACGGCCGTCGGGCTGAATGAGTTAACGACAGACACGAGTGAACAAGGCCTGTGTGCATCTCAAGCCGCAGAAAATGACGTTTCAGTTCAGTTCTGTTAGTTCATCTCTCTCTCTCTCTCTCTCTCTCTCTCTCTCTCTCTCTCTCTTGTTAGTAATGTACCCATTCTACTGCTGTGTATGTATAGTGCTGCTGTGTTGTTGCTTTATTTATTTATTTTTTTTCCCCTTACCATTGCTCCAACTCCCCCAACACACCGTAGGCGTTCGTCCTATACATGTATTAATGTAATGTAATTGTTGTATTGTAGATGTAGCAACGGCAGATTTGAAAAATGGCATTGCCTCTGGCATTGTTAATATCTTTACCGTTGTAAAATAAAGATTCATTGATTCATTGATTCATTGATTCTCTCTCTCTCTCTCTCTCTCTCTCTCTCTCTCTCTCTCTCTCTCTCTCTCTCTCTCTCTCTCTCTCACCGGCGCGCGTGTGTGTGTGTGTACGTTATTTTGTTTTGTAGTGTGTAGCAAGGACAAGAATGAAAACAGGTCTGCGCACCTATTCTTTTATCCTTGGAAAATAAAGTTTCATTTCATTTCATTTCATTTCTCTCTCTCTCTCTCTCTCTCTCTCTCTCTCTCTCTCTCTCTCTCTCTCTCTCTCTCTCTCTCTCTCTCTCTCTCTCAGTCTCTCTTTTAGGCGTTAGAACAGGAAAAAACTGTAAGAAATCGCACAGTCCAAAATGTTCTGAAATAGACAAAAAGTCATAATTAAATATAAAGTTATCAATACATACATATATGCATATGTCCATCTTTGCCCGCAGCGAGATGACTTCAGTCAACCGACGTTTAAACTTTTGGCTGTCGGAAGCGCGTTTTGTCGCGATGAGTCCTGCAGGAATCATCGCGACGAAACGCGCTTCCGACAGCCAAAGGGTTGAACCCTTATAACTAACTACATCTATGCTAATGACCTCACAGGAAAATGAAGTGTTGCTTCGGGTCATTAGAATAGCAGATCTAGAACTTTAACTCATTCTGCCTGCACACACCACAGCAAGATATGGCTCGACCATGATAGTTCAAGGGTGGTGGCAGAATAGCTTGGCGCCTATAGGCGCCAAAGCTATTCTGCCAACACCCTTGAACTATCATGGTCGATTTGTCTCCTGAATTATAATGCTGTCCTCAGAGGATAACTTCAAAATGTACGTATTTCGTACATCGGGCACGATGAGTGAAAGAAATACTTACACTAACTTACACGCAAGAAAATGAAAATGTTCCGAAATAGAAAAAGTGATAGATAAAGTTAATAACACACATACATTTATCCATAGCTGTATATATACTGACTTCCATAACAAACGCAAAAATTTCAAACGTTGTTTGCCATACTAAAATATCTTAACTGTAAAGAGTTAACTTGCACACTATGCGGACCGATTTTAACTGGTTGGCAATACTCCGATACAGTTAAGATGTTTTAGTATGGGAGACAATGTCTCGCGGTTTTTTTTAATGGAAGTCTGTATATATTCAAATTCAAATTCAAAAAACTTTATTGTGTCAGTCTAGTCGACAAATTTTCTTTCGTTGGGATCACATGCGCGCGTACGGTTTTAGCCACATTATGACAATGGTGAAAAAAAAAAAAAAAAAAAAAAAAAAACCACACCCTTGACCGCAGTGTTAGTGGTATAGGAGTGAGTCTGCCACTTGCAAGATGCCACTGCGACATCTGAGGTGCAAGTTCCTCGACGGCGTCAACAAGGAGAGAGAGATGATGATGATGATGAAACGTTTTTATTCAGGATAAAAAGTTTTAGGCATAGCAATGCCTATCTTCCAAACTGTCCTGCTACTCTACACATATAAAAATACATCAGACGATACAGCAAACGATAAAATATATATAAGTACCCATACCCCCCCCCCCCCCACCCCCACCATCAGAAAGAATAAAAAGTAATAATAAAAAATAAAATACAAAAAGAATTAAAACAATATATATATATATATATATATATATATATATACGTGTATGAACCTGACATGTTAATGCAGACAGTCAAACTATTACATAATATGCAGCAATCTGCTGTGCTGGAGCAACATACTAAGCAGAAAAATAGAACATTCACATCGACAGCAGATAATTATGGACGCGAGCTCTGAAGATAGATAACTTTGAAATAGTCTTTAAATGAGAGGGTAAGTTATTCCATGACTTAGCTCCGGAAAATGATATGCTAGATTTGAAGATGTCGATTCTCGGTTTTGGGAGATGGAGTAAGCTGTTTCTCGTGTTCTCTCTATTCGTATGGGAAAACAGCTCACGGAGATAGGGAGGGGCGGCATCGTTTAGAATTTTTTGCACAAGTAAGCATCTATTAAGTTCCAATTGTTTACTGAGTGGTAGGATATTAAGGGCCTTCAGTCTTTCATCAGTAGGGGACGAACCAGGAAGAATAAGCTTAATACCTCGCCGGTAAAGGGAATTAATTTTTTTCAAATGAATGTCTCCACAGCCGTCCCAGATATTGGAGGCATAATTACAATGTGTCTTGATGTGTGCGTTAAAGAATAGTTTTCGAACATCAATGTCAACTATACGACTTAATTTGGATAATAAAAAGAGATTCTTCGAAATAGTTTTACAGGCAGTTTCTATGTGAGGCTCCCAGGGGTGTGATATTGACAGTGGAAGGTCATTTATAAAGATGTTGAATAATAACGGTCCTAGGGTGGATCCCTGAGGAACACCATGGGTCAACAGTCCTTTCGCTGAGTATTTACCATTCAAGAACACTTTCTGCGTTCTGTCTAAGAGACAGGTCGAGAGAAAAGCGACTGCATTTGAGTCAATGTGATATAAAGGTAACTTCTTTAGTAAGATTGAGTGGTTAATGAGATCGAAGGCTTTTTTAAGATCTAGAAATACTACACCTGAAAGTTTGGACTCATTTATGGCAGTAAGCCATTTGTGGGTTATGAGAGTTAAGGCTGTCTGACACGAATGTTTAGGCCGAAAAGCTGATTGTGCAGTACTAATAAGGCGGTTTTTCTCCAGGAATTGAAGTAAATGATTATGTATATGCTTTTCAAGTGGTTTGGACACTGCTGATAAGATTGAAATGGGTCTGTACTCACTTGGGTCGTTCAGATCTTTGCTTTTTGGTAGAGGAATAACTTTTGCTATTTTCAATTCATCGGGAAACATGTTTTTTTTAATCGAAAGGTTATATATAAAGGTTAATAATTCAACAATATAAGGGAGCGCAATTTTCAGGATTTTACTGCTAATACCGTCTACACCACAAGATGTTTTACTTTTCATGTGGTTATAGATTTTCCTACATCAAGGACGGTCATTAGGGGAACTGAGAAAGTATTGCCGGGGTTTATCTGACTGTAATGTTTCAATTGTTCTGAACATACGTATTCACCTGGCTCACTGGTGTTCGTCTGTGACAGGGTTTTAGCAATGTTAAGAAAGTGTTCATTAAATACATCAGCTGTGAGGTGCGGGGGGACACTCGTTGATTTGCTAGATTGTCCTTTAGTAAATGTGTTAATCACCTGCCACACGCTGCGTATGTCTTTGCCGCGAGAGAGAGAGATACGCTAGTTAACACACTCTTCATTTAGGAGACGGATGGCCGAGGGTACAAATGCTTTGCTGGTCTAGGGGTTTCAGCGAAAAATGGTTCGAAATGGACAAAGCTGTTAATGCATACATCTATCCACACATGTTTGTGGTCTTGGATTGTGTACCTTATTGTCCGGCTTTTAAACTCACAGCCGTCGGCTCGAAAATTACAGACCAGCAAAGGACTGTTCATGCTTTCTAGTTATGTCCTTTTAGCTGACGCCTGAAACAACCATTCTGCCGTTATTTTGCAGAAGTCAGTATGTTCACTTTTAAGAAAAGCGAGATTTCATTGTTATACAATGAAAATCTCGCTTTTCTAAAAAGAATGCACATACGGGCTTTTGCCTCATAACGCCGGCAGCACTCTGCGAATATATATTATAAGTTATTGGTCGGGAGGCCGTTCGCTACACGGACCCTTGTAGGCCTGAGGGAGGTCAAAGGAAACATTGTACCCCGAAGGCCAAAGGACTGAGGGGTACAATGGTTCCTTTGACCTCCCGAAGGCCTACAAGGGTCCGTGCCGCGAATCCCTCCGACCAATAACGTATTTGTTTTATTCCTCCACTATTTTCGTAAAAGAAATCAAAAAGACATCTTGCGACGAGTCATGCCAGACATGACTGACGTCAAACGAATATACCATTATACATAATAGACTTATGACGTAATTTAAAATATGTCATGACGTTGCCGTTTCCAGTACTGAGTGTGCTTGTTGTTTCGAACAACACTAAGTAACTTTGTACTTTAGAACGTTTGGCGATCTTTTATAGAACAAAACTGGCATCCAAGATGCGACATCGAGAGGGCTACAAAACGTCCGCCATTTTTTGCTACAGGGGTTTTTATATCACGGTCACATGGTACGGTTTGCGCTAAAGTGACTGGTCGTGTGACGTAGGGAGGAAAACAAATATATATATCTTCTATAATATAGACCCAATTTGCGCGGGAACTTGATTGCACGCCGGAATGAAAATAGAGTCTTTCATTTGTGCCGCTTCTTGAGGTCACCTGCAGTGCCGAGTCTGATGAAGTGATGCTGTTTATAGTCAGTCTGTCGCGTCGGTAGTTCAGTTAACTCATAGTGTCCCAGGTACCAAAACCCCACAGGTTGGAGTCTGAGGACTGCATTACAATTCAGGAGACAGATCGACCATGATAGTTCAAGGGGGTGCCAGAATAGCTTGGCGCCTATGAGGTGCCAAGCTATTCTGACACCCTCCTTGAACTATCATGGTCGAGCCATATCTGGCTGTGGTGTGTCGGGACTGAATGAGTTAATGCAAAAGCTAAGCCAGTAAGCTACAGACCGTAGGGCCGAGTTCGGCCGCACTTGGCCTGCGCACAGCTGTGCGCGGGCCAAGTGCGGCCGATCTCGGCCCAGTGATCCTATGCCTGCTGGGTATTTGGCTCGATGCGAAAGCTAATGCATTTCGCTGACGAGGACTGTGTATTGTGTGTCAGGGTTATGGAGGGAACAGGACACACATGTTATCGGACGTACTCGTCTTATCTGTTTTACATGGTGTTTGAGAAGCATGGTATTTCATGAATCTTGGAATACAAATGTAACCTGTAGAAGGGGAATACAAGCTTATAGAACACAATAATTTCCCGTACAAACAAACAAACAAACAAACAAACAAACAAACAAACAAACAAACAAACAAACAAACGAACAAACAAACAAACAAATAGACGAACGAACGAATGAGCGCGAGCGACTTAAGAAAAAAACCCACAAAAAACAAAACAAAACACAAAAAACAACAACAAACAAACAAACAAACAAAAACGGAACGAACCGAACCGAACAGAACACAAGTGAACAAACAAACCATCAAACAAAGAAAGAAACACACACACACACACACACACACACACACACACACACACACACACACACACACACACACACACACACACACACACACACAAAGCAAGCAAAGAAACAAAACAAAACAAAAAAAAAACCCCAAAAAACAAAAAAAACAAGAACAAACGAACAAACGGAACCAAAAGAAACAAAATATAACGAAAACAAACGAAACGAACAAAACAAAACAAAACAAAACAAAACAAAACAAAACAAAAACAAAACCGGCAGAACAACAAAACAAAACAAAACAACAAAACAAAACAAAACAAACTAAACCGCAAACAAAAGCCAAAGAACACCCATTGTACTTAGGGAAACGTTTAACGCAAGAGTAACCAGTTGTACACAGGCATCCTCAACACGTGCATTGAAAAAAAACTACACACTTATGAAAGGAAATCACTTTATTCAGCAGACAGTGACCAATAATCCTAAGGCATGGCTTAACTGTGCAAATACTTCTTTAGAACACAGCCTCAGTATATCGCGATACCAGTAGGCCATCAAGTCAGCCCCGACCGCGCCGTTGGCTTTCGGGCTAATGTGGTGCTGAACGTAAAAAGTCCACTGGCCGACTCCAGTCTTAGTTGGCCCGCGCGCGGGCCAACTAAGGCTGGAGTCGGCCAGAGGACTTCAATAGCTTTCTGCTCAGTCTAGGGGCCTCTGCAATGCGCGTGCGGCCGGCCTTTATTTAGCTCTGTTACTCTCACTGGTGATTGGCATTCTGAAAAGGTGAACGTGACACGCTACAGGTACAGCATCTGCGAGGTTTAATTAATGCGTGTGTGTATTTTAGGTTCTTGTTTCAGAATGTATGCCGGCCTCTGAAGCAACAACAACGAAACAACAACTGACAAAAACAACAGGGCTTTATGTGGTTTTACAGATTTATTTTTAGTGTCACTCACCAAAGACACCCGCAATGAATCCATGCGGCCTTACAGCCAGCCACCGATTGGTCTCGTCGATGGAGGAAATGCCTGAGTTAATAATTACTGCCGGCAAGAGGTATAGATTCTCATGATAATCTATGCCTTTTGCAGACCCCGGGGCCTGGGTAAATGGAATCTAGGAAAACGATGTGTTAGTAGTGACAAAATAGCTTTCATCGTGCGCGTTCCAAGCTGTTCCATTTGATCACTTTTGTCACGGTATTTGCGAATTTAGAGCACATCTGAGGTAGGCTGGATGTTGGGATGGCGGGGAGGTGGGTCGGGGATGGCGGAGTGCGGGTGGGGGTCATTTTGGGAGAGGGGTGGGGGTGTGGGTGGGTTGATTTTAACCTGTGCTGTACCGAGAAAAATTGAACGCTACCCATCTGCAAGAGGTATAGATCCTCATAAGCCCCCGCGACTGCGGGAGCTCATGAGGATCTATGCCGCTTGCTGACATCACTTTAAAACTGATTTTTGTTGCTGGGACTGCTAGCGCTTTTTGGTGTTAACTCATTCTACCCCAGACACACCACAGCAAGATATTGATCGACCATGATAGTTCAAGGGTGATGCCAGAATAGCTTGGCGCCTATGGGCGCCAAGCTATTCTGGCATCACTCTTGAACTATCATGGTCGATCTGTGTCCTGCACTGCAATGCAGTCTTCAGAGGACAACGGCAAAATTTGGGGATTTCGGTGATGGGGTAGAATGAGTTAAATGAACGAGGATTGCAGAAATACAGTCTGTGACAACTGGCGCTGAACGGGTTAAAGTTTTTATTTCAACAAGTGGTATTACTGCGAGAGAGAGAGAGAGAGAGAGAGAGAGAGAGAGAGAGAGAGAGAGAGAGAGAGAGAGAGAGATGATGATGATGATGATGATGATAATGTTAATGAAACTTTTACACAAGGATATTGGCATGTTTGTCCAGGTTTTTAATCAGCTCGTGTTTTCGTCGAAACACGTGCAATTCTAATATCACCTGCTTCTGATTTCCACGGAATTTTGCTCTTGAAGACTGCGGTCTGTTGCAAGTTTTAGTATGGGGTACGCTGTTTGTCAGAGTACGGTACAGAGTGTCATAAAGGTGAGATGTACGATGTTTCCTGTCTTGACGTGCTTTGTCAGATCAGAATACACAGCACTGCTCGGTTATCCCCCGAGCACGAACTGTGACAAAATCGATTTTTATAAATGAACACGGCTTTTGATGTTAGTCGCCCACAACACGGCAGTCGCGTATAAAAAGTTACACAACGTATCAGCAAGCGCCATCTGACAAAGCATCCGAACACGTTAGTCGCCTCCTGCTCCACCAGGCCCTTTCGTCTGGCAAGAGGCACGGATTCCAAGTCATGAGCCTCTTGCAGCCACCGGGGACCCATGAGGATCTGTGCATCTCGCTCTGTGTCCCGAGATGGGCTCCAGCTGTCCCTCCTATTTACGGCGTTATTTTGGCTAAAGTATCCAGACACACATCATAATTCTGCCTCCTTTTCTGCTGCCAGCTGTTGTCATAAAGGCTTAGCCAGGGTTAACCCCTTAACTACCAAGAAAAAGCACACATCTTCCAACTGCAAGAGGCATAGATCCTCATGAGGCCCCGCAGTTGCGGGGTCTCATGAGGATCTATGTCTCTTGCTTATTGACCTTTTTGAATCCACTTTTCTGGGACTGACGACTGGGGCCGGCTCGGCGGCGTAAAGGCCTAACGATGCGTTGCAGCAACACTGCATGCTATTGTGTTCCGGTCTGTGATTGTGGGCGTTGCGGATTTGGGCATAAGGCCCAAAATCAAGGGCCAGCTGAGCACACACACGTGTGTGTAGCCCTGCGTTTGCTTTGCCTGACCAGTTTTTGTGACCGTCGAAAGTGTGCGGTATCTTTAACTTACAGCGCCATCTAGTGTACGTAATGATGTGGTTGGATCGACCGTGAAATATCATAGCAACCGTCTTTAACTCATTCAGCCGTATTTCCTAAATTTTGGAGGCGTCATCTAATGACTATGCACCAGCTGCACATGGGAGATGCCGGGATCGACCATGATGATTCAAGGGCGGTGACAGATTAGCTTGGCGCCGACAGGCGCCAAGCTAATCTGGCACTGCCCTTGAATCATCATGGTCGACCCATCTCCTGCTGTTGTGCGTCAGGGCTGAATGGGTTAAGGTGACTGCCTAGCATGGAGAAAGCAAAGAAAATTCCAACAAAGAAATGCATTGTATTGTACCGTCTGTTACAGGACCTGCCCCAGGCAATAAAAGGTTCAAAGTTTGCAATAATTTTAAAAAAAAAAATGTCATTTACAAAAAGATTGCATGCGAACACCAGCTTCAGCCGTTGTAGATGGATCGACAGAGAAAAATCAAAACCGTTATCCCACAAACTGTCCAAAGCAGCCTAGATGCTAGAAAGAGCATGCGACTATATACAATTTTCACTTCCAACGCCAAACGCAGGCGATGGATCTGTTGTGACAGCTCAACGGGTGGTGTTTGAGGAGTATTTGAAGGGTGAAATTCCGGCTGTCAGTTTCCATGTTCATGATTTATACACTGACGAGCAAAGGAAGTGCGACATTTTTGGAATCATTGGAAACTGGACATCATTCGGATAATTCCAGAAATGTCGCATTTCATTTGCTAGTCAGTATATATATATATGTCATATTAATTCTTTAATCTGAAAGAGAAATCTTTGTACTAGGAATTGGAATATGCACGATTCCGTCACGTTAGTGGTAGTTTATCTGTGGTTTATTGGGTACCTCTGCATAATGGAGTGATTCGGAGACTGTTTATACTTGTGTCGTACTAATTCTTTATTCTGGAATAGAGGTCAGTGTACTAGGAATTGGAATATGCACGATTCCGTTATGTTATTGGTAGTTTATCTGTGGTTTATTGGGTACCTCTGCAACCAGGAGTGATTCAGAGACTGGTTATACGCGTGTCGTACTAATTCTTTATTCTGGAATAGAGGTCAGTGTACTAGGAATTGGAATATGCACGATTCCGTCATGTTAGTGGTAGTTTATCTGTGGTTTATTCGGCCCATCTGCATAATGCAGTGAGTCGGGGACTGTTTTTTCTGTGGTAATTTCACACTGGTCTCATGCATTATTCAATGATTTCGGGGTCCGTGATTTGTCAGATTTATTTCCCTATAAATCTCATGTTTCTCTTTTTTATGTGCTGACATTTCTGTCATATTCCTTTATCATATAGGGTCACGATCGAAAGTTAATGATTAACCGATTTAACCGCAAGGCCGCATTTCCCAAATTTTGGAAGCGTATGGTCACCTAATGCCGGACTATGTACCATTTATAGGAGATGGGTCGACCATGATAATTCAAGGGTACTGTCAGATTAGCCTGGCGCCTTCAGGCACCAAGCTAATCTGGCACTACCCTTGAATTATCATGTTCGACCCATCTCCTGCTTTAGTGCATCAGGCCTAAATGGGCTAATACAGGTTATCCCTGAATCAGAATTAGGTCAGACATTGCACGGACTTCAAACATTCTGAGGAGTCACCCAAATCTCCTCCATCTGCAAGATTCGTGTATATTCCATATACATCCATTCGTAAATATAGCGTATAAGCCCGCCCAGCTTCACTAACACCCACAGCTGTTGGTGCTTGTCTGGTATGAACGTAGTTTCGTTTGGACGAACGACTAACAACAACGAAACGAGAGCGCTTGATGACCAGCTTGTAACATAAGCATAGACAGCACTCCAACACGGCATAGGTCATCATAAGCCCGGCACCCCAAACATCTCCAAGAGGCATAGATCAGCATGCGCCCTCCGGGCGCATGCTGATCTATGCCTCTTGGAGATGTTTGGAGTGTCGACTATGTTTATAGTTGAAGTTAATTATCCGACGTAATTTTTCTCTCGTTCGTTGTTGGAAGTCGTTCGTTGTAAACGTACCCTCTTTGTTAAGAGTACGACTGATACGAGGGCCGTGTGTGTAATGACGCAGCGATTTGGGCGATCCAGCGAACCGGCCGACCCTTTGGTCCTTACGTAAGGGGCGCAGCCTGCTGTCTTTCTTTACTATACAGGGGCTCAACCTACTGTATTTAACCTGATTGTGATTTAGGAATTTAACTCCGTTCAACTGTTGTTTCATGTTGTGCTGGCCGCGTCATCGGCTAAAATTGAGCCGGAAGTTGTTAAAGATACATGTATTGAGAACGTTGTGGGCGAAAACTCCTGTGGGTTAGTTTGTTTCCTGTTCTGGATTTAACCCATTCAACTCTGACACATTGTGTAACTCAAAAAAAAAAAAAAAAAAGAAAAAAAAGGATTTTGCTATTCTGACTGTGTCACGTTCTGGAGTTAGACCGACTATGATAGTTTAAGGTGGTGCCGGAGTAGGTGCCAAGCTATTCTGGCACCACCTTCGAACCATCCTGGTCTATCTGCTTGCGTAACTGTAATGTGGTCTTCAGAATTCTGGCGCCACCCTCGAAGTATCATAGTCGGTCTACCTCCAGAACGTCAGTGACACAGTCAGAATAGCAAAATTTGAGAAATGTTAACTGTTCTGCACACACGTCAAGAGTCGAAGTTGCACAACTCTATTAACTTCAAAGGTAATTCCTGCTCTTGTTTCTTGCGCGGTTCCTGCTCGGTTTTGCTTCTTGGCTCATTTCGGTCTTTTAAGTGGGATAACCTCTGCAACACCGCTGCAACCAAAGCCAGACTTGCCATAATTGCGCGAAACCTTTGCGAACTTCATCCATCTGCAAGAAACACAGATCCTCATGTGCAAGGATCTGTTTCTTGCTGAGTGGAGTTTACGTCTGTTTTCCCGAGGCGGAGGGAGAAAAATCGGTGTCGAATTATGATGGGTGTCATTGTCTGCTGCATGAATGGGTAATTGAATTCGGCAGTTACGTGAACGCACGCACGCACGCACGACACACACACACACACACACACACACACACACACACACACACACACACACACACACACACACACACACACGAAAGACATTACGGGTGAAATGTTCGGAGAAACCGCTCATAGACATTACGACAAATAGCAAGTGCATGTGTAATTTGGGGGTTGGATTTTAGTGTCGTCAGTAAAATCAGTTTAATCACCAGACAAGCGTATCTTCAAACTGATCCTTACACAGGTTTATTTTCTATGCCTTTACAAAATAATGACAACAAACGCAATTAGCAACCTATCCTCCATACCACCATCAGCCCTCCCTCCCCCCCCACCCCCTCCAACCATTTACCCCCTAAAAAAATCCTCGCGTCCTAAGGGTCTAGTAACCCCGCCCTACCACACACAATGTCGGCAGTTTATCGGGATTTACGATCGTCAGAACCGCTGCTATTTTCCTCAGGGGAAATATGAAAAATCTGATTGATTGTACATTGCTTAACGTCCCGACAGCAACAAGGCTTTCTCAGGACGTGCCTGCACTGCTTGTGAAAAAAAAAAACAACCAACTAAACAGAACATTGAATGTATGTCGCCAGCCGGTCAAACACATTAAATAAACCTAACACATGGGGCCTAAATAAAGCTAAGACCATTTAGCAACACACATCCAATATCAAGAGCTACAGGCAGTGCAGACAGTAGGGAGAGTTTAAAAAAGGCAAATACAGGTGAATGGACCTCGGGTAGACAGAAACACATGCCCCAGAATAGAGAGAAAACCCCACCCTGTGGGGCTGACCAGGGTGACCCTGGGAACTAAAAAATACCTAACCCCACCCAAGTCCCCCAGGGCAGACCCGGGTGGGGTGTGAAAAATCTGAGGACATTAGATCCTACAACAAGATAAGTACAATCAGTGTTGGGCATCAGTTTAACCCCCTTGACTGCCGTGAAAATGTGAACACTATCCAACTGCAAGAGACATAGATCCTCATGAGCCCCCGCGACTGCGAGGGCCTTTGAGGATCTATGTCTCTTGCTCAGACCGATGTGTATCCATGTTCCTTGGACATTTGCGGCTTTTGAGTGTTGAATGAAGAAATATTTCAGAAACAAAATAGGCGTGCAGTAGCAAGGAACTGGTTAATTTTACTGTCCTAAATCCCATCAATGATTCCGACAAACCCGTCTGTGTTACAGACATCGGTGAACAGTTTCGATTCCAGTGGTAAGACTGACACGATAATGGCCAATACAAAATAACAAACAGCATTAGCAACCTATCTTCCAAATCATCATCACACCCCCCCCCAACACTCACACACACACACACGCACGCACACACACACACACACACACACACACACACACACACACACACACACACACACACACACACACACACACACACACACACACACACACACACACACACAAATAATATAAAAAAAAAGAAAGAAAAGAAAAAATAAACGAAAAGAAGAAGTGAAAGAAAAACAGAAGATAGTGGTAGAAAACCCTTTAAAATAGAAACAAATAACGACGTTTCGGATCAAAGATCCTTCCTCAGGTGACATGGAAACGTTTGTTCTGCGTTTGTTTCCATGTCACCTGAGGAAGGATCTTTGATCCGAAACGTCGTTATTTGTTTCTATTTTAAAGGGTTTTCTACCACTATCTTCTGTTTTTCTTTCACATGAAACCCTAGCGGCAACAGTTTTACTACATTTTGAAAAGAAGAAGTAAATAAATAAATAAATATCAAATAAATAAATAAATAAATAAATAAATTATAAACGTTTCCTAAAAAAAAAGTAAATAAAAAAATAAAAAATAATAAATAAATAAATACCCCCGTGTCTTTAGGCTTTAGTAACCCCGCCCTACCACACACATTTACGGCAGTATATCGACATTTACGATCGTAAAAAACCGCTGCTATGTTCCCCAGGGGAAATCTGGAAAATGTGAGGTCTTTCAGCTGTCAATGAGGTGATCTGGCCTCAGCTACACGAGTCAGGATAAGTCCTGCGCTTGACACTAAACACTAGGTGCTCCGCAAGTGCCTTGCGCAGGATTCGAGTTCACTCATTCATTCATTCGATTTCCTGTTGATGAGACCACAGGTCGTTAAAATTGGTGGAAATGTGTCATCCACCCTCACTTTATCCACGGGCACGCCTCAGGGGTGCGTGCTCTCCCCTATGCTCTACTCCCTGTTTACTTATGACTGTGCTTCATGCCATGCCAGTACTAAAGTTCTGACATTTGCAGATGACACCACAGTGGAAGGGTGCATTACAAACTCAGACGAATCCGCTTACCGTAGTCAAACATGGATACAAAGTGGTGTCAGCAAGAGACATAGATCCTCATGAGCCCCCGCGACTGCGGGGGCTCATGAGGATCTATGCCTCTTGAACTTCCATGTACCCCGGCAGTAAAGGGGTAAAGGCTCAGTGGAAGTAAAAGAACTACCCTTTGACAACCTGTTCTGAGGCGGAGGACTCCAGTTTTAACTGCGTGTGCCATGCAATGACAGTACCGTTTTTTAAAAAAAAAAAAAAAAAAAAAAAAAAGCACCTTTAGATTATACGCATCGGTAAATGGTCACAGGGGTAAAGTCAGTCGGCTCTCAAAGCACCAAGGCCCTCGGGGCCGAAGTCGGCAGGTCTCAGGTCAACTTCGGCCCGACTGAGACCCACTTAGCAAGCATCTGGCAGAAGGGCCAAATCGCGGGCCCCCGTGATACAAGTCTGTTTACAAGACCGACGCAAGCCTGATCACAGCGATGTGCCATGCGGCGGCACTGTGATGCCTGTTTACATGCATTTGCATTTCAAATCTGCCTCCAGCGCAGCTATTTCAGTCTGCGATGGACTGTTATGGGGGTAGGGGTTAGCGGTGAGGGTGGTTGTGTGGGTGGGTGGGGGGTGGTGGGGTGCCGCACGTAGAAAGATCTCTACGTCAGCAAGGAAGTTTAATTTTGTGTGTGTGTGTGTGTGTGTGTGTGTGTGTGTGTGTGTGTGTGTGTGTGTGTGTGTGTTGTGTGTTTTATGGGGCGGGGGGGGGGGGTCGGGGGGGGGGGGGGGGGGGTCGGTCGGGGAGGGGGGGTGGGTTGAAAAACCAGTCTGTTGAGCATTTTACACGGGACTAAAATCGTCAAGACTACTTTGAGATAGGCGTTACAAGGTTTGCAGTGGTAACATGTTTTGAATATAACCCCTGAATATGAATTCATATATACTTCCTGAACCTAATTGCATTCTGGAAAACTAATTATGATAAATGGTGGGTAGTGAGAAACGAAGTTAAAGCCACAGGCAGCTTACACCCCCCCCCCCCCCCCCCCCCCGCAAGAAAAGTCCACAAAAAACCACAAAAAAAACCCAACATTTCAGACATTTAAGTGCCAGATTGTGAGCCCGAAAAAATGCATTTCAAATCTTTCTATGGTTCTTGTTCAACCTAGCTTGTGTTAAAAGCCATTAACTCATTCAAGACCAGAGGACTGACTAGTTTCACGAAGAATCAACATGATTTTTTTTTCCTCAAAAGTTTGTGTAACATTTAGTTCACTGTGTGATCTGCGCAGCAACGCATTTCATGATGCCATGCTGGTGTTGTAAGCTGAAGATTATGTGTTTTTGTTTGTTTGTTTTGTTTTGTTTTTCATACGTCATACCAGTCGTACGCTCAAACCCAAACGAATACCTTAAATCGAGGAACAGTATGACTCAATCATGGTCAGTGAGAACATCAGCTGCATGAACGAGCTTAGTCCTGCACAAGCCACATAGCTTACTGCGTTGCGCAGGACTAAGCTCACTCATGTGAACGGCCCTAGATTTTCGTGAAACCGCGTATGTGACTGCGTATGGGTCAAGCGTTTGTGACTCTACATCTCTCCATGCAGATGAAGAGAACTGGATGTAGAACTGAGTCGTTGACACACTGGCAGATGAAGAGAACTGGATGTAGAACTGAGTCGTTGACACACTGGCAGATGAAGAGAACTGGATGTAGAACTGAGTCGTTGACACACTGGCAGATGAAGAGAACTGGATGTAGAACTGAGTCGTTGACACACTGGCAGATGAAGAGAACTGGATGTAGAACTGAGTCGTTGACACACTGGCAGATGAAGAGAACTGGATGTAGAACTGAGTCGTTGACACACTGGCAGATGAAGAGAACTGGATGTAGAACTGAGTCGTTGACACACTGGCAGATGAAGAGAACTGGATGTAGAACTGAGTCGTTGACACACTGGCAGATGCAGAGAACTGGATGTAGAACTGAGTCGTTGACACACTGGCAGATGAAGAGAACTGGATGTAGAATTGAGTCGTTGACACACTGGCAGATGAAGAGAACTGGATGTAGAACTGAGTCGTTGACACACTGGCAGATGAAGAGAACTGGATGTAGAACTGAGTCGTTGACACACTGGCAGATGAAGAGAACTGGATGTAGAACTGAATCGTTGACACACTGGCAGATGAAGAGAACTGGATGTAGAACTGAGTCGTTGACACACTGGCAGATGAAGAGAACTGGATGTAGAACTGAGTCGTTGACACACTGGCAGATGAAGAGAACTGGATGTAGAACTGAGTCGTTGACACACTGGCAGATGAAGAGAACTGGATGTAGAACTGAGTCGTTGACACACTGGCAGATGAAGAGAGCTGGATGTAGAACTGAGTCGTTGACACACTGGCTGTCTCCCCTGTGCAGAGAATCGAAGGAGAGACAGTTCCAACCAGTGTGAGTCGTTGAAATAGTGGCTGACGACGTATCATGTGACGTAGTTTTTTTTTTTTTTTTTTCTAGGATACAAAAACGTTTACAGGAAAATACTTCCATATCGCTGATTGGAAGCGCTATCTGTTTCTTGGCATTGCACGCACTTGATCGTCGCCTTCTGCGTCTGCGTCTGCGTTTCTTTGTTGGCCATATTTTATTTTAATTTTTTTCTTCTGAATTTCGGTCGGGTCTCTGAAATTTCACGCCTTGAACCTCTTAATTGCAAGTGTAGGCAGATCGTGTTTGTGAGATCATTGTCAACTCAGCGTCGAAGATACCCAGCCGTCAAAGGGACGTGGATACAAAGTGTTCTCTCCAAGAGGTATAGATCCTTAAGAGCCCCCGCGACTGCGGGAGCTAAATAATAATAATAATTACGGTATTTATAATGAGGATCTATGAGGATCTATGCCTCTTGCAGTCGGGTGGTGTTCAATTTTATTTTTTCTGGCAGTAAAGCGGATTAAAAAATAATAACAAAAAAAAAAACCACACACAAAAACAACAACAACAAACAAACGCTTAGGCCACTTTTGTTCAGGCCTCGATTTCAAGACAATTAGAACACGTGCATTTTCTTCGCAGGTTTCAAAGACACACAGGATTAAATTACTTCGTAATACAATGCCAATCTCGCTTTTCACACACACCAAAAAAAAAACTGATTTAGTGTTCCTTGTCTTCACAGGGCACACGTGTCCTAAATCTTGGCTGGATGCGTTCACTGGCCACGCCATTTTGATGCGAAGATAAAGAATATCTGGCCCTAAATGCTGCATTCAATAGTCGTGATTTCATGCAGAGATGAGGGTTATTTTTGGTCACCTACCGGCCTAATAGGGGGCTGCTTTTAGCCTTTCTGTGTGATCTTGTGATGGTGAATTTGGAATGCTGCAGGGCTTTTGTAATTTTCCTGATGCCAGACATGATATATTTCATGTAGGATGTTCTATGACCGCCTAGGGATATTTCTAGTTTGTGTTTTCGATGCATATCGGTTTTTAGCACGTAATACACGTGAAATATCCTGATATGCATCATCAAATTATTCTTATCACGTCATCTCGCGAAGCCGGGCTTATGGATAGGCAATATACATTCACTTATTATCCCTGATAAAAGATAAATTTCGGCTTCTAAAACAGTCATTTGGAAACACAACTATGTTAAATTGTTTCGGCTTTGCGCAGAAGGGCTGGAACAAAGTGTATTAAGCAATCATGCACTTCAAAACCCTGTCATCTACCGCAGAACCTGTTTGGGCAACCACCCTCATGACAGATCACGTGTCATTAACCCTTATCATTCGGAATACATCAGTGTGAAACAAGTTTGACTAAAATAGTTCAAGGGTAGTGCCAGAATAGCTTGGCGCCTCTAGGCACAAATCTATTTTGGCACCACCCTTGAACTAAAGCCATTGGTCTATATCCTTATCTGTAAGTACTTTAACTCATTGTACCCCAGACACACCACAGCAAGATATGGATCGACCATGATAGTTCAAGGGTGATGCCAGAATAGCTTGGCGCCTATGGGCGCCAAGCTATTCTGGCATCACCCTTGAACTATCATGGTCGATCTGTGTCCTGCACTGCATTGCAGTCTTCAGAGGACAACGGCAAAATTTGGGGATTTCGGTCTTGGGGTAGAATGAGATAATTAATGTAGCTTGCATATGGCAGTGAGTACAAATTTGAAGCTTTTAGCCTCAGTATGACTCGAAGGTTTAAATACCGTGGCTGCAGTCAACCAAAATATTGCTCTTCACCCAATCACTGCCGAGAAAACGTGAAAAAGATCCAACTGCGAGAGGTATAGATCCTCATGAGCCCCCGCGATTGAGGATCTATGCCTCTTGCGCAGACCTATTTGTATCCATGTCCATATTAGTCGGTTGCGGTATTTGGTCGTTGAATGAACAAAGACTGATTTCAGAAACAGGATGAGCGTCGATTGGCAGGGAAGGGGGGGGGGGGGGTGGGTGGGTGGGGGTGGGTGGGTAAATAACCGGTGCCCCTTTCTGACCTTCACAACTCCTTTTGGGAGAGTTCCTGTCCTTTTGCCGGATTCGCTGCCGTGAAAAAGTGAACACGACGATCTAAATGCAAGAGACATAGGTCGTCATGAGCCCCCGCAGTTGCGGGGGCTCATGAGGACCTATGCCTCTTGCTGACATCACTTTTGTATCCAGGCTCCTTGGATGGCCGGACTTTTTGCCGTTGAATTAACACGGGTTTCAGACAAACACGGTCCGCAGCCACTGGAAGAGGCTGTTTTGTGTTTGTCCTGCTGATGCGCGGTTTACATTTTCGGCTTGTTCACGCTTGGCAGTCCCCTTGTCATTCGGATCTTGAATTCGAGCTCTTAAAATCTCTTTTCACGTTCCTGTATGCCGGTCTAAAGCCGTAAGATTTAAAACCACAGGCCACCATTCTTATTATTACTTCTCTCTCATCACCAATCTTTACCAATTTCCTCCATTTTTCATCAACGTGTACTCATCATCATTCTCTATCGCAGTTGCCAACCGGCCAGTTGTTTTGTGTTCAGTTGTATGGCTACACCCCTGAGGCTCATTCTCGCTGGCAGGAGTCACTTGCACAAAAGCTGAGCCTGCAGTAGGCAGGGTCTGACGAAGGTCTATACCTATGGCTGGGTGAGTAACAGAAATCATATAGGTCTGGGTTCCTCATATGGAGATCGTTGTCTTGAAAGACCGCATTTTTTTTCTGACTGGCATGCATCTGCAGTTTTTCTTTACATCTGCAAGACAGATCCTCATGAGCCCCTGCATCCTTCAGGGCCTCATAAAGATCAATGTCACCTGCCGGTGAGGAACAGTCTCATTTAAACTCTCGACCACCAGTTGAGGCAGATTGTATGAGGAGATCATCGTTAAATTCAGCCCCGAACAGCCCAAGATGCCCGCATAGGAGCATGAATACAAAGTTGTTTTAGCAAGAGGCATAGATCCTCACGAGCCCACCCGACTGCGGGGGCTCATGAGGATCTATACCTCTCGCAGTTGGGTGATGTTAATCGGCAGTCGAGGGATCAAGTTGCAGTCACCAGAAGCTTATTTCTGACAGGAAAACCCCCCACCTGTGCATGTGCACGTGCAGTATTACTTTTATTTCCATGCGCAAGAAGCTTAACCCTTAAACCTTTCACTGCTGAGAAAACTTGAACACCACCCAACTGGCAAGAGGCACAGATCCTCATGAGCCCCCGCGACTGCGGGGGCTCATGAGGATCTGTGCCTCTTCCTGAAACCACCTTGTATCCATGCTCTTTCGACGGCTGGGGAATTTTGACGTTCAGTTTACTATGGTTCGAAAAGCTAATCTACGTCCATTGTCAGTTAAGGGGTTAATTTTTTTTCTTGCCTCTGCAGCTCATTAGGATCTATGCCTTTTACGGGTTCATTTTCCTCTGACTTCCTCATCCAGGTGAGATTACAAGAGGTTCATCAGTAGCACACTGAAGGTGAAGGTGGCCGACCCTGCTTCCAATCTGTTAGTCAGTGCACCGACGTTTTCTAATTAGCGTAATGAGGGGAAAGTGCCAGGTTAGCAGACAGTCTACTTCACAGTGCCGCGGTGATGCATCTTGGACATCTACTTCTGAGAAGTTTACCTTTACCGCAATCTGCACATTTTCCCCTTGGTACCTGGCAAAGGGAAGAACATTGTTGTAAAGATGAGAAACTTACTCTGCTTATTTATTCGTATGTTTGTGTTTCTGTTGTTTTTGTATCTAGGCATTATGGATAGAGTCGGCGGAATGGTACAAGAGTGCCAGCCTCTCTCTCTCTCTCTCTCTCTCTCTCTCTCTCTCTCTCTCTCTCTCTCTCTCTCTCTCTCTCTCTCTCTCTCTCTCTCTCTCTATATATATATATATATATATATATATATATATATATATATATATCGGCAAGTTTCACCAAAGCTTTCACCGTTGTAAAATAAAGAATCATTGTCATTGTCATTGTCTGTGTGTGTGTGTGTGTGTGTGTGTGTGTGTGTGTGTGTGTGTGTGTGTGTGTGTGTGTGTGTGTGTACCTATCGTAGTACCATCATTTTAAATGAAGCCAATGAATACATGTTTTTTCCGGGGTCCTGTCCGTTTGGGCTTACTTAGTGACTGTGCATAGTATTGTACGAAACACAGTATAGAATAAGACCATAGACGGATCACTTCTTCATACTCTTGCTTCTAGTGTTTGGAGCGAGGATGCATCCAGGTTAAACCCTTGGTTCGTCTGCCATGGCCTAGCAAGCTGGAACGATGGCATCGAGGTCCTCGGGTCGTAGGTTTTGTGCCAGTGTTTGGAGCGAGGATGCATCCAGGTTAAACCCTTGGTTCGTCTGCCATGGCCTAGCAAGCTGGGACGATGGCATCGAGGTCCTCGGGTCGTAGGTTTTGTGCCAGTGTTTGGAGCGAGGATGCATCCAGGTTAAACCCTTGGTTCGTCTGCCATGGCCTAGCAAGCTGGGACGATGGCATCGAGGTCCTCGGGTCGTAGGTTTGCGTCAGAGGGACCGCAGTGATGTCCTCCTCACAAGAGTGATGCCCAGCGCAGAGTGCCACACTGACCACCGCCTTGTCCGCTGCAAACTCAGGCTCCACGTCAAGCCAAAACCCAAGAAATGGGGGCCCCCCAAGAAAACGCTTGATGTTGCCAGCGGGCTTCAGCGTGACGACGTGAAAGCTGCCTTTCAGACAGATTTACAGCGCAGGCTCAAAGACACAGCGGACCCAGCAGACTCCTCCCCTGAAACACTCTGGGAACAACTGAAAACTGCTATTGCAAAATCCTCTGCAGAAGTCTTGGGTTTCGCTAGAAAGAAGAACAAAGACTGGTTTGACGAAAACGATGTTGAGATCCAGGAACACCTAGCAAAAAAAAAAAGAGCCGCCCATCAGGCCCACCTAGCCCAGCCTTCCTGCCCTGTGAAGGTCTGCCTTCCGCCTCGTCTGCAGCAGTCTCCAGCGCAAGCTCAGAGAGCTCCAGAATGAGTGGTGGACCAGACTTGCACAGAGGACCCAGCTTTGCGCTGACAATGGTGACTACAGGGGCTTCTACGAAGCACTGAAAGCAGTGTATGGCCCCAGGCACCTGGTACAAAGTCCCCTGCGAAGCGCGAATGGCCAGGCACTCCTCACAGATAATACCTCCATCTTGAACCGTTGGTCGGAGTACTTTCAGAGCCTCTTCAGCGCTGAGCGCACTGTTCAAGAAGCAGTCTTCCTACAAATCCCACAACTCCCAGTAAAGGTTGAATTGGACGAACCGCCCACCGCTGAAGAGACCCTCACAGCCATCCACCAGCTCAAGAGTGGCAAAGCAGCAGGCATTGATGGAATATCGCCAGAGATCTGGAAACATGGAGGCACAGCACTGCACAACAAGCTCCATGACCTCTTTCTCTGCTGCTGGGAGGAAGGAACACTACCAAAGGATCTCCGTGATGCTGTCGTTATCACCCTGTACAAGAACAAAGGCGAGAAGTCTGACTGTTCCAACTATCGGGGAATCACCCTGCTGTCCATTGCTGGGAAAATTCTTGCAAGGCTGCTCCTGAATCGGCTGGTACCTGCCATCGCTGAAGACCACCTCCCAGAGGGCCAGTGTGGCTTCAGAGCAAACAGGAGCACCACCGATATGGTCTTTGTGCTGAGACAGCTTCAGGAGAAGTGCCGCGAGCAAAACAAAGGGCTGTACGTAACGTTTGTCGACCTAACAAAAGCGTTCGACACTGTGAGCAGGCAAGGCATGTGGCAGATTCTGGAGCGACTTGGCTGTCCCCCAAAGTTCCTCAGCATGATTGTCCAGCTACACGAGGACCAGCAAGGCCAGGTCAGACTCAACAATGACCTCTCAGAACCATTCCCTATTCTCAATGGCGTAAAGCAGGGCTGTGTGCTGGCACCGACCCTCTTCACCATCTTCTTTAGCATGATGTTGAAGCAGGCCACAGTGGACCTCGATGATGACGATGCAGTGTACATCAGGTATCGTCTCGATGGCAGCCTGTTCAACCTCAGACGACTGCAGGCCCACACGAAAACCCTAGACCAACTGATTCGTGAGCTGCTTTTTGCTGATGACGCTGCACTCGTTGCACACACACAGAGAGACCTGCAGCGCATCACGTCCTGCTTCGCAGACGCTGCCCAGCTCTTTGGACTCGAGGTCAGTCTGAAAAAGACAGAGGTCCTCCATCAGCCGGCACCCAAGACAGTGTATCGCCCTCCTCACATCACCATTGGCGAGTCTGAACTAAAGTCAGTGCACCAGTTTACTTACCTTGGCTGCATTATCACGTCGGATGCCAAGCTGGACAAGGAGCTTGACAGCAGGCTGGCAAAAGCGAACAGCGCTTTCGGGCGACTTTTCAAGCGGGTGTGGCACAATCAACAGCTGAAAACAGGCACCAAGATCAGCGTGTACAGAGCTGTGGTCCTCACCACCCTGCTGTATGGTTCCGAGTCCTGGGCCCTCTACCGCAGCCAACTACGACTCCTCGAACGCTTCCACCAGCGCTGCCTGCGCACCATCTTGGGCATTCACTGGAGTGACTATGTCACCAACGTCGAGGTCCTTGAACAGGCTGAAACTGTGAGCATCGAGGCTTTGCTGTGGCGGACACAGCTCCGCTGGGCGGGGCATGTCTCCAGGATGGAGGATCATCGCCTACCAAAGATCACCCTGTTCGGCGAGCTTGCTACTGGACACCGTGACAGAGGGGCACCAAAGAAGAGATACAAAGACTGTCTCAAGAAGTCACTTAGTGCCTGCCAAATCGACCACCACCAGTGGTCTTCGCTTGCTGTGGACCGTGACACCTGGCGCTCCACCATTTACAAGGCAGCTGTCTCCTTTGAGGACTCTCGCAGAGCTAGCCTTAAGGACAAGCGGCTCAGGAGAAAAAACAGAGATCCCGCAACTCAGAACCCTGGCCATACCTTCCCCTGCAGCCACTGCGGTCGAACCTGCCTGTCCCGGATTGGCCTCCGCAGCCACGAACAAGCCTGCAGACGTCGTGGTCAACTCCTATAAAATCTTCGTTCGCGAAGTCAAGCCAAGAAGAGACTCTTGCTTCTACTCAGCAGCTGGGGCGATGTTTCGTATTACTAGAATAGCACTGACTTATTTTGTATATCATATTATGACAATGATTTGAAAAAAATAAAACAAAACAGCTACACTAAAATAAACGGAGTCAAGTCAATACACTCGAAACGTTTTTCCACATCTTCTTCACTTCTTTAGCTTACGTCGACCTTAAATGTGTGCTGGTCTGTGGATTTAGACCTTACGGCTTCCAGCCGTAAGGTCTAAAACCACAGGCCAGCACGCAACCGGTTTCGTCCTTTTGCCCCTTGACTGTGAGAACGAATTAAGATAAGAGACATTTTTTGCCGAGTGTCAGAGTTTTCGAGAGTGTAGCTTCACTAAAGTCAAAATTAATTCTATCTGCAAGAGGCATAGATCCTCGTGAGCTCCTGCAGTTGCAGGGACTCATGAGGATCTATGCCTCTTGCTAGCAAAACTCTTCCACATTTTACGCATGCGTTCCTCAAATGGATGAGATCATCAGCGTCCCGAGTCTGTGAAGCTCCGATTCCCAATTACCGCAAACGAGCGCAAAATCAACGCCAAATGCCTATCACTACTTGAAGGACTTTGGTATAATTATGACAGCAAGAAGCAGAGATCTCTCATGAGCCGCCGCATCCTGCGGAGGCTCATGAGGATCTACGCTTCTTGCAGATGCGTGATTTTCACCCAGGAATTGCGGCGTTCTACATGGGAGCGGGGCGTAGCCTCCATAACAAACTATCAGGAAAGGTGGGTAGTCAGGCAGACGATATTTTTTGCTGCACTGTAAATAGGAAGGTGAGCCAGTCGGTTCATTTATCAAAGCACCTGATTTCCCTGTGTTTATTATTACTATTATTATTATTACTATTCTCGTTTTATAAAATAATATTTTGAGAAGAGTATTGCTGTTAAACTGAAAATCCACTGGCCAGAGAAGATCAGCAACGTCAGACTCTGGGAGAGAACAGAGCAGATAACAGCAGAGAATGAAATTGGGCGAAGAAGATGGGGATGGATCGGTCACAGTCTGAGAAAGCCAGCTTCCAGTATCACTAGGCAGGCATTGTCATGGAACCCCCAGGGAAAGAGGAAAAGAGGTAGGCCGAGAAACTCCTGGCGTCGAGACCTCCAAGCAGACATCAAGAGACTGGGAACCACCTGGAGTAGAATCGAAGGAGAAGCACAGGACAGGAGTTGCTGGAGGTCTCTCGTCGACGGCCTATACCCGTGTAGGGGTGACAGGCGTAAGTAAGTAAGTAATTGCTGTTAAACATTCATTTTGAAAGATAGCATTCGGCATTTGTTTTGGTGAGAAAATTCCGGCAAAGAAAGAAACACCCTTAGAAGGGACAATTACCATACATTTACAATGTAACTGGACCACGTTTTAAACACATCAACCCGGGTTGAACTCGGGTACAACCCGGGTTACTATCCAAGTGTAATGGCCTCTTGGTCCCTATCCCTCCCCCCCCCCACACCCCTACATTCTGTTACGGTGGATGGGTGGCTGGATGGGGGTGGGTGGGGAGCGTTGGGGGATGGGGGGGGGGGGGGGGTCCCGTTCCTAGTTCCTACGCCACAGCACATGCGTAATACGTAACATCCTTAAACGAATAACTACTGTGACATGGTAATTTTGTAACTTTTTACAACTCTGTTTTTGTCTCATAAACACCGGAGAGACCCCCCTCCACCCCCCCCCCCTCTGATAATTCTGAGCTTTGAGCGTTAAATATTATTTCCTCAAGATAAAAAGTGCATAAACCCCCTTTACGAGCGAAGGTGAACTAAAAGATCGTCGAATCGAAACTCTTTCGCACTGTGTATCTAAAATTAAAGACCTCGTGATTCCTTAACAGATTTCACACAAAGCAAAACTATTGGCACCTGACGAGTTTTTGTTGATAGCTAAACGACCGTGCGCGCGCGCGAGCTGTTTGACTCGCAGTTTCGTATAGCAACACGTACACACTCATCAGGCGCCTCTGAGGAGTGTGTGAGTGTTAATATACGAACCTCCGAGTCAGCACCCTCGCGCGCACGACTCCTCAAGAAACTACACATACTGAGTCGCCTGACGAGTGCATACGGGGCGTATTAATATACGACCGTGCGCGCACGAGGGGGCTGACTCGCAGTTTCGTATATCAGCACGTACGCATTCATCAGGCGCCTATGAGGAAAACTGACACGAAAGAAGGTCTGCCATCATTATCAGGAAGAAAAATAAAAGCACCAGGAACAAGAAGACCATCGTTCACAGTAAAAGCAAGATGATTATCAAATGATCCAGCGTTCAGTTTGAAATTCATCCAGGCCAACTGCACTAGGCATAGATCGCCATAGCACTCAAGTTGGTACGCTCTGTGAGGATGGCTTTGACGTGACATATCATTTAAGCATTCAGTGAGCGATTAGTAAACTGAGGTGCATGCCTTATATGATCACACCGAGCAAGAAAGAGAATGGGTCTGGGCTAGTTTTCAGAAAGGAGAGAGAGAGAGAGAGAGAGAGAGAGAGAGAGAGAGAGAGAGAGAGAGAGAGAGAGAGAGAGAGAGAGAGAGAGAGAGAGAGAGAGAGAGAGAGAGAGAGAGAAAGAGATTATGTTCAAAGGTTTATTTGGAATCGAGAATTATCACCACGCAGCCAAAACAAGATAATTAATGAAATTAATCTCTACTATTAATAAGAATATCGCGGGTTTCCAAGACCTTACAAACGCCTAATGTTTTAGGATTAGAAGCGTACTTGCCACTAATAAAATCGCTGACTTAAAGCAACGAGAAATCATTGCATCGTAGATCTTAACCTCCCCCGTGCACAAGCAAGAGACTTAAATTCTCATAAGCCCCTGCGGCTGCAGGGGCTTATGAGAATCTATGCCTCTTGCCAGTGGAAGGTAATGCCGTAGGGATGGGTAGATACAAATTTGCTTTGCTCCAGACCGTGTGTCATAAAAATCGGAGGCTAGAAATTGATTATAGCAGTATATGTAGACGTTGGTCGGACTGAATTAGAAAACAACATGTTTATCAACTGCTGGAGCATTTGTTCTCTCTCCCAATTAAAAAGATGTCAACCCTTTGGCTGGCTAACGACAGTGCGAACTCCACCCGACTTCAAAAAGATTACAACACCCCATCTGCCCCCCCCCCCCACCCCCTCCATTATGCTGACATCATTTAACCCATTTCGCATCTGCGGTGGTTTATACGTGTCTCTTGCCGTTGGGTCGTGGTAAATTTTTCTCGGTAGCAAAGAGGTTAAACACATTCATTTCTTAGACAAACATGGGGTGGAGGGGGGAGGGGGGAGGGGGAGGAGGTGGTGGCGGTGGTGGCATTTCCAAACTCCCCAAAAGAAACTTTGTTATGGCATTTTACTTTTTCTTTAAACCGGGGGGGTTGGGGGTTCCGGAACCCCTGGACCCTCGCCCCCTAAACTCAGATCCGCAGATCCGCCTCTGTTATACGCCTGTGCGTCTTTGACAGTAATGTATACCTAACTTGACTGAACGCTCCTACGCCGATCGCAGTCATTCACCTGTTAGAGCATCACCTGTGCATGTATGTGTCTGCCGTATGTGTATTCTGACATAAGAAACGATAAGAACCTGCATTTAACCCATTCAGCCCTGACGCACTACATCAGGAGATGGGTCGACCATGATAATTCAAGGGTAGTGCCAGATTAGCTTGGCCAAGCTAATCTGGCACTGCCCTTGAATTATCATGGTCGATCCATTTCCTGCAACTGGTGCATAGGCATTAGATGACGCCTCCAAAATTTGGGAAATACTGCCTTTGAGCTGAATGAGTTAACTTAGTCATTCATTTGCTAGATCAACATCGCATGAATATCTGTTGCGAATCCTGATGTAAGAAAGATATACATTGACAGCTCACACACTGGACTGGACACACAGTCGTTCATTTGCTATATCAATGTCGCATGAGCGTCTATTGCGGATCTTGATGAAAAACAAATAAACCGGCAGTTCATGCACTGAATTCAGCCATTCGCTTGTTCGGTGAGGACGACACCTTTGGGTTATGCTGACGTAGTAATAATCCATATCATACTGAGGCTAAAAGTTTCAAATTTGTACATTGCCATATACGGCAAGCTACTTTATAGTACTTACAGATAAGGATATAACACTCCATCTGGATATAGCCCAATGGCTTTAGTTCAAGGATGGTGCCAGAATAGCTTGGCGCCTAGAGGCTATTCTGGCACTACCCTTGAACTATTTTAGTCAAACTTATTTCACACACTGGTGCATTCCGAATGATATGGGATAACTAAGATTGTTAGATCAACAGTTGCTAGATCAGCATCGCCTGAACATCTACTGCGGTTTTTTTTGTAAGAAAACTATACTGACAGTTTCTGCACTGAATTCGGCCATTCACTTATTAGTTCAGCATTCCTTGAATATGCCGCCTGTGCGTGTCTATTGACGTCATACTAACTAGACTAATAACCCCCCCCCCCCTTCCACACTTTGGTACCGGTCTCAGGCCACTTTACAAATTTCAAATACAAGCGATCAAAAATCTCTGTAACTTCAGTAGCTGACTGGCCCTTCGTTTGTCTTGTACTGTGTTTGTCTTAAATGGCGTAAATCCGTGTCTGTTTCGTGAGTGTGTGTGTTGGGTTTCAGGCGCGGCGCTTCATAAGTCGATTTCCCCAAAATTGAGAAAAAGCGCCTATATAATAACGGTATTATTATTATTATTATTAGACTAATAACTAAAAAGTACCGTCAGCTCGTACACAGAACCCAGTGATTTAGGTATTGGGAAGATAAGTACCTGATCATTTTAACTCTTTGGGTGTCGGTAGCGGGGTTTTAGTCGCGATGATTCCGACAGGAATCATCGTGACAAAAACTGCTACCGACACCCAAAGGGTTAACACATTCGAGACGTGCGGCACGTCTCGATCGGGTTGAAAATATTCTCCCGAGGATTTCCAAGTTAACTCTTCGGCTGTCGCTAGCGCTTTTTGTCGCGATGATCCCTGCTAGGAATCAGCGCGACAAAAAAGCGCTACCCACAGCCAAAGGGTTAACTGGGCGCCTAGGTCTACAGCTGTTGTCAGTTAGTGGTGCAAATCGTAATCTGCTGGATATAACAATGAAAACCGGCTATGCGTAACCTGACGTACTGGTGACGCTAGGAATGACCTACAGACAGGGAGATGCAAGGTCCAGATAGTGTTGGCTGCCACAGGTGTTCCGACGGCTGCCGTATCAGGGGGCCGGTTGCATGAGCGAGCTTAGTCCTGCGCCAGCCACTAAGCAAGGTGTAGCTATAGCGGAGCACCTTGCTTAGTGGCTGGCGCAGGACTAAGCTCGCTCATGCAACTGGCCTCTAGTGTTCAGCAGTCTGCATCACATGGGGCATAGATTCTGTTGCCGGTAAGCCGGACGGATAGGTCTAGCTGCCCCGTGAAGGCAAAAGTCAGTATTCTGAGTCTACTTTTGTGGAAAGCGAGATTTTCATTGTAATACAATGAAAATTTCGCTTTTCACAAAAATGGACTTACAATCATTTGCCTTCACAGCTGCTAGAGAAATATGCATTTGAGTACCTCCTGTTTTTGAGGCCTTGCATGTGTCACATGCTTTCTGCTTTTGAAGACTAGATAAGGTCCATTCACGAGAATCTCTTGCTAGTTCTAGTAAAAGAAAAAAATCTATGGCTCCATCATGAAATCATTGGGTGCCCCGTTTTTGAAATCACCTTCGTGGTGGCCAAAAGACGTTAATTACGCACGTTCAAGACGATTTCATTATCTCGAAAACAACGGATGACAACTCCTTCTTCTAAGGAGTGGTCTCCCGTATGTTCCCATGATTCCATGGCTCTTAGACATGCGAATCTGATTTTCCAAAATTTGCCTATTGTCATGCGAAGACTACTGCTTTACATACTGGACGATAGATCAACCATTTTAGTTTAAGGATGGTGCCAGAACAGCTTGGCGCCTCGTGCACCACACTTGAACTGTCATAGTCAAATTAATTTCAGGCAGTGGTGTATCAGAATGAAAAGGGTTACGGATCTTGCCCCATCTTGTTTACATTTCCACTCCTCATAAAGAGTGTACAGCCCCTGACTGATCAGTGGAGAGAGACGCACCCCGGGGCGGATGAACAAACACAGACAGAGTTTGTCGATGAACGTTTGATAAATCAGCCCACCTGGTTTTCTTTGGGGATTTGGAGGTGAAGAGATCCCTGGTACGCGAAACGCTGTCGGGCTGACATTGGCCAAAGTTGGCCCGCGCACGTCTGTGCGTGGACCAACGTCGGCCCGAGGGCTGACCTTTTGTGAAAGGGCGGTCAGCATAACGCCTTCTCTGCCGAGAAAAATGGACTGAACACGCCACCCAACTGCAAGAGACATAGATCCTCATGATCGCAATTGCGGGGGTTCATGAGGATATATGCCTCTTGCTGAG